>CANTAL010000149.1:0-600000 GCA_947650365.1 Chamaelirium japonicum
ATTCTAATTCATTCGCACAAATATATCCATTCTAATTCATTCTAATTCATTCGCATGATCTATTCTAATTCATTCATACGATCCATTCTAATTCATTTGTACGATCCATTCTAATTCATTCGCACGATCCATTCTAATTCATTCGTACGATACAATCTAATTCATTCGTACGATCCATTCTAATTCAATCGTATGATCCATTCTAAATCATTCATACGATCCATTCTAATTCATTCGTACGATCCATTCTAATTCATTCGCATGATCCATTCTAATTCTTTCGTACGATACAATCTAATTCATTCCTATGATCCATTCTAATTCAGTCGTACAATCCATTCTAATTCATTCGTATGATCCATTCTAACTCATTCGCACGATCCATTCTAATTCATTCGCACGATCCATTCTAATTCATTCATACGATCCATTCTAATTCATTCGCACGATCCATTCTAATTCATTCGTACGATCCATTCTAATACATTCGCACGAATGTATCCATTCTAATTCATTCGTACGATCGATTCTAATTCATTCGTACGATCGATTCTAATTCATTCGCACGATCCAATCTAATTCATTCGTACGATCCATTCTAATTCATTCGTACGATCTATTCTAATTCATTCGCACGATCCAATCTAAAAATTCATTCGTACGATCAATTCTAATTCATTCGCATGAATATATCCATTCAAATTCATTCGCACGATCTATTCTAATTCAATCGTATGATCCAGTCTAATTCATTCGTACGATCCATTCTATTTCATTCACACGATCCAATCTAATTCATTCGTACGATCCAATCTATTTCATTCGTATGATCCATTCTAATTCAGTCGTACGATCCATTCTAATTCATTCGCACGAATGTATCCATTCTACTTCATTTGTACGATCCATTCTAGTTCATTCGTACGATCCATTCTAATTCATTCGCACGATCCATTCTAATTCATTCGCACGATCAATTCTAATTCATTCATATGATCCATTCTAATTCATTCGCACGATCCATTCTAATTCTTTCGTACGATCCATTCTAATTCATTCGCACGAATGTATCCATTCTAATTCATTCGTACGATCTATTCTAATTCAGTCGTACGATCGATTCTAATTCATTCGTACGATCCATTCTAATTCATTCGCACGATCCAATCTAATTCATTCGTGTGAATGAATTAGAATGGATCATACGATTGAATTAGAATAGATCGTGCGAATGAATTAGAATGGATATATTCGTGCGAATAAATTAGAATGGATCGTACGAATGAATTAGAATGGATCGTGCGAATGAATTAGAATGGATCGTACGAATGAATTAGAATGGATCGTACGAATGAATTAGAATGGATTGTACGAATGAATTAGAATCGATCGTACGAATGAATTAGAATAGATCGTACGAATGAATTAGAATGGATACATTCTTGCGAATGTATTGGAATGGATTGTACGAATGAATTAGAATGGATCGTGCGAAAGAATTAGAATGGATCGTATGAATGAATTAGAATGGATCGTGCGAATGAATTAGAATGGATCGTGCGAATGAGTTAGAATGGATCGTACGAATGAATTAGAATGGATCGTACGACTGAATTTGAATGGATCGTACGAATGAATTAGATTGTATCGTACGAATGAATTAGAATGGATCGTGCGAATGAATTAGAATGGATCGTACGAATGAATTAGAATGGATCGTATGAATAAATTAGAATGGATCATGCGAATGAATTAGAATAGATCGTACGAATGAATTAGAATGGATACATTCGTGCGAATGAATTAGAATGGATCGTACGAATGAATTAGAATGGATCGTGCGAATGAATTAGAATGGATCGTATAAATGAATTAGAATGGATCGTACGAATGAATTAGAATGGATCGTATGAATGAATTAGAATAGATCATACGAATGAATTAGATTGTATCGTACGAATGAATTAGAATGAATCGTACGAATGAATTAGAATGGATACATTCGTGCGAATAAATTAGAATGGATCGTACGAATGAGTAAGAATGGATCGTACGAATGAAATAGAATGGATCGTACGAATGAATTTGAATGGATCGTGCGAATGAATTAGAATGGATCGTATGAATGAACTAGAATGGATCGTACGAATGAAGTAGAATGGATACATTCGTGCGAATGAATTAGAATGGATCGTACGAATGAATTAGAATGGATCGTACGAATGAATTAGAATGGATCGTGCGAAAGAATTAGAATGGATCGTATGAATGAATTAGAATGGATCGTGCGAATGAATTAGAATGGATCGTGCGAATGAGTTAGAATGGATCGTACGAATGAATTAGAATGGATCGTACGAC
The DNA here is from genome assembly GCA_947650365.1 of Chamaelirium japonicum. Classification (NCBI taxonomy): domain Eukaryota; kingdom Viridiplantae; phylum Streptophyta; class Magnoliopsida; order Liliales; family Melanthiaceae; genus Chamaelirium; species Chamaelirium japonicum. The sequence goes on from CANTAL010000149.1 coordinate 2,362, forward strand.
TGAATTTGAATGGATCGTACGAATGAATTAGATTGTATCGTACGAATGAATTAGAATGGATCGTGCGAATGAATTAGAATGGATCGTACGAATGAATTAGAATGGATCGTATGAATGAATTAGAATGGATCATGCGAATGAATTAGAATAGATCGTACGAATGAATTAGAATGGATACATTCGTGCGAATGAATTAGAATGGATCGTACGAATGAATTAGAATGGATCGTGCGAATGAATTAGAATGGATCATACAAATGAATTAGATTGGATCGTGCGAATGAATTAGAATGGATCGTATAAATGAATTAGAATGGATCGTACGAATGAATTAGAATGGATCGTACGAATGAATTAGAATATATCATACGAATGAATTAGATTGTATCGTACGAATGAATTAGAATGAATCGTACGAATGAATTAGAATGGATACATTCGTGCGAATAAATTAGAATGGATCGTACGAATGAGTAAGAATGGATCGTACGAATGAAATAGAATGGATCGTACGAATGAATTTGAATGGATCGTGCGAATGAATTAGAATGGATCGTATGAATGAACTAGAATGGATCGTACGAATGTAGTAGAATGGATACATTCGTGCGAATGAATTAGAATGGATCGTACGAATGAATTAGAATGATCGTACGAATGAACTAGAATGGATCGTACGAATGAATTAGAATAGATCGTACGAATGAATTATAATTCAATCTAATTCATTAGAATGAATCGTGCGAATGAATGTATACATTCTTACGAATGAATTCTAATTAGAATGGATCCATTCTAATACATCCGCACGAATGTATCCATTCTAATTCATTCGTACGATCTATTCTAATTCATTCGTACGATCGATTCTAATTCATTCGTACGATCCATTCTAATTCATTCGCACGATCCAATCTAATTCATTCGTACGATCCATTCTAATTTATTCGCATGATCCATTCTAATTCATTCGCACGAATGTATCCTTTCTAATTTATTCGCACGATCCATTCTAATTCATTCTAATTCATTCATACGATCGTTAGAATCGATCGTATGAATAGAATGGATCGTACGAATGAATTAGAATGGATCGTATGAATGAATTCGAATGTATCGTACGAATGAATTAGAATGGATACATTCGTGCGAATGAATTAGAATGGATCGTGCGAATGAATTAGAATGGATCGTACGAATGAATTAGAATGGATCATACGAATGAATTAGATTGTATCGTACGAATGAATTAGAATGGATCGTACGAATGAATTAGAATGGATCGTATGAATGAATTAGAATAGATCGTGCGAATGAATTAGAATGGATCGTACGAATGAATTAGATTGAATCGTGCGAATGAATTAGAATGGATCGTACGAATGAATTAGAATCGATCGTACGACTGAATTAGAATAGATCGTACGAATGAATTAGAATATATACATTCGTGCGAATGAATTAGAATGGATCGTACGAAAGAATTAGAATGGATCGTGCGAATGAATTAGAATGGATCATATGAATAAATTAGAATTGATCGTGCGAATGAATTAGAATGGATCGTACGAATGAATTAGAATCGATCGTACGAATGAATTAGAATGGATGTATGAATGAATTAGAATGGATCGTGCGAATGAATTACAATAGATCATACAAATGAATTAGAATGGATCGTACGAATGAATTAGATTGTATCGTACGAATGAATTAGAATGGATCGTACGAATGAATTAGATTGGATCGTGCGAATGAATTAGAATGGATCGTACGAATGAATTAGAATCGATCGTACGACTGAATTAGAATAGATCGTACAAATGAATTAGAAAGGATACATTTCTGCGAATGAATTAGAATGGATCGTACGAATGAATTAGAATGGATCGTGCGAATGAATTAGAATGGATCATATGAATGAATTAGAATGGATCGTGCGAATAATCTAATTCATTCGTATGATCCATTCTAATTCAGTCGTACAATCCATTCTAATTCATTCGTACGATCCATTCTAATTCATTTGTATGATCTATTCTAATTCATTCGCATGATCCATTCTAATTCATTCATAAGATCCATTCTAATTCATTCGTACGATCCATTCTAATTCATTCGCACGATCCATTCTAATTCATTTGTATGATCTATTCTAATTCATTCGCACGATCCATTCTAATTCATTCATACGATCCATTCTAACTCATTCGCACGATCCATTCTAATTCATTCGTACGATCCTTTCTAATTCATTCGAAAGAATGTATCCATTCTAATTCATTCGTACGATCTATTCTAATTCATTCATACGATCCATTCTAATTCATTCATACGATCCATTCTAATTCATTCGTACGATCCATTCTAATTCATTCGCACGATCCATTCTAATTCATTCGTACGATACAATCTAATTCATTCGTACGATCCATTCTAATTCATTCGTACGAACCATACAAATTCATTCGTAAGAATGTATTCATTCTAATTCATTCGTACGATCCATTCTAATTCAATCGTATGATCCATTCTAATTCATTCGTACGATCCATTCTAATTCATTCGCACGATCCAATCTAATTCATTCGTACGATCCATTCTTATTCATTCGTACGATCCATTCTAATTCATTCGCACGATCCATTCTAATTCATTCGCACGATCTATTCTAATTCATTCGCACGATCCATTCTAATTCATTCGCACGATCCATTCTAATTCATTCATACGATCCATTCTAATTCATTCATACAATCCATTCTAATTCTTTCGCACGAATGTATCCATTCTAATTCATTCGTACGATCTATTCTAATTCATTCGCACGATCCATTCTAATTCATTCGTACGATCCATTCTAATTCATTCGCACGAATGTATCCATTCTAATTCATTCGTACGATCTATTCTAATTCATTCGTACGATCCATTCTAAGTCATTCGTATGATCCATTCTATTTCATTCGTACGATCCATTCTAGTTCATTCGTATGATCCATTCTATTTCATTCGTACGATCCATTCTAACTCATTCGTACAATCTATTCTAATTCATTCGCACGAATGTATCCATTCTAATTCATTCGTACGACCCATTCTAATTCATTCGCACGATCCATTCTAATTTATTCGCACGAATGTATACATTCTAATTCATTCGTACGATCTATTCTAATTCATTCGCACGATCCATTCTAATTCATTCATACGATCCATTCTAATTCATTCGTACGATCCATTCTAATTCATTCGCACAAATAAATTAAAATGGATCGTGCGAATGAATTACAATAGATCGTACGAATGAATTAGAATGGATCGTACGAATGAATTAGATTGTATCGTACGAATGAATTAGAATGGTTCGTGCGAATGAATTAGAATGGATCGTACGAATGAATTAGAATGGATCCTATGAATGAATTAGAATGGATCGTACGAATGAATTAGAATAGATCGTACGAATAAATTAGAATGGATACATTCGTGCGAATGAATTAGAATGGATCGTGCGAATGAATTAGAATGGATCGTGCGAATGAATTAGAATGGATCGTACGAATGAATTAGATTGGATCATGCGAATGAATTAGAATGGATCGTACGAATGAATTAGAATCGATCGTACGACTGAATTAGAATAGATCGTACGAATGAATTAGAATGGATACATTCATGCGAAAGAATTAGAATGGATCGTACGAATGAATTAGAATGAATTAGAATGGATCGTATGAATGAATTAGAATGGATCGTGCGAATGAATTAGAATGAATTATAATAGATTCGCATGATCCATTCTAATTCAAATTCATTCGCACGATCCAATCTAATTCGCACGATCCATTCAAGAATGGATCGTGCGAATGAATTAGATTGGATCATACGAATGAGTTAGAATGGATCATACGAATGAATTAGAATGGATCATACGAATAAATTAGAATGGATCCTACGTATGAATTAGAATGGATCGTGCGAATGAATTAGAATGGATCGTACGAATGAGTTAGAATGGATTGTACAAATGAATTAGAATGGATCATACGAATGAACTAGAATGGATCGTACGAATGAAATAGAATGGATCGTGCGAATGAATTAGATTGGATCGTGCGAATAAATTAGAATGGATAGTACGAATGAATTAGAATGGATACATTCATGCGAATAAATTAGAATTGATCGTACGAATGAATTAGAATGGATCGTACGAATGAATTAGAATGGATCGTATGAATGAATTAGAATGGATCGTGCGATTGAGTTAGAATAGATCGTACGAATGAATTAGAATGGATACATTCGTGCGAATGAATTAGAATGGATCGTGCGAATGAATTAGAATGAATACATTCTTACGAATGAATTTGTATGGTTTGTATGAATGAATTAGAATGGATTGTACGACTGAATTAGAATGGATCATACGAATGAATTAGATTGTATCGTACGAATGAATTAGAATGGATCGTGCGAATGAATTAGAATGGTTCGTACGAATGAATTAGAATCGATCGTATGAATGAATTAGAATGGATCGTGCGAAAGAATTAGAACAGATCATACGAATGAATTAGAATGGATACATTTGTGCGAATGAATTAGAATGGATCGTACGAATGAATTAGAATGGATCGTGCGAATGAATTAGAATGGATCGTACGAATGAATTAGATTGTACAATTCATTCGCACGACCCATTCTAATTAGATCCATTCTAATTCATTCGTACGATCCATTCTAATTCATGCGTACGATCCATTCTAATTCATTCGCACGAATGTATCCATTCTAATTCATTCGTACGATCCATTCTAATTCATTCTTTTGCACGAATGATCCATTCTAATCCAATCTAATTCATTCTAATTCAATCTGTTTCATGATCTATAATAATTCATTCGCACGATCCAATCTAATTCATTCGCACGATCCAATCTAATTCATTCGTACGATCCATTCTAATTCATTCGCACAATCTATTCTAATTAATTCGCACGATCCATTCTAATTCATTCGTACGATCCATTCTAATTCATTCGCACGATCCATTCTAATTCATTCGCATGATCCATTCTAATTCATTCGTACGATCCATTCTAATTCATTTGCACGAATGTATCCATTCTAATTCATTCGTACGATCCATTCTAATTCATTCGTACGATCCATTCTAATTCATTCGTACGATCCATTCTAATTCATTCGTACGATCTATTCTAATTCATTCGCATGAATGTATGCATTCTAATTCATTCGTACGATCCATTCTAATTCATTCGTACGATCCATTCTAATTCATTCGCATGATCCTTTCTAATTCATTCATACGATCCATTCTAATTCAGTCGTAAGAATGGATCATTTATACGATTCCAATCTAATCCATTCTAATTCAATGTATCGTGCGAATGAATTCTAATTCATTCTAATTCATTCGTACGATCCATTCTAATTCATTCGTACGATCTATTAGAATGGATTCTAATTCATTCGCACGATCCATTCTAATTCATTCGCACGATCCAATCTAATTCATTCGTACGATCCATTCTAATTCATTCGCATGATCCATTCTAATTCATTCGTACGATCCATTCTAATTCATTCGTACGATCTATTGTAATTCATTCGCACGATCCATTCTAATTCATTCGTACATCCATTCTAATTCATTCGTACGATCTATTCTAATTCATTCGCACGATCCATTCTAATTCAATCGTACGATCCATTCTAATTCATTCGTACGATCCATTCTAATTCATTCGTACGATCCATAATAATTCATTCGTACGATCCATTCTAATTCATTCGTACGATCAATTCTAATTCATTCGCATGATCCATTCTAATTCATTCGCACGATCCATTCTAATTCATTCGTACGATCCATTCTAATTCATTCGTACGAATGTATCCATTCTAATTCATTCGTACGATCTATTCTAATTCATTTGTATGATCCATTCTAATTCATTCATACGATCCATTCTAATTCATTCGCACGATCCAATCTAATCCATTCGTATGATCAATTCTAATTCATTCGTATGATCCATTCTAATTCATTCGCATGATCCATTCTAATTCATACGCACGATCCATTCTAATTCATTCGTACGATCCATTCTAATTCATTCGTATGATCTATTCTAATTCATTCGTACGATCCATTCTAATTCATTCGCCCGATCCAATCTAATTCATTCACACGATCCATTCTAATTCATTCGTACGATCCATTCTAATTCATTCGCACGAATGTATCCATTCTAATTCGTTCGTACGATCTATTCTAATTCATTCGTACGATCCATTCTAATTCATTCATACGATCCATTCTAATTCATTCGTACGATCCATTCTAATTCATTCGCACGATCCATTCTAATTCATTCGTACGATCCATTCTAATTCATTCGCACGATCCATTCTAATTCATTCGTACAATCCATTCTAATTCATTCGCACGAATGTATCCATTCTAATTCATTCGTTCGATCTATTCTAATTCATTCGCAAGATCCATTCTAATTCATTCATACGATCCATTCTAATTCATTCGTACGATCCATTCTAATTCATTCGCACGATCCATTCTAATTCATTCGTACGATCCATTCTAATTCATTCGCACGATCCATTCTAATTCATTCGCACGATCAATTCTAATTCATTCATATGATCCATTCTAATTCATTCGCACGATCCATTCTAATTCATTCGTACGATCCATTCTAATTCATTCGCACGAATGTATCCATTCTAATTCATTCGTACGATCTATTCTAATTCAGTCGTACGATCGATTCTAATTCATTCGTACGATCCATTCTAATTCATTCGCACGATCCAATCTAATTTATTCGTACGATCCATTCTAATTCATTCGTACGATCCATTCTAATTCATTCGCACGATCCATTCAAATTCATTCGTACAATCCATTCTAATTCATTCACACGAATGTATCCATTCTAATTCATTCGTACGATCCATTCTAATTCATTTGTACGATCTATTCTAATTCATTCGTACGATCCATTCTAATTCATTCGCATGATCCATTCTAATTCATTCGTACGATACAATCTAATTCATACGTATGATCCATTCTAATTCAGTCGTACAATCCTTTCTAATTCATTCATACGAACCATTCTAATGGATCGTACGAATGAATTAGAATGGATACATTCGTGCGAATGAATTAGAATAGATCGTATGAATGAATTAGAATAGATACCTTCGTGCGATCCATTCTAATTCATTCGTACGATCCATTCTAATTCATTTGTACGATACATTCTAATTCATTCGTACGATACAATCTAATTGATTCGAACGATCCATTCTAATTCATTCGTGTGATCCATTCTAATTCATTCTAATGGATCGTGGTAATGAATTATATTGTATCGTATGAATTAGAATTAATCGTTTGTATCATACAAATTAGAATGAATGATTACAAATTCATTCGTAAGAATGAATTCATTCTAAGATCCAATCTAATTCATTCGCACGAATGGATCGTGCGAATGAATTAGAATGGATCGTACGAATGAATTAGAATGGATACATTCGTGCGAATGAATTAGAATGGATTGTACGAATGAATTAGAATGGATCGTGCGAATGAATTAGAATAGATCGTACAAATGAATTGGAATGGATCGTACGAATGAATTAGATTGGATCGTGCGAATGAATTAGAATGGATCGTACGAATGAATTAGAATCGATCGTACGACTGAATTAGAATAGATCGTACGAATGAATTGGAATGGATACATTCATGCGAATGAATTAGAATGGATCGTACGAATGAATTAGAATGGATCGTGCGAATGAATTAGAATGGATCATATGAATGAATTAGAATTGATCGTGCGAATGAATCAGAATGGATCGTGCGAATGAATTAGAATGGATCGTACGAATGAATTAGAATGGATTGTACGACTAAATTAGAATGGATCATATGAATGAATTAGATTGTATCGTACGAATGAATTAGAATGGATCGTGCGAATGAATTAGAATGGATAGTACGAATGAATTAGAATGGATCGTACGAATGAATTAGAATGGATCGTACGAATGAATTAGATTGTATCGTACGAATCAATTAGAATGGATCGTGCGAATGAATTAGAATGGATCGTACGAATGGATCGCACGAAGGTATCTATTCAAATTCATTCATACGATCTATTCTAATTCATTCGCACGAATGTATCCATTCTAATTCATTCATACGATCCATTAGAATGGTTCGTATGAATGAATTAGAAAGGATTGTACGACTGAATTAGAATGGATCATACGTATGAATTAGATTGTATCGTACGAATGAATTAGAATGGATCATGCGAATGAATTAGAATGGATCGTACGAATGAATTAGAATAGATCGTACAAATGAATTAGAATGGATCGTACGAATGAATTAGAATGGATACATTCGTGCGAATGAATTAGAATGGATTGTACGAATGAATTAGAATGGATCGTGCGAATGAATTAGAATGGATTGTACGAATGAATTAGATTGGATCGTGCGAATGAATTAGAATGGATCATACGAATGAATTAGAATCGATCTACGACTGAATTAGAATAGATCGTACGAATGAATTAGAATGGATACATTCATGCGAATGAATTAGAATGGATCGTACGAATGAATTAGAATGGATCGTGCGAATGAATTAGAATGGATCATATGAATGAATTAGAATTGATCGTGCGAATGAATTAGAATGGATCGTGCGAATGAATTAGAATGGATCATACGAATGAATTAGAATGGATCGTACGAACGAATTAGAATGGATCGTGCGAATGAATTAGAATGGATCGTACGAATGAATTAGAATGGATCATATGAATGAATTAGAATGGATCTTGCGAATGAATTAGAATAGATCGAACGAATGAATTAGAATGGATACATTCGTGCGAATGAATTAGAATGGATCGTACGAATGAATTTGAATTCGTATGATCCAATCTAATTAGAATGAAGTAGAATGATCCATTAGAATCGTACGATCCATTCTAATCCATTCTAATTCATTCGTACGATCCATTCTAATTCATTCGCACAATCCATTCTAATTCATTCATACGATCCATTCTAATTCATTCGTACGATCCATTCTAATTCATTCGCATGATCCATTCTAATTCATTCGTACGATACAATCTAATTCAATCGTATGATCCATTCTAATTCAGTCGTACAATCCATTCTAATTCATTCGTATGATTCATTCTAATTCATTCACATGATCCATTCAAATTCATTCGTACGATTATTCTAATTCATTCGTACGATCCATTCTAATTCATTCGTACGAATATATCCATTCTACTTCATTCATACGATTCATTCTAGTTCATTCATACGATCCATTCTAATTCATTCGCACGATCGATTCAAATTCATTCGTACGATCCATTCTATTTCATTCGTACGATCCATTCTTACTCATTCGTACGATCCATTCTAATTCATTCGCACGAATGTATCCATTCTAATTCATTCGTACGATCCATTCTAATTTATTCGTACGATACAATCTAATTCATTCGTATGATCTATTCTAATTCATTCGTACGATCCATTCTAATTCATTCGTACGATCCATTCTAATTCATTCGCACGATCCATTCTAATTCATTCGCACGATCAATTCTAATTCATTCATATGATCCATTCTAATTCATTCGCACGATCCATTCTAATTCATTCCTACGATACAATCTAATTCATTCATATGATCCATTCTAATTCAGTCGTACAATCTATTCTAATTCATTCGTACGATCCATTCTAATTCATTCATACGATCCATTCTAATTCATTCGCACGATCCATTCAAATTCATTCGTACGATCCATTCTAATTCATTCGCACGAATGTATCCATTCTAATTCATTCATATGATCCATTCTAATTCAGTCGTACAATCTATTCTAATTCATTCGTACGATCCATTCTAATTTATTCATATGATCCATTCTAATTCATTCGTACGATCCATTCTAATTCATTCGTACGATCCATTCTAATTCATTCGCACGAATGTATCCATTCTAATTCATTCGTACGATCTATTCTAATTCAGTCGTACGATCGATTCTAATTCATTCGTATGATCCATTCTAATTCATTCGTACGATCCATTCTAATTCATTCGTACGATCCATTCTAATTCATTCGCACGATCCATTCTAATTCATTCGTACGATCCATTCTAATTCATTCGCACGATCCATTCTAATTCATTCGTACGATACAATCTAATTCATTCATACGATCCATTCTAATTCATTCGTACGATCCATTTTAATTCATCCGTACTATCCATTCTAATTCATTCGCACGATCCATTCTAATTCATTTGTACGATACAATCTAATTCATTCGTATGATCCATTCTAATTCAGTCGTACAATCCATTCTAATTCATTCGTACGATCCATTCTAATTCATTCGCACGATCCATTCTAATTCATTCGCACGATTAATTCTAATTCATTCATATGATCCATTCTAATTCATTCGCACGATCCATTCGAATTCATTCGTACGATCCATTCTAATTCATTCGTATGAATGAATTAGAATGGAGACATTCTAATTCATTCGTACGATCCATTCTAATTCATTCGCACGATCCATTCTAATTCATTCGCACGATCCATTGTAATTCATTCATACGATCCATTCTAATTCATTCATACAATCCATTCTAATTCTTTCGCACGATCCATTCTAATTCATTCGTACAATCCATTCTAATTCATTCGCACGAATGTATCCATTCTAATTCATTCGTACGATCCATTCCAATTCATTCGTACGATCCATTCTAATTCATTCGTACGATACGATCCATTCTAATTCATTCGTACGATCCATTCTAATTCATTCGTACGATCTATTCTAATTCAGTCGTACGATCGATTCTAATTCATACGTATGATCCATTCTAATTCAGTCGTACAATCCTTTCTAATTCATTCATACGAACCATTCTAATGGATCGTACGAATGAATTAGAATGGATACATTCGTGCGAATGAATTAGAATAGATCGTTTGAATGAATTAGAATAGATACCTTCGTGAGATCCATTCTAATTCATTCATACGATACAATCTAATTCTTTCGTACGATCCTTTCATTCGTACGATCCATTCTAATTCATTCATACGATCTATTCTAATTCATTCGTACGATCTATTCTAATTCATTCATACGATCCATTCTAATTCATTCGCACGATCCAATCTAATTCATTCGTACGATCCATTCTAATTCATTCGTACGATCCATTCTACTTCATTCGCACGATCCATTCTAATTCATTCGCATGATCCATTCTAATTCATTCGTACGATCCATTCTAATTCATTCGTACGATCCATTCTAATTCATTCGCACGAATGTATCCATTCTAATTCATTCGTACGATCTATTCTAATTCATTCGTACGATCCATTCTAATTCATTCATATGATCCATTCTAATTCATTCGCACGATCCATTCTAATTCATTCGTACGATCCATTCTAATTCATTCGTACGAAACAATCTAATTCATTCGTACGATCCATTCTAATTCATTCGTACGATCCATTCTAATTCATTCGTACTATCCATTCTAATTCATTCATACGATCCATTCTAATTCATTCGTGCGAATGAATTAGAATGGATCGTACGAATGAATTAGAATGGATACATTCATGCGAATGAATTAGAATGGATCGCACGAATGAGTAAGAATGAATCGTACGAATGAAATAGAATGGATCAAACAAATGAATTTGAATGGATCGTGCGAATGAATTAGAATGGATCGTACGAATGAAGTAGAATGAATCGTACGAATGAAATAGAATGGATCATACGAATGACTTAGAATGGATCGTACGAATGAATTAGAATAGATCGTACGAATGAATTAGAATGGATACATTCGTGCGAATGAATTAGAATGGATCGTACGAATGAATTAGAATGGATCGTGCGAATGAATTAGAATAGATCGTACGAATGAATTAGAATGGATACATTCGTGCGAAAGAATTAGAATGGATTGTGTGAATGAATTAGAATGGATCGTATGAACGAATTACAATGGATCGTGCGAATGAATTAGAATGGATCGTGCGAATGAATTAGAATGGATACATTCGTGCGAATGAATTAGAATGAATCGTACGAATGAGTAAGAATGGATCATACAAATGAATTAGAATGGATCGTGTGGATGAATTAGAATGGATCGTATGAATGAATTAGAATGGATACATTCGTGTGAATGAATTAGAATGGATCGTACGAATGAATTAGATTGTATCGTACGAATGAATTAGAATGGATCGTACGAATGAATTAGATTGTATCGTACGAATGAATTAGAATGGATCATGCGAATGAATTACAATGGATCATACAAATGAATTAGATTGTATCGTGCGAATGAATTAGAATGGATCATACGAATGAATTAGATTGTATCGTGTGAATGAATTAGAATGGATCATACGAATGAATTAGATTGTATCGTACGAATGAATTAGAATGGATCGTACGAATGAATTATAATGGATTGTACGAATGAATTAGAATGGATTGTATGAATGAATTAGAATACATCGTACGAATGAATTAGAATGGATACATTCGTGCGAATGAATAAAAATGGATCGTACGAATGAATTAGAATGGATCGTATGAATGAATTAGAATGGATCGTATTAATGAATTAGAATGGATCATGCGAATGAATTAGAATAGATCGTACGAATGAATTAGAATGGATACATTCGTGCGAATGAATTAGAATGTATCGTACTAATGAATTAGAATGGATCGTACGAATGAATTAGATTGTATCGTACGAATGAATTAGAATGGATCGTGCGAATGAATTAGAGTGGATCATACGAATGAATTATATTGTATCGTGCGAATGAATTAGAATGGATCATACGAATGAATTAGATTGTATCGTGCGAATGAATTAGAATGGATCATACGAATGAATTAGATTGTATCGTACGAATGAATTAGAAATGATCGTACGAATGAATTAGAATGGATCGTATGAATGAATTAGAATGGATCGTATGAATGAATTAGAATACATCGTACGAATGAATTAGAATGGATACATTCGTGCGAATGAATTAGAATGGATCGTACGAATGAATTAGAATGGATCGTGCGAATGAATTAGAATGGATCGTACAAATGAATTAGAATGGATCATACGAATAAATTAGATTGTATCGTACGAATGAATTAGAATGGATCGTGCAAATGAATTAGAATGGATCGTATGAATGAATTAGAATGGATCATACGAATGAATTAGATTGTATCGTACGAATGAATTAGAATGGATCGTACGAATGAATTAGAATGGATATATTCGTGCGAATGAATTAGAATGCATCGTACGAATGAGTAAGAATGGATCGTACGAATGAAATAGAATGGATCGTATGAATGAATTTGAATGGATCGTGCGAATGAATTAGAATGGATCGTATGAATGAACAAGAATGGATCGTACGAATGAAGTAGAATGGATACATTCGTGCGAATGAATTAGAATGGATCGTACGAATGAATTAGAATGATCGTACGAATGAACTAGAATGGATCGTACGAATGAATTAGAATAGATCGTACGAATGAATTAGAATGGATACATTTGTGCGAATGAATTAGAATCGATCGTACGAATGAATTAGAATGGATTGTGCGAATGAATTAGATTGGATCGTGCGAATGAATTAGAATGGATCGTACGAATGAATTAGAATCGATCGTACGACTGAATTAGAATAGATCGTACGAATGAATTAGAATGGATACATTCGTGCGAATGAATTAGAATGGATCGTACGAATGAATTAGAATGGATCGTGCGAATGAATTAGAATGGATCATATGAATGAATTAGAATTGATCGTGCGAATGAATTAGAATAGATCGTGCGAATGAATTAGAATGGATCGTGCGAATGAATTAGAATGGATTGTACGACTGAATTAGAATGGATCATACGAATGAATTAGATTGTATCGTACGAATGAATTAGAATGGATCATACGATTGAATTAGAATGGATCGTACGAATGTATTAGAATTGATCGTACGAATGAATTAGAATGGATCGTACGAATGAATTAGAATGGATCGTACGAATGAATTAGAATGGATCTTACAATTGAATTAGAATAGATCGTATGAATGAATTAGAATGGATCGTACGAATGAATGGATTGTACGAATGAATTAGATTGTATCGTTCGAATGAATTAGAATGGACCGTGTGAATGAATTAGAATGGATCGTGCGAATGAATTAGAATGGATCGTACGAATGAATTAAAATGGATTGTACGACTGAATTAGAATGGATCATACGAATGAATTAGATTATATCGTACGAATGAATTAGAATGGATCGTGCGAATGAATTAGAATGGATAGTACGAATGAATTAGAATGGATCGTATGAATGAATTAGAATGGATCGTACGAATGAATTAGATTGTATCGTACGAATGAATTAGAATGGATCGTGCGAATGAATTAGAATGGATCGTACGAGTGAATTAGAATGGATCGTACGAATGAATTAGAATGGATCGTGCGAATGAATTAGAATGGATCGTACGAATGAATTAGAATGGATCGTATGAATGAATTAGAATGGATCGTACGAATGAATTAGAATAGATCATACGAATGAATTAGAATGGATACATTCGTGCGAATGAATTTGCACGATCATTCATACGATCCATTCTAATTCATTCGTACGATCTAATTCATTCTATTCTAATTCATTCGTACGATCCATTCGTACGATCCATTGAATGTATATATACGATCTAGAATGGATACATTCTAATTCAATCGTACGAATGGATTAGAATGGATACACTCGTAGAATGAATTTTACGATTCTAATTCATTCGCACGTACGATCTAATTCGTACAATTCATTCGTACGATCTATTCTATTTCATTCGTACGATCCATTCTAAGTCATTCGTACGATCTATTCTATTTCATTCGTACGATCCATTCTAGTTCATTCGTACGATCCATTCTAATTCATTCGCACGATCCATTCAAATTCATTTGTTTGATCCATTCTATTTCATTCGTACGATTCATTCTTACTCATTCGTGCGATCCATTCTAATTCATTCGCACGAATGTATCTATTCTAATTCAGTCGTACAATCCATTCTAATTCATTAATACGATCCATTCTAACTCATTCATACGATCCATTCTAATTCATTCGCACGATCCATTCTAATTCATTCGTACGATCCATTCAATTCATTCGCACGAATGTATCCATTCTAATTCCTTCGCACGATCCATTCTAATGAATGAATTAGAATGGATCGTACGAATGAATTAGAATGGATCGTACGAATGAATTAGAATGGATCGTATGAATGAATTTGAATGGATCGTGCGAATGAATTAGATTGTATCTACTTCATTCGTACGATCCATTCTATTTCATTCATACGATCCATTCTAATTCATTCGTACGATCCATTCTAATTCATTCGCACGATCCATTCTAATTCATTCATACGATCCATTCTAATTCATTCGCACGATCCATTCTAATTCATTCTAATTCATTCAAATTCATTCGTACGATCCATTCTATTTCATTCGTACGATCCTTTCTTACTCATTCGTACGATCCATTCTAATTCATTCACACGAATGTATCCTTTCTAATTCATTCGTACGATCCATTCTAATTCATTCGCATGAATGTATCAATTCTACTTCATTCGTACGATCTATTCTAATTCATTCGTACGATCCATTCTAATTCATTCGCACGAATGTGTCCATTCTAATTCATTCGTACGATCTATTCTAATTCATTCGTACGATCCATTCTAATTCATTAATACGATCCATTCTAATTCATTCGTACGATCCATTCTAATTCATTCGCACGATCCATTCTAATTCATTCGTACGATCCATTCTAATTCATTCGCACGAATGTATCCATTCTAATTCATTCGTACGATCCATTCTAATTCAATCGTATTTTCCATTCTAATTCATTCGCACGATCCATTCTAATTCATTCGTACGATACAATCTAATTCATTCGTACGATCCATTCTAATTCATTCGCACGAATGTATCCATTCTAATTCATTCGTACGATCCATTCTAATTCATTCGCACGATCCATTCTAATTTATTCGTACGATCCATTCTAATTCATTCGCACGAATGTATCCAGTCTAATTCATTCGTACGATCTATTCTAATTCATTCGCATGATCCATTCTAATTCATTTATATGATCCATTCTAATTTATTCGCACGATCCATTCTAATTCATTCGTACGATCCATTCTAATTCATTCTCACGAATGTATCCATTCTAATTCATTCGTACGATCTATTCTAATTCAGTCGTACGATCCATTCTAATTCATTCGTACGATCCATTCTAATTCATTCGCACGATCCATTCTAATTCATTCGTACGATCCATTCTAATTCATTCGCACGATCCATTCTAATTCATTCATACGATCCATTCTAATTCATTCGCACGATCCATTCTAATTTATTCGTACGATCCATTCATTCGTATGATCCATTCTATTTCATTCATACGATCTATTCTAATTCATTCGTACGATCCATTCTAATTCATTCGCACGATCCATTCTAATTCATTCGTACAATCCATTCTAATTCATTCGCACGAATGTATCCATTCTAATTCATTCGTATGATCTATTCTAATTCATTCGCATGATCCATTCTAATTCATTCATACGATCCATTCTAATTCATTCGTACGACCCATTCTAATTTATTCGCACGATCCATTCTAATTCATTCGTACGATCCATTCTAATTCATTCGTACGATCCATTCTAATTAATTTGTACGATACAATCTAATTCATTCATATGATCCATTCTAATTCAGTCGTACAATCTATTCTAATTCATTCGTACGATCCATTTTAATTCATTCGCACGATCCATTCTAATTCATTCGCACGATCCATTCTAATTCATTCATACGATCCATTCTAATTCATTCGCACGATCCATTCAAATTCATTCGTACGATCCATTCTAATTCATTCGCACGAATGTATCAATTCTAATTCATTCGTACGATCTATTCTAATTCATTCGTACGATCGATTCTAATTCATTCGTACGATCCATTCTAATTCATATGCACGATCCAATCTAATTCATTCGTACGATCCAGTCTAATTCATTCGCACGATCCATTCTAATTCATTCGCACGATCCATTCTAATTCATTCGCACGATCCATTCTAATTCATTCGCACGATCCATTCTAATTCATTCGTACGATACAATCTAATTCATTCGTACGATCCATTCATTCGTACAATCCATTCTATTTCATTCATACGATCTATTCTAATTCATTCGTACGATCCATTCTAATTCATTCGCACGATCCATTCTAATTCATTCGTACGATACAATCTAATTCATTCGTACGATCCATTCATTCGTACGATCCATTCTAATTCATTGATACGATCTATTCTAATTCATTCGTACGATCCATTCTAATTCATTCATACGATCCATTCTAATTCATTCGTACGATCCATTCTAATTCATTCGCACGATCTAATCTAATTCATTCGTACGATCCATTCTAATCCATTCGAACGATCCATTCTAATTCATTCGCACGATCCATTCTAATTCATTCGCACGATCCATTCTAATTCATTCATACGATCCATTCTAATTCATTCGTATGATCCAATCTAATTCATTCGCACGATCCAATCTAATTCATTCGTACGATCCATTCTAATTCATTCGCACGATCTATTCTAAATCATTCGCATGATCCATTCTAATTCATTCGTATAATCCATTCTAATTCATTCGCACGATCCATTCTAATTCATTCGTACGATACAATCTAATTCATTCGTATGATCCATTCTAATTCATTCGTATGATCCATTCTAATTCAATCGCATGATCCATTCTAATTCACTCGTACGATCCATTCTAATTCATTCGCACGAATGTATCCATTCTAATTCATTCTTACGATCTATTCTAATTCATTCGCATGATCCATTCTAATTCATTCATACAATCCATTCTAATTCATTCATACGATCAATTCTAATTCATTCGCACGATCCATTTTAATTCATTCGTATGATCCATTCTAATTCATTCATATGAGCCATTCAAATTCATTCGTATGATCCATTCTAATTCATTCGTATGATCATACAATCCATTCTAATTCATTCATACGATCCATTCGAATTCATTCACACGATCCATTCTAATTCATTCGTACGATACAATCTAATTCATTCGTATGATCCATTCTAATCCAGTCGTACAATCCATTCTAATTCATTCGTACGATCCATTCTATTTCATTCGCACGATCCATTCTAATTCATTCGCACGATCAATTCTAATTCATTCATATGATCCATTCTAATTCATTCGCACGATCCATTCTAATTCATTCGTACGATCCATTCTAATTCATTCGCACGAATGTATCCATTCTAATTCATTCGTACGATCTATTCTAATTCAGTCGTACGATCGATTCTAATTCATTCGTACGATCCATTCTAATTCATTCGCACGATCCAATCTAATTCATTCGTACGATCCATTCTAATTCATTCGTACGATCCATTCTAATTCATTCGCACGATCCATTCTAATTCATTCGTACAATCCATTCTAATTCATTCGCACGAATGTATCCATTCTAATTCATTCGTACGATCCATTCTAATTCATTTGTACGATCTATTCTAATTCATTCATACGATCCATTCTAATTCATTCGCATGATCCATTCTAATTCATTCGTACGATACAATCTAATTCATACGAATGATCCATTCTAATTCAGTCATACAATCCTTTCTAATTCATTCATACGAACCATTCAAATAGATTGTACGAATGAATTAGAATGGATACATTCGTGCGAATGAATTAGAATAGATCGTATGAATGAATTAGAATAGATACCTTCGTGCGATCCATTCGTACGATCCATTCTAATTCATTCGCACGATCCATTCTAATTCATTCGTACGATACAATCTAATTCATTCGTACGATCCATTCTAATTCATTCGTACGATCTATTCTAATTCATTCGTACTATCTATTCTAATTCATTCGCACGATCCATTCTAATTCATTCGCACGATACAATCTAATTCATTCGTATGATCCATTCTAATTCAGTCGTACAATCCATTCTAATTCATTCGTACGATCCATTCTAATTCATTCGCACGATCCATTCTAATTCATTCGCACGATCAATTCATATTCATTCATATGATCCATTCTAATTCATTCGCACGATCCATTCTAATTCATTCGTACGATCCATTCTAATTCATTCGCACGAATGTATCCATTCTAATTCATTCCACGACTGAATTAGAATGGATCATACGAATGAATTAGATTGTATCGTACGAATGAATTAGAATGGATCGTGCGAATGAATTAGAATGGATCGTATGAATGAATTAGAATGGATCGTGCGAATGAATTAGAATAGATCGTACGAATGAATTAGAATAGATACATTCGTGCGAATGAATTAGAATGGATCGTACGAATGAATTAGAATGGATACATTCGTGCGAATGAATTACAATGGATCGTGCGAATGTATCCATTCTACTTCATTCGTACGATCCATTCTAGTTCATTCGTACGATCCATTCTAATTCATTCGTACGATACAATCTAATTCATTCGCACGATCCATTCTAATTCATTCGCACGATCCATTCTAATTCATTCGCACGATCCATTCTAATTCATTCGTACGATCCATTCTAATTCATTCGCACGATCCATTCTAATTCATTCGTACGATACAATCTAATTCATTCACACGATCCATTCTAATTCATTCGTACGATCCATTCTAATTCATTCGCACGAATGTATCCATTCTAATTCATTCGTAAGATCTATTCTAATTCATTCGTACGATCCATTCTAATTCATTCGTACGATCCATTCTAATTCATTCGCACGATCCAATCTAATTCATTCGTACGATTCATTCTAATTCATTCGTACGATCCATTCTAATTCATTCGCACGATCCATTCTAATTCATTCGCACGATCCATTCTAATTCATTCGCACGATCCATTCTAATTCATTCGTACGATCCATTCTAATTCATTCGCACGATCCATTCTAATTCATTCGTATGATCCATTCTAATTCATTCGCACGAATGTATCCATTCTAATTCATTCGTACGATCTATTCTAATTCAGTCGTACAATCAATTCTAATTCATTCGTACGATCCATTCTAATTCATTCGTACGATCCATTCTAATTCATTCGCACGATCCATTCTAATTCATTCATACGATCCATTCTAATTCATTCGCACAATCCATTCTAATTCATTCGTACGATCGATTCTAATTCATTCGCACAAATGTATCCATTCTAATTCATTCGTACGATCTATTCTAATTCATTCGTACGATCCATTCTAGTTCATTCGTACGATCATTCTAATTCATTCGTACGATCCATTCTAATTCATTCGCACGAATATATCCATTCTACTTCATTCGTACGATCCATTCTAGTTCATTCATACGATCCATTCTAATTCATTCGCACGATCCATTCAAATTCATTCGTACGATCCATTCTATTTCATTCGTACGATCCATTCTTACTCATTCGTACGATCCATTCTAATTCATTCGCACGAATGTATCCATTCTAATTCATTCGTACGATCCATTCTAATTCATTCGTACGATACAATCTAATTCATTCGTATGATCTATTCTAATTCATTCGTACGATCCATTCTAATTCATTCGTACGATCCATTCTAATTCATTCGCACGATCCATTCTAATTCATTCGCACGATCAATTCTAATTCATTCATATGATCCATTCTAATTCATTCGCACGATCCATTCTAATTCATTCCTACGATACAATCTAATTCATTCATATGATCCATTCTAATTCAGTTGTACAATCTATTCTAATTCATTCGTATGATCCATTCTAATTCATTCATACGATCCATTCTAATTCATTCGCACGATCCATTCTAATTCATTCGTACGATCCATTCTAATTCATTCGCACGAATGTATCCATTCTAATTCATTCATATGATCCATTCTAATTCAGTCGTACAATCTATTCTAATTCATTCGTACGATCCATTCTAATTCATTCATACGATCCATTCTAATTCATTCGCACGATCCATTCTAATTCATTCGTACGATCCATTCTAATTCATTCGCACGAATGTATCCATTCTAATTCATTCGAACGATCTATTCTAATTCAGTCGTACGATCGATACTAATTCATTCGTATGATCCATTCTAATTCATTCGCACGATCCAATCTAATTCATTCGTACGATCCATTCTAATTCCTTCGTACGATCCAGTCTAATTCATTCGCACGATACAATCTAATTCATTCGTATGATCCATTTTAATTCAGTCGTACAATCCATTCTAATTCATTCGTACGATCCATTCTAATTCACTCATACGATCCATTCTAATTCATTCGCACGATCCATTCTAATTCATTCGTACGATCCATTCTAATTCATTCGCACGAATGTATCCATCCTAATTCATTCGTACAATCCATTCTAATTCATTCGCACGATCCATTCTAATTCAATCGTCTGATCCATTCTAATTCATTCGTACGATCCATTCTAATTCATTCTAATGGATTGTACGACTGAATTAGAATGGATCATACGAATGAATTAGATTGTATTATACAAATGAATTAGAATGGATTGTACGAATGAAATAGAATGGATCGTACGAATGAAATAGAATGGATCGTACGAATGAATTAGAATGGATCGTGCGAATGAATTAGAATGGATCATGCGAATGAATTAGAATGGATCGTGCGAATGAATTAGAATGTATCGTGCGAATGAATTAGAATGGATCATACAAATGAATTAGAATAGATACATTCATGCGAATGAATTAGAATGGATCGTACGAATGAATTAGTATGGATCATGCGAATGAATTAGAATGGATCGTACGAATGAATTAGAATGGATACATTCGTGCGAATGAATTAGAATGGATCATCCGAATGAGAAATAATGGATCGTACGAATGAAATAGAATGGATCGTACGAATGAATTTGAATGGATCATGTGAATGAATTAGAATGAATCGTACGAATGAATTAGAATGGATTGTGTTCGGGGGATTTTTCGCTGGTCCGTGCGGGCTGCCTGCAAGACAAAGAAAAGAGAACGTAAGAACGGCTGGCTCCCTTAGGAGCGCAGACCCTCCGACGCTCAAGTCAGTCACGGTGGCACAACGGCGAGCTGTGGTATACCAAAGTGGTAGGGAAAAGGATTTCCAACCTGTACTATGGAGCCTGGGGGTGAGCATTTATAGCAACCAACGACCTACCGTGGCCCGACACGTGGAGATTCTTTCAGGGCCTTCTAGACCCCCACGTTCTGGCTCGCGTGGGTCTGACAGTCCTTGGTACTCGCGCCCTGATATTCTGTCGTCAAGCCTGCCAGACGGTTTGAGTGGGGGAGGGAATCTTTCTTGTCATGGCCAGGTGGCCATTCTGGAATGTTCAAGTCCGGGCGGTCTCAGGGAGGAAGTGAAAGCCAGCTCGCCCGGTACTGCTCCGTCCTTTCGTCCATATTTATCAAGAGTCGGACCTCGCAGGGGCAACCTCTCCAATAAACAGGGGTCGGGGCGAGCTCTAGAGCGAGCTAAGCGAGCCCTCGAGCGAGCTTGGCGGACTCCTGAGAGAGCTTAAGTGAGCTCCGGAGCGAGCTTGGCGAGCTCCTGAGAGAGCTTAGGCGAGCTCCTGAACGAGCTTGGCGAGCTCCTAGGCGAGCTTGTGCGAGCTCCTGGGCGAGCTTGTGCGAGCTCCTGAGCGAACTCTTTGCCTAAAGCACCTTCGGCCGAATGTGGAGCTCGCTCCCTATCAAAGTGACTTGGTCAGCATAGGAGGGGGAGGGCGAGCTCCTGGGCGAGTTCCCCATCCCTTGGAATCCTGGGGTCTATGAGATCCACAGGCAAGGGCGAACTTGGGCGAGCTCCTGCATGAGCTAGGGGCGAGCTCCTGCATGAGCTAGGTGCGTTTGCGGTGCCGATGTCTTTGTTATGCATGACGATCTAACTCCCGCTACCACTGCAAGCGAGTTCTCGCGCGGGCTGGGCGAGCTCCTGGGCGAGCTCAGACGAGCTTCTGGGCGAGCTTGGCGAGCTCCTGAGCGAGCTTAGGCGAGCTCCTGGGCGAGCTCGGCGAGTTACTGGGCGGGCTTAGCGCGCTCTTGAGCGAGCTTAGGCGAGCTCCAGCGAGCTTAGGCGAGCTCCTTAGAGTGCTCTTGGCTTAGGCCCCTTCAGCCCATCGTGGATCTCGCTCCCTGTCAAGGTGATTTGGTGAGCACGGGGGGAGGCAAACTCCAGGGCAGATTTTAGCTACCCCCAACATTACCCCCTCCTGAGGGAGCGTCCAAGGAGACTTTAGCGCTTGCTCAGGAGTCTTATTGCACACGACGGTCGAATGGGGAGTTCTAATCGTTTGCGACCTCCACCTGGTGGGATGCGGGCACCAACCATGGGTGGTCTGCGTCGAGAGCTTTGACTGTCAGTATTTCACAAACGCTGGGCGGGCCACGAGCATCAGCCACGAGCGATCTCTTTCCGATGCGAGCGTGTCACATGCGGTCAGGGTCTGCTTCGGGCGAGCTTGGGCGCCTGCCGTGGGCGATCTGCGCCGAGAGCTTTGACTGCCAGTACTTCTTCAAACGCTGGGCGGGCCACGAGCATCAGCCACGAGCGATCTCCTTCCGATGCGAGCCTATCACATGCGATCAGGGTTTGCTTCGGGCGAGCTTGGGCGCCTGCCGTGGGCGGTCTGTGTCGAGAGCTTTGACTGCCGGTATTTCTCAAACGATGGGCGGGCCACGAGCATCAGCCACGAGCGATCTCCTTCCGATGCGAGCCTGTCACATGCGGTCAGGGTCTGCTTCGGGCGAGCTTGGGCGCCTGCCGTGGGTGTTCTGCGTCGAGAGTTTTGACTCCCAGTATGTCACAAACGCTGGGCGGGCCGGGAGCGTCAGCCACGAGCGATCTCCTTCCGGCGCGAGCTCATCACGCGTGGTCAGGGTCTACCTCGGGCGAGCTGCGGGCACCAGCCGCGGGCGATCTTGTGACTTGGGTATCGCACCGAATCTCCAACGGTCGCTTCACCTTAAATGCGGCGCGAGGCTCAATGCTGATACAGCGAATCTCATCATGAGATCCCGATCGGCGCGAGACACGTGTCTCCTCCTCATTTGCCCTCCTTCTGTTAGCAAATGATAGTGTCGGCGCCGGCGCAGCTTTTTCCACGCGTGGCCCACGTGGCGCTTGACGATTGGAAAGAAATAAGCTATCGTTTCGATCGCCGTCACGTCGCCTCGCCACGCGCGCTTGGGCATTAACTGCGGATCAATTCACCTGTCTCTCACTTGCCTATAAATAGGGGACGGGGGGCGATTTTTACCGCTGCGTGAAAAACAGCTCTCCCTTCCCCCTTTGCCTTCTGCTCGCATCTTGCTTGCGCCCTCCTGCTCATGGCTTCCTCTGCCGCTGCTGCTTCTTCAGCTGCCGCTGCTGCTGCACCCTCTCGAGAGGGGCCTCTAAATGTCGCCCCCATCTCGGTGCGGGCTCCGGGCTCAGGGGAAGGGGCACCTCCGAAGGAGCCCGCCGTCGTTTGGTTCCATGCCATCGGGGGTGCGCCCATCCCCGATAGCTTGCGAACCGCGGTGGGCATTCCCCAAGAGCTCGCCATTCTTCCTCTTCCGAGCTCCGGGAGGGCGCTCTCGGGGACCGTGGTCTCCGTGGGGCAGCTATGGTCAGGGCTCCGGCTGCCCCTGAACCATCTGGCTAGCGAGCTCCTGGAACTGGCGGGCTTATGCCCCGCCCAGCTTCCGGGAAACTCGTGGGGGATCCTCTATGGGCTTGCACGCATCGAGGAAGCCCTAAACGTTAGGATCCCCCTAGCCTACCTCCTGAAGAAGTGGTTCCTCAAACCGGGGCCCTTCTTCGGCGAGGTAGACTATGGCCAGTTCTACCTCACGGGCCGCTCCGGCGAGGTGCTTCCGTTCACCGCCGTCGAGAACAAAGACCGGTACTGGAAAGCGTACCCGTTCATGATCGACGGCGAGTGGCGAGGTCTTCGAGCCGGTGTCCCCTCTCTTCCCGGTAGACCGCTTCTCCCTGTCTTCAAGGAGATCGCAGAGTACCGGGCAAAGGGGAAGAAGTGCATCGCCGCAGCCCGTGAGAGATCGCTCGACGAGGCGATTCTGGACTTTCTCGGGGGTCGAACCCTCGAAAAGGTCCTCCCGCCGGACTTCTCCTTCCTCTGGAAGGATCTACGGACCGGAACCATCACCACCCGGCAGAAGGTGATGCGGAGGAAGGTCGCGGTCTCCCGGCCTGCTGCCGCGACCTCCGCCGCGGGGACCTCGGCGAGGAAGGGGAAGAAGCGGGCTTCCCCCATCCAGGTCGCCGACAAGGACACCCTCGAGATGCTCCACGAGGAGGATGTCGTGCCACCGCCGCCACCAACCTCTCTTTCTGTTATTTCTCCGAGGGCCCCAGTTCCGGAGCCTCGACGACGTCGCATTTCCTTCGTCGAGCCCGAGGATCCGCGCGTCGAGCTTCTTCTCAGCATGGCGGAAGTAAAGTCCCCAATGGCTGAAGTGTTGATGCACGAGTTCCCAGGCGATCTGACTAAGACTTTGTTTGTTGCGGTGATGAATCCAGAGGGCGCCTCGCAGAAGAAGGCGAGGAAGAAGAAGACCCCCTCAGCCCGCCCATCGGGAGAGGACAACACTGTTCGGGAGGCTCGCGAAGCCTTCCAACAGGTCCTCGAGGAGCGGAGGAAGGCCGCCCTCGCGGAGGCGGGCTTGGGATCAGCTGACGATCTCAGCACGACCTCCAGCTCAGACGACGAGGAGCGGGCCACGGAAGATGAGCCCGCGGCTACAATTGCGGGGCTTCCCCCACCCTTCGAGGGACCAGCTCCGGCGGGCTCAACCCTTCCGCCCGCTCCGAGTTCGACACCAACACCAGCCGCGCCTAGGCCCAGCACGCCCACGCCCGTGCCTGCGCCCTCTGCTGCCAGCGCGCCTACTGCCCCCGAGCCCGCGCCCGAGCCCACGCCTGCGCCCGCGCCCGAGCCCGCGCCTACTGCCACTGAGCCCGCGCCCGAGCCCACGCCTGCGCCCGCGCCCGAGCCCGCGCCTGCCAGCACGCCTGCCCTCGGCGTGTCCGTGCCCGAGCCTGCGCCTGCGCCCGAGCCCGCTCCCGTGCCCGCGTCTACCTTCAGTGCGCCCGCGCCCGAGCCCGCGCCTGTGCCCGAGCCCGCACCTGCGCCAGCGCCTTCCCTCAGTGCGCCCGCGCCTGC
The DNA here is from genome assembly GCA_947650365.1 of Chamaelirium japonicum. Classification (NCBI taxonomy): domain Eukaryota; kingdom Viridiplantae; phylum Streptophyta; class Magnoliopsida; order Liliales; family Melanthiaceae; genus Chamaelirium; species Chamaelirium japonicum. Next base: position 28,979 of record CANTAL010000149.1, read on the forward strand.
GCCCGAGCCCGCGCCCGTGCCCGCGCCTGCCCTCAGCGCGCCCGCGCCCGAGCCCGCGCCTATGGCTCCTAGCGCGCCCGCGCCTGAGCCCGCGCCTGCCACTCTTGAGGTTCCTCCTCTCCCGGAGCTGGGCGGGTTGGTCTACTGGTCTCCGGACCTAGGGGCCATCCTGGACGACCTTCCGTGCTCCAGCTCGGAAGCCTCGGACCCGGACTTGCCGGGGCGAAGGGGAACCGCCGTGCCTTCCCCTATCAACGAAGGGGTTGCCGGCGCTCAAGGGGCCGAGCCCGCCGCTGCCGCCATCAGTGCACCCCCTCCAACTGCTCCCACCGAGGCTAGCCAAGCGGGCTCCTCCTCTGGCGGTCCCGAGCGCGCCCCTTTCTTCATGCGGGAGATCCTGGGACGCAACATCTTCGCCCGGACTCCCTACATCGCTCTCCGATGGCGCGGGTCGCGATCCCGCTCTTGAGATCTTGCCTCCGACCCGTCAGAATCGACGCTCCGGCTACGGCGGCAAGGGATGGTCGTGCGCGAGGTCACCTGGTTGCTAGATCGCTGGGTTACTAGCTTCTGCAACCTCGTGAGCGGGGTTTCCGGCACCCCGCGCACAGCCGCTCTCCGGACTGGGGGTTCCAGATGGGAAACCTACCACGCCGGAGCGATCGTGGGCGGGCGCGATGTTGACGTCGGTGGTCACACCGGAGATACTGTCTTCGCCGGCCCAGACCGTCGGGTGGCCGCCGGAACCTGACGCAATCGCGTCAGTTCCTCCATCATGGCCCGCTGGGTGGCCAACATCTCCAACAAGAGTTGGTCACTGAGCGGGACCTGGGGCTGAGGGGTCTCAACAGGAGGCTCGTTGCGCGCAGATCTTGCACGAGTCCTCGGTCGCCTGCGTCCCCTTGTCGCCGGAGCCATCTTTGGGGTTACGAGAGCGAACGACGCTCAACCGCATGGCCGTGGGCGTTCTCGATGAAACCAATCGAATATCCCACAGACGGTGCCAAATGTTCGGGGAATTTTTTGCTGGTCCGTGCGGGCTGCCTGCAAGACAAAGAAAAGAGAACGTAAGAACGGCTGGCTCCCTTAGGAGCGCAGACCCTCCGACGCTCAAGTCAGTCACGGTGGCACAACGGCAAGCTGTGGTATACCAAAGTGGTAGGGAAAAGGATTTCCAACCTGTACTATGGAGCCTGGGGGTGAGCATTTATAGCAACCAACGACCTACTGTGGCCCGACACGTGGAGATTCTTCCAGGGCCTTCTAGACCCCCACGTTCTGGCTCGTGTGGGTCTGAGAGTCCTTGGTACTCACGCCCTGATATTCTGTCGTCAAGCCTGCCAGACGGTTTGAGTGGGGGAGGGAATCTTTCTTGTCGTGGCCAGGTGGCCATTCTCGAATGTTCAAGTCCGGGCGGTCTCAGGGAGGAAGTGAAAGCCAGCTCGCCCGGTACTGCTCCGTCCTTTCGTCCATATTTATCAAGAGTCGGACCTCGCAGGGGCAACCTCTCCAATAAACAGGGGTCGGGGCGAGCTCCAGAGCGAGCTAAGCGAGCCCTCAAGCGAGCTTGGCGGACTCCTGAGAGAGCTTAAGTGAGCTCCGGAGCGAGCTTGGCGAGCTCCTGAGAGAGCTTAGGCGAGCTCCTAAACGAGCTTGGCGAGCTCCTGGGCGAGCTTGTGCGAGCTCCTGAGCGAGCTTGTGCGAGCTCCTGAGCGAACTCTTTGCCTAAAGCACCTTCGGCCGAATGTGGAGCTCGCTCCCTATCAAAGTGACTTGGTCAGCATGGGAGGGGGAGGGCGAGCTCCTGGGCGAGTTCCCCACCCCTTGGAATCCTGGGGTCTATGAGATCCACGGGCAAGGGCGAACTTGGGCGAGCTCCTGCATGAGCTAGGGGCAAGCTCCTGCATGAGCTAGGTGCGTTTGCGGTGCCGATGTCTTTGTTATGCATGACGATCTAACTCCCGCTACCACTGCAAGCGAGTTCTCGCGCGGGCTGGGCGAGCTCCTGGGCGAGCTCAGACGAGCTTCTGGGCGAGCTTGGCGAGCTCCTGAGCGAGCTTAGGTGAGCTCCTGGGCGAGCTCGGCGAGTTACTAGGCGGGCTTAGCGCGCTCTTGAGCGAGCTTAGGCGAGCTCCAGCGAGCTTAGGCGAGCTCCTTAGAGTGCTCTTGGCTTAGGCCCCTTTAGCCCATCGTGGATCTCGCTCCCTGTCAAGGTGATTTGGTGAGCACGGGGGAGGCGAACTCCAGGGCAGATTTCAGCTACCCCCAACAGATTGTACGACTGAATTAAAATGGATCATACGAATGAATTAGATTGTATCGTACGAATGAATTAGAATGGATCATGCGAATGAATTAGAATGGATCGTACGAATGAATTAGAATGGATCGTATGAATGAATTAGAATGGATCGTGCGAATGAATTAGAATAGATCGTACGAATGAATTAGAATGGATACATTCGTGCTAATGAATTAGAATGGATCGTACGAATGAATTAGAATGGATACATTCGTGCGAATGAATTACAATGGATCGTGCGAATGTATCCATTCTACTTCATTCGTACGATCCATTCTAGTTCATTTGTATGATCCATTCTAATTCATTCGTACGATACAATCTAATTCATTCGTATGATCCATTCTAATTCAGTCGTACAATCCATTCTAATTCATTCGTACGATCCATTCTAATTCATTTGTACGATCTATTCTAATTCATTCGCACGATCCATTCTAATTCATTCATACGATCCATTCTAATTCATTCGCACGATCCATTCTAATTCATTCGTACGATCCATTCTAATTCATTCGAACGAATGTATCCATTCAAGATCCATTCTAATTCATTCGTACGATCCATTCTAATTCATTTGCACGAATGTATCCATTCTAATTCATTCGTACGATCTATTCTAATTCATTCCCACGATCCATTCTAATTCATTCATACGATCCATTCTAATTCATTCGTACGATCCATTCTAATTCATTCGCATGATCCATTCTAATTCATTCGTACGATGCAATCTAATTCATTCGTATGATCCATTCTAATTCAGTCGTACAATCCATTCTAATTCATTCGTACGATTCATTCTAATTCATTCACATGATCCATTCAAATTCATTCGTACGATCCATTCTATTTCATTCGTACGATCCATTCTTTCTCATTCGGATGATCCATTCTAATTCATTCGCACGATCCATACTAATTCATTCGTACGATCCATTCTATTTCATTCGCATAAATGTATCTATTCTAATTTATTTGTATGATCCATTCTAATTCATTCGCACGATCCATTCTAATTCATTCGCACGATCCATTCTAATTCATACGCATGATCCATTCTAATTCATTCGCACGATCCATTCTAATTCATTCGTACGATCCATTCTAATTCATTTGTACGATCCATTCTAATTCATTCGCACGAATGTATCCATTCTACTTCATTCGTACGATCCATTCTAGTTCATTTGTACGATCCATTCTAATTCATTCGTACGATCCATTCAAATTCATTTGTACGATCCATTCTATTTCATTCGCACGATCCATTCTATTTCATTCGTACGATCCATTCTAATTCATTTGTATAATACAATCTAATTCATTCGTATGATCCATTCTAATTCAGTCGTACAATCCATTAGAATGAATTAGAATGGATCGTACGAATGAATTAGAATGGATCAGACGAATGAATTAGAATGGATCGTGCGAATGAATTAGAATGGATTGTACGAATGAATTAGGATGGATACATTCGTGCAAATGAATTAGAATGGATCGTACGAATGAATTAGAATGGATCGTGCGAATGAATTAGAATGGATTGTATGAGTGAATTAGAATGGATTGTACGAATGAATTAGAATGGATTGTACGACTGAATTAAAATGGATCATACGAATGAATTAGATTGTATTGTACGGATGAATTAGAATGGATACATTCGTATGAATGAATTAGAATGGATCGTATGAATGAATTAGAATGGATTGTACGAATGAATTATAATGGATTGTGCGAATGAAATAGAATGGATCGTACGAATGAATTAGAATGGATCGTACGAATGAATTAGAATGGATACATTCGTGCGAAAGAATTAGAATGGATTGTATGAATGAATTTGAATGGATCGTACGAATGAACTAGAATGGATCGTACGAATGAAGTAGAATGGATACATTCGTGCGAATGAATTAGAATGGATCGTACGAATGAATTAGAATGGATCGTACAATCCATTCTAGTTCATTCGTACGATCCATTCTAATTCATTCACAAGATCCATTCAAATTCATTCGTACGATCCATTCTATTTCATTCGTACGATCCATTCTTACTCATTCGTACGATCCATTCTAATTCATTCGCACGAATGTATCCATTCTAATTCATTCGTACGATCCATTCTAATTCATTCGTATGATCCATTCTAATTCATTCGTACGATCCATTCTAATTCATTCTAATGGATTGTACGACTGAATTAGAATGGATTATACGAATGAATTAGATTATATCGTACGAATGAAATAGAATGGATCGTACGAATGAATTAGAATGGATCGTACGAATGAATTAGAATGGATCGTACGAATGAATTAGAATGGATCGTACGTATGAATTAGAACGGATCGTGCGAATGAATTAGAATGGATCTAGAATGGATACATTCGTTCGAATGAATTAGAATGGATCGTACGAATGAATTAGAATGGATCATACGAATGAATTAGATTGTATCGTACGAATGAGTCGTACAATCCATTCTAATTCATTCGCACGATCCATTCTAATTCATTCGTACGATACAATCTAATTCATTCGCACGATCCATTCTAATTCATTCGTACGATCCATTCTTACTCATTCGTACGATCCATTCTAATTCATTCGTACGATCCATTCTAATTCATTCGTACGATCCATTCTTACTCATTCGTACGATCCATTCTAATTCATTCACACGAATGTATCCATTCTAATTCATTCGTACGATCCATTCTATTTCATTCGCACGAATGTATCCATTCTAATTCATTCGTACGATCTATTCTAATTCATTCGCACGATCCATTCTAATTCATTCGTACGATCTATTCTAATTCATTCTAATTCATACGATCCATTCTAATTCATTCGCACGATCGATTCTAATTCATTCGCACGATCCATTCTAATTCATTCGTACGATCCATTCTAATTCATTTGCACGATCCATTCTAATTCATTTGTACGATACAATCTAATTCATTCGTATGATCCATTCATTCGTACGATCCATTCTAATTCAGTCATACGATCTATTCTAATTCATTCGTACGATCCATTCTAATTCATTCGTACGATCCATTCTAATTCATTCGTACGATACAATCTAATTCATTCGTATAATCCATTCTAATTCAGTCGTACAATCCATTAGAATGAATTAGAATGGATCGTACGAATGAATTAGAATGGATCATACGAATGAATTAGAATGGATCGTACGAATGAATTAGAATGGATACATTCGTGCGAATGAATTAGAATGGATCATACGAATGAGTAAGAATGGATCGTACGAATGAAATAGAATGGATCGTACGAATGAATTTGAATGGATCTTGCGAATGAATTAGAATGGATCGTACGAATGAACTAGAATGGATTGTACGATCCATTCTAATTCATTCGTACGATCCATTCTAATTCATTCGCACGAATGTATCCATTCTACTTCATTCGTACGATCCATTCTAGTTCATTCGTACGATCCATTCTAATTCATTCATACAATCCATTCTAATTCTTTCGCACGAATGTATCCATTCTAATTCATTCGTACGATCCATTCTAATTCATTCGTACGATCCATTCTATTTCATTCGCACAATCCATTATAATTCATTCGTACAATCCATTCTAATTCATTCATACGATCCATTCTAATTCATTCATACGAATGTATCCATTCTAATTCATCCGTACGATACAATCTAATTCATTTGTATGATCCATTCTAATTCAGTCGTGTGATCCATTCTAATTCATTCTAATTCATTCTAATGGATCGTGGTAATGAATTAGATTGTATCGTATGAATTAGAATTAATCGTTTGTATCATACAAATTAGAATGAATGATTACAAATTCTAATTCATTCGCACGATCCATTCAAATTCATTCGTACAATCCATTCTAATTCATTCGCACGAATGTATCCATTCTAGTTCATTCGTACTATCCATTCTAATTCATTCGCACGATCCATTCGTGCGAATGAATTAGATTGGATCTTAGAATGAATTCATTCTTACGAATGAATTTGTAATCATTCATTCTAATTTGTATGATACAAACGATTAATTCTAATTCATACGATACAATCTAATTCATTACCACGATCCATTAGAATGAATTAGAATGAATTAGAATGGATCACACGAATGAATTAGAATGGATCGTTCGAATGAATTAGATTGCATCGTACGAATGAATTAGAATGTATCGTACAAATGAATTAGAATGGATCGTACGAATGAATTAGAATGGATCGCACGAAGGTATCTATTCTAATTCATTCATACGATCTATTCTAATTCATTCGCACGAATGTATCCATTCTAATTCATTCGTACGATCCATTAGAATGGTTCGTATGAATGAATTAGAAAGGATTGTACGACTGAATTAGAATGGATCATACGTATGAATTAGATTGTATCGTACGAATGAATTAGAATGGATCATGCGAATGAATTAGAATGGATCGTACGAATGAATTAGAATAGATCGTACAAATGAATTAGAATGGATTGTACGAATGAATTAGAATGGATACATTCGTGCGAATGAATTAGAATGGATTGTACGAATGAATTAGAATGGATCGTGCGAATGAATTAGAATGGATCGTACGAATGAATTAGATTGGATCGTGCGAATGAATTAGAATGGATCGTGCAAATGAATTAGAATGGATCGTACGAATGAACTAGAATGGATCGTACAAATGAAGTAGAATGGATACATTCGTGCGAATGAAATAGAATGGATCGTACGACTGAATTAGAATGGATCATACGAATGAATTAGATTGGATCGTACGAATGAATTAAATTGGATCGTGCGAATGAAATAGAATGGATCGTACGAATGAATTAGAATAGATCATACGATTGAATTAGAATAGATCGTGCGAATGAATTTGAATGGATATATTCGTGCGAATGAATTAGAATGGATCATACGAATGAATTAGAATGGATCGTGCGAATGAATTAGAATGGATCGTACGAATGAATTAGAATGGATCGTACGAATGAATTAGATTGGATCGTGCGAATGAATTAGAATGGATCGTACGAATGAATTAGAATCGATCGTACGAATGAATTAGAATAGATCGTACGAATGAATTAGAATGGATACATTCGTGCGAATGTATTAGAATGGATCGTACGAATGAATTAGAATGGATCATGCGAATGAATTAGAATGGATCGTATGAATGAATTAGAATGGATCGTGCGAATGAATTAGAATGGATCGTGCGAATAAGTCATTCGTACGATCCATTCTAATTCATTCGCACGAATGTATCCATTCTAATTCATTCGTACGATCTATTCTAATTCATTCGTACTATCCATTCTAATTCATTTGCACGATCCATTCTAATTCATTCGTATGATCAATTCTAATTCATTCGTACGATCCATTCTAATTCATTCGCACGATCCATTCTAATTCATTCATACGATCGATTCTAATTCATTCGTACAAACCATTCTAATTCATTCGCACGATCCATTCTAATTCATTCGTACGATACAATCTAATTCATTCGTATGATCCATTCTAATTCAGTCGTACAATCCTTTCTAATCATTCATACGAACCATTCTAATGGATCGTACGAATGAATTAGAATGGATACATTCGTGCGAATGAATTAGAATAGATCGTATGAATGAATTAGAATAGATACCTTCGTGCGATCCATTCTAATTCATTCGTACGATCCAATCTAATTCATTTGTATGATACATTCTAATTCATTCGTACGATACAATCTAATTCATTCGAACGATCCATTCTAATTCATTCGTGTGATCCATTCTAATTCATTCTAATTCATTCTAATGGATCGTGGTAATGAATTAGATTGTATCGTATGAATTAGAATTAATCGTTTGTATTATACAAATTAGAATGAATGATTACAAATTCATTCGTAAGAATGAATTCATTCTAAGATCCAATCTAATTCATTCGCACGAATGGATCGCGCGAATGAATTAGAATGGATCGTACGAATGAATTAGAATGGATACATTCGTGCGAATGAATTAGAATGGATTGTACGAATGAATTAGAATGGATCGTGCAAATGAATTAGAATGGATCGTACGAATGAATTAGAATGGATCGTACGAATGAATTAGATTGGATCGTGTGAATGAATTAGAATGGATGTTACGAATGAATTAGAATCGATCGTACGACTGAATTAGAATAGATCGTACGAATGAATTAGAATGGATACATTCGTGCGAATGAAAGAATGGATCGTACGAATGAATTAGAATGGATCGTGCGAATGAATTAGAATGGATCATATGAATGAATTAGAATTGATCGTGCGAATGAATTAGAATGGATCGTGCGAATGAATTAGAATGGATCGTACGAATGAATTAGAATGGATCGTAGAATAGATACCTTCGTGCGATCCATTCGTACGATCCATTCTAATTCATTCGCACGATCCATTCTAATTCATTCGTACGATACAATCTAATTCATTCGTACGATCCATTCTAATTCATTCGTACGATCCATTCTAATTCATTCGTACTATCCATTCTAATTCATTCGCACGATCCATTCTAATTCATTCGCATGATACAATCTAATTCATTCGTATGATCCATTCTAATTCAGTCGTACAATCCATTCTAATTCATTCGAACGATCCATTCTAATTCATTCGCACGATCCATTCTAATTCATTCGCACGATCAATTCTAATTCATTCATATGATCCATTCTAATTCATTCGCACGATCCATTCTAATTCATTCGTACGATCCATTCTAATTCATTCGCACGAATGTATCCATTCTAATTCATTCCACGACTGAATTAGAATGGATCATACGAATGAATTAGATTGTATCGTACGAATGAATTAGAATGGATCGTGCGAATGAATTAGAATGGATCGTATGAATGAATTACAATGGATCGTGCGAATGAATTAGAATAGATCGTACGAATGAATTAGAATGGATACATTCGTGCGAATGAATTAGAATGGATCGTACGAATGAATTAGAATGGATACATTCGTGCGAATGAATTACAATGGATCGTGCGAATGTATCCATTCTACTTCATTCGTACGATCCATTCTAGTTCATTCGTACGATCCATTCTAATTCATTCGTATGATACAATCTAATTCATTCGCACGATCCATTCTAATTCATTCGCACGATCCATTCTAATTCATTCGCACGATCCATTCTAATTCATTCGTACGATCCATTCGCACGATCCATTCTAATTCATTCGTACGATACAATCTAATTCATTCACATGATCCATTCTAATTCATTCGTACGATCCATTCTAATTCATTCGCACGAATGTATCCATTCTAATTCATTCGTAAGATCTATTCTAATTCATTCGTACGATACATTCTAATTCATTCGTACGATCCATTCTAATTCATTCGCACGATCCAATCTAATTCATTCATACGATTCATTCTAATTCATTCGTACGATCCATTCTAATTCATTCGCACGATCCATTCTAATTCATTCGCACGATCCAATCTAATTCATTCGTACGATCCATTCTAATTCATTCGCACGATCCATTCTAATTCATTCGTACGATCTATTCTAATTCATTCGCACGAATGTATCCATTCTAATTCATTCGTACGATCTATTCTAATTCAGTCGTACAATCCATTCTAATTATTCGTACGATCCATTCTAATTCATTCGTACGATCCATTCTTATTCATTCGCACGATCCATTCTAATTCATTCATACGATCCATTCTAATTCATTCGCACAATCCATTCTAATTCATTCGTACGATCGATTCTAATTCATTCGCACAAATGTATCCATTCTAATTCATTCGTACGATCTATTCTTATTCATTCGTACGATCCATTCTAGTTCATTCGTACGATCATTCTAATTCATTCGTACGATCCATTCTAATTCATTCGCACGAATGTATCTATTCTACTTCATTCGTACGATCCATTCTAATTCATTCGTACGATCCATTCTAATTCATTCGCACGAATGTATCCATTCTAATTCATTCGTACGATCTATTCTAATTCATTCGTACGATCCATTCTAATTCATTAATACGATCCATTCTAATTCATTCGCACGATCCATTCTAATTCATTCGTACGATCCATTCTAATTCATTCGCACGAATGTATCCATTCTAATTCATTCGTACGATCCATTCTAATTCATTCGTACGATCCATTCTAATTCATTCGCACGATCCATTCTAATTCATTCGTACGATCTGTTCTAATTCATACATCCATTCTAATTCATTCGTACGATCTATTCAAATTCATTCGCACGATCCATTCTAATTCATTCGTACGATCCATTCTAATTCATTCGTACGATCCATTATAATTCATTCGTACGATCCATTATAATTCATTCGTACGATCAATTCTAATTCATTCGCACGATCTATTGTAATTCATTCGCACGATCCATTCTAATTCATTCGTACGATCCATTCTAATTCATTCACACGAATGTATCCATTCTAATTCATTCGTACAATCTATTCTAATTCATTTGTATGATCCATTCTAATTCATTCGCATGATCTATTCTTACTCATTCGTACGATCCATTCTAATTCATTCGCACGATCCATTCTAATTCATTCATATGATCCATCCTAATTCATTCGTACGATCCATTCTAATTCATTCGCACGATCCATTCTAATTCATTCCTACGATACAATCTAATTCATTCATATGATCCATTCTAATTCAGTCGTACAATCTATTCTAATTCATTCGTACGATCCATTCTAATTCATTCATACAATCCATTCTAATTCATTCGCACGATCCATTCTAATTCATTCGTACAATCCATTCTAATTCATTCGCACGAATGTATCCATTCTAATTCATTCGTACAATCCATTCTAATTCATTCGTACGATCGATTCTAATTCATTCGTACGATCCATTCTAATTCAGTCGTACAATCCATTCTAATTCATTCGCACGATCCATTCTAATTCATTCGCACGATCCATTCTAATTCATTTGTACGATCCATTCTAATTCATTCGCACGAATGTATCCATTCTACTTCATTCGTACGATCCATTCTAGTTCATTTGTACGATCCATTCTAATTCGTTCGCATGATCCATTCAAATTCATTCATACGATCCATTCTATTTCATTCGTACGATCCATTCTATTTCATTCGTACGATCCATTCTAATTTAGTCGTATAATCCATTCTAATTCATTCGTACGATCCATTCTAATTCATTCGTACGATCCATTCTAATTCATTCGTATGATCTATTCTAATTCATTCGTACGATCCATTCTAATTCATTCGCATGATCCAATCTAATTCATTCACACGATCCATTCTAATTCATTCGTACGATCCATTCTAATTCATTCGCACGAATGTATCCATTCTAATTCATTCGTACGATCCATTCTTACTCATTCGTACGATCCATTCTAATTCATTCACACGAATGTATCCATTCTAATTCATTCGTACGATCCATTCTAATTCATTCGCATGATCCATTCTAATTCATTCGTATGATCCATTCTAATTCATTCGTACGAATGTATCCATTCTAATTCATTCGTACGATCCATTAGAATGGTTTGCATGAATGAATTAGAAAGGATTGTACGACTGAATTAGAATGGATCATACGTATGAATTAGATTGTATCGTACGAATGAATTAGAATGGATCATGCGAATGAATTAGAATGGATCGTACGAATGAATTAGAATAGATCGTACAATTAGAATAGATCGTAGAATGAATTCGAATGGATCGATACAATCTAATTCATTCGTACGATCCATTCTAATTCTAATGGATCGTGCGAATGTATCCATTCTAATTCTAATTAGAATGAATTAGAATGAATACATTCGTATGAATGAATTAGAATGGATCGTGTGAATGAATTAGATTGTATCGTACGAATGAATTAGAATGGATCGTGCGAATGAATTAGAATGGATCGTACGAATGAATTAGAATGGATCGTGCGAATGAATTAGAATGGATCATATGAATGAATTAGAATTGATCGTGCGAATGAATTAGAATGGATCGTGCGAATGAATTAGAATGGATCGTACGAATGAATTAGAATGGATCGTACGACTGAATTAAAATAGATCGTATGAATGAATTAGAATGGATACATTCGTGCGAATGAATTAGAATGGATCGTACGAATGAATTAGAATGGATCGTGCGAATGAATTAGAATGGATCATATGAATGAATTAGAATGGATCGTGCGAATGAATTAGAATAGATCGTACGAATGAATTAGACTGGATACATTCGTGCGAATGAATTAGAATGGATCGTACGAATGAATTAGAATGGATCGTGCGAATGAATTAGAATGGATCGTACGAATGAATTAGAATGGATACATTCGTGCGAATGAATTAGAATGGATCGTACGAATAAATTAGATTGTATCGTACGAATGAATTAGAATGGATCGTGCGAATGAATTAGAATGGATCGTACGAATGAATTAGAATGGATCGTACGAATGAATTAGAATGGATATATTCGTGCGAATGAATTAGAATGGATCGTACGAATGAATTAGAATGGATTGTGCGAATGAATTAGAATGGATCGTACGAATGAATTAGAATGGATCGTATTAATGAATTAGAATGGATCGTACGAATGAATTAGAATAGATCGTACGAATGAATTAGAATGGATACATTCGTGCGAATGAATTAGAATGGATCGTACGAATGAATTAGAATGGATCGTACGAATGAAGTAGAATGGATACATTCATGCGAATGAATTAGAATGGATTGTACGAATGAATTAGAATGTATACATTCGTGTGAATGAATTAGAATGGATCGTACGAATGAGTAAGAAAGGATCATACAAATGAAATAGAATGGATCGTACGAATGAATTTGAATGAATTAGAATGAATTAGAATGGATCGTGCGAATGAATTAGAATGGATCGTATGAATGAATTAGAATGGATCGTGCGAATGAATTAGATTGTATCGTACGAATGAATTCGTACGATCCATTCTAATTCATTCGTACGATCCATTCTAATTCATTCGCACGATCCAATCTAATTCATTCGTACGATCCATTCTAATTCATTCGTACGATCCATTCTAATTCATTCGCACGATCCATTCTAATTCATTCGTACGATCCATTCTAATTCATTCGTACGATCTATTGTAATTCATTCGCACGATCCATTCTAATTCATTCATACATCCATTCTAATTCATTCGTACGATCTATTCTAATTCATTCGCACGATCCATTCTAATTCATTAGAATTGATCGTGCGAATGAATTAGAATGGATCGTGCGAATGAATTAGAATGGATCGTACGAATGAATTAGAATGGATCGTACGAATGAATTAGAATAGATCATACAAATGAATTAGATTGTATCGTACGAATGAATTAGAATGGATCGTACGAATGAATTAGAATGGATACATTCGTGCGAATGAATTAGAATGGATCGTACGAATGAGTAAGAATGGATCGTACGAATGAAATAGAATGGATCATACGAATGAATTTGAATGGATCGTGCGAATGAACTAGAATGGATCGTATGAATGAACTAGAATGGATCGTACGAATGAAGTAGAATGGATCGCACGAATTATAATGAATTAGAATGAATCGTGCGAATGAATTAGAATAGATTCTACGAATGAATTAGAATGGATCGTACGATCCATTCTAATTCATTCATACATCCATTCTAATTCATTCGTACGATCTATTCTAATTCATTCGCACGATCCATTCTAATTCATTCGTCCGATCCATTATAATTCATTCGTACGATCCATTCTAATTCATTCGTACGATCAATTCTAATTCATTCGCATGATCCATTCTAATTCATTCGCACGATCCATTCTAATTCATTCGTACGATCCATTCTAATTCATTCGTACGAATGAATCCATTCTAATTCATTCGTACGATCTATTCTAATTTATTTGTATGATCCATTCTAATTCATTCGTACGATCCATTCTAATTCATTCACACGATCCAATCTAATCCATTCGTATGATCAATTCTAATTCATTCGTATGATCCATTCTAATTCATTCGCACGATCCATTCTAATTCAGTCGTACAATCCATTCTAATTCATTCGTACGATCCATTCTAATTCATTCGCACGATCCATTCTAATTCATTCGCACGATCCATTCTAATTCACTCATACGATCCATTCATTCGTGCGATCCATTCTAATTCATTCATACGATCTATTCTAATTCATTCGTACGATCCATTCTAATTCATTCGCACGAATGTATCCATTCTACTTCATTCGTACGATCCATTCTAGTTCATTTGTACGATCCATTCTAATTCAGTCGTACAATCCATTCATTCGTACGATCCATTCTAATTCATTCATACGATCTATTCTAATTCATTCGTACGATCCATTCTAATTCATTCGCACGAATGTATCCATTCTACTTCATTCGTACGATCCATTCTAGTTTATTTGTACGATCCATTCTAATTCATTCGCACGATCCATTCTAATTCATTCGTACGATACAATCTAATTCATTCATACGATCCATTCTAATTCATTCATACGATCCATTCTAATTCATTCGCACGATCCATTCTAATTCATTCGTACGATCCATTCTAATTCATTCGCACGATCCATTCTAATTCATTCGTACAATCCATTCTAATTCATTCGCACGAATGTATCCATTCTAATTCATTCGTTCGATCTATTCTAATTCATTCGCAAGATCCATTCTAATTCATTCATACGATCCATTCTAATTCATTCGTACGATCCATTCTAATTCATTCGCACGATCCATTCTAATTCGTTCGTACGATCCATTCTAATTCATTCGTACGATCCATTCTAATTCATTCGTACGATCCATTATAATTCATTCGTACGATCCATTCTAATTCATTCTAATTCATTCAAATTCATTCGTACGATCCATTCTAATTCATTCGCACGATCCATTCTAATTCATTCGTACGATACAATCTAATTCATTCGCACAATCTATTCTAATTCATTCGTACGATCCATTCTAATTCATTAACACGATCCATTCTAATTCATTCGTAAGATCCATTCTAATTCATTAGCACGATCCAATCTAATTAGAGTGGATCATACGAATGAATTAGAATGGATTGTACGACTGAATTATAATGGATCGTAGGAATGAATTAGAATCGTGCGAATGAATTAGAATGGATCGTGCGAATGAATTAGATTTTATCGTACGAATGAATTAGAATGGATCGTACGAATTAGAATAGATCGTACAAATGAATTAGAATGGATCGTACGAATGAATTAGAATGGATTGTACGACTGAATTAGAATGGATCATACGAATGAATTACAATGGATTGTGCGAATGAACTAGAATGGATCGTACGAATGAAGTAGAATTGATACATTCGTGCAATTGACTTAGATTGGATCGTACGAATGAATTAGAATGGATTGTACGACTGAATTAGAATGGATCGTACGAATGAATTATAATGGATCATGCGAATGAATTAGAATGGATCGTATGAATGAATTCTAATGGATCATACGAATGAAATAGAATGGATCGTACGAATGAATTTGAATGGATCGTGCGAATGAATTAGAATGGATCGTATGAATGAACTAGAATGGATCGTACGAATGAAGTAGAATGGATACATTCGTGCGAATGAATTAGAATGGATCGTACGAATGAATTAGAATGATCGTACGAATGAACTAGAATGGATCGTACGAATGAATTAGAATAGATCGTATGAATGAATTAGAATGGATACATTTGTGCGAATGAATTAGAATCGATCGTACGAATGAATTAGATTGTATCGTACGATTTATTCAAATTCATTCATACGATCCATTCTAATTCATTCGCACGATCCTATCTAATTCATTCGTACGATCCATTCTAATTCATTCGTACGATCCATTCTACTTCATTCGCACGATCCATTCTAATTCATTCGTACGATCCATTCTAATTCATTCGAACGAATGTATCCATTCTAGATCCATTCTAATTCATTCGTACGATCCATTCTAATTCATTTGCACGATCCAATCTAATTCATTCGCACGATCCATTCTAATTCATTCGCACGAATGTATCCATTATAATTTATTCGTATGATCTATTCTAATTCATTCGCATGATCCATTCTAATTCATCCATACGATCCATTCTAATTCATTCGTACGATCCATTCTAATTCATTCGCACGAATGTATCCATTATAATTCATTCGTACGATCTATTCTAATTCAGTCGTACGATCCATTCTAATTCATTCGCACGATCCAATCAAATTCATTCGTACGATCCATTCTAATTTATTCGTACGATCCATTCTAATTCATTCGCACGATCCATTCTAATTCATTCGTACGATCCATTCTAATTCATTCGCACGATCCATTCTAATTCATTCATACGATCCATTCTAATTCATTCGTACGATCCAATCTAATTCCTTCGCACGATCTTTTCTAATTCATTCGCACGAATGTATCCATTCTAATTCATTCGTACGATCTATTCTAATTCATTCGTACGATCCATTCTAATTCATTCATACGATCGATTCTAATTCATTCGTACGATCCATTCTAATTCATTTGCACGATCCATTCTAATTCATTCGTACGATACAATCTAATTCATTCGTACGATCCATTCTAATTCATTCATACGATCCATTCTAATTCATTCATACGATCCATTCTAATTCATTCGTACGATCCATTCTAATTCATTCGTACGATCTATTCTAATTCATTCGCACGATCCATTCTAATTCATTCGTATGATCCATTCTAATTCATTCGCACGATCCATTCTAATTCATTCGTACGATACAATCTAATTCATTCGTACGATCCATTCTAATTCATTCGCACGAATATATTCATTCCAATTCATTCGTACGATCTATTCTAATTCATTCGCACGATCCATTCTAATTCATTCGTACGATCCATTCTAATTCATTCGCACAAATGTATCCATTCTAATTCATTCGTACGATCTGTTCTAATTCTTTCGCACGATCCATTCTAATTCATTCATACGATCGATTCTAATTCATTCGTACAAACCATTCTAATTCTTTCGCACGATCCATTATAATTCATTCGTACGATACAATCTAATTCATTCGTATGATCCATTCTAATTCAGTCGTACAATCCATTCTAATTCATTCATACAAACCATACAAATTCATTCGTAAGAATGTATTCATTCTAATTCATTCGCACGATCCATTCTAATTCATTCGCACGAATGTATCCATTCTAATTCATTCGTACGATCTATTCTAATTCATTCGCACGATCCATTCTAATTCATTCATACGATCCATTCTAATTCATTCGTACGATCCATTCTAATTCATTCGTACGATCAATTCTAATTCATTCGCATGAATGTATCCATTCTAATTTATTCGTACTATCCATTCTAATTTATTCGCACGATCCAATCTAATTCATTCGCACGATCCATTCTATTTCATTCGTACGATCCATTCTAGTTCATTCGTACGATCCATTCTAATTCATTCGCACGATCCATTCAAATTCATTCGTACAATCCATTCTATTTCATTCGTACGATCCATTCTTACTTATTCGTACGATCAATTCTAATTCATTCGCACGAATATATCCATTCTAATTCATTCGTACGATCCATTCTAATTCATTCGCACGATCCATTCTAATTCATTCGTACGATCCATTCTAATTCATTCGCACGAATGTATCCATTCTAATTCATTCGTAAGATCTATTCTAATTCATTCACACGATCCATTCTAATTCATTCATACGATCCATTCTAATTCATTCATACGATCCATTCTAATTCATTCGCACGAATGTATCCATTCTAATTCATTCGTGCGATCCATTCTAATTCATTTGTACGATCCATTCTAATTCATTCGCATGATCCATTCTAATTCATTCGTACGATCCATTATAATTCAGTCGTACAATCCATTCTAATTCATTCGTACGATCCATTCTAATTCATTCGCACAAATGTATCCATTCTACTTCATTCGTACGATCCATTGTAGTTCATTCGTACGATCCATTCTAATTCATTCGCACGATCCATTCAAATTCATTCGTACGATCAATTCTATTTCATTCGTACGATCCATTTTATTTCATTCGTACGATCCATTCTTACTCATTCGTACGATCCATTCTAATTCATTCATACGATCCATTCTAATTCATTCGTACGATCCATTCTCACTCATTCGTACGATCCAATCTAATTCATTCACACGATCCATTCTAATTCATTCGTACGATCCATTCTAATTCATTCGCACGAATGTATCCATTCTAATTCATTCGTACGATCTATTCTAATTCATTCGTACGATCCATTCTAATTCATTCATACGATCCATTCTAATTCATTCGTACGATCCATTCTAATTCAATCGTGCGGTCCATTCTAATTCATTTGCATGATCCATTCTAATTCATCCGTACGATCCATTCTAATTCATTCGTATATATCCATTCTAATTCATTCGTACAATCTATTCTAATTCATTTGCACGATCCATTCTAATTCATTCATATGATCCATTCTAATTCATTCGTACGATCCATTCTAATTCATTCGTACGATCTATTCTAATTCATTCGTACGATCCATTCTAATTCATTCGCACGAATGTATCCATTCTAATTCATTCGTACGATCTATTCTAATTCATTCGTACGATCCATTCTAATGGATCCATTCTAATTCATTCGCACGATCCATTCTAATTCATTCGTACGATCCATTCTAATTCATTCGCACGAATGTATCCATTCTAATTCATTCGTACGATCCATTCTAATTCATTCGTACGATCCATTCTAATTCATTCGCACGATTCAATCTAATTCATTCGTACGATCAATTCTAATTCAATCGTGCGGTCCATTCTAATTCATTTGCATGATCCATTCTAATTCATTCGTACGATCCATTCTAATTCATTCGTATGTATCCATTCTAATTCATTCGTACGATCTATTCTAATTCATTCGCACGATCCATTCTAATTCATTCATACGATCCATTCTAATTCATTCGTACGATCCATTCTAATTCATTCGTACGATCTGTTCTAATTCATTCGTACGATCCATTCTAATTCATTCTTACGATCCATTCTAATTCATTCGCACGATCCAATCTAATTCATTCACACGATCCATTCTAATTCATTCGTACGATCCATTCTAATTCATTCGCACGAATGTATCCATTCTAATTCATTCGTACGATCTATTCTAATTCATTCGTACGATCCATTCTAATTCATTCATACGATCCATTCTAGTTCATTCGTACGATCCATTCTAATTCTTTCGCACGATCCATTCTAATTCATTCGTACGATCCATTCTAATTCATTCGCACGATCCATTCTAATTCATTCGAACAATCCATTCTAATTCATTCGCACGAATGTATCCATTCTAATTCATTCGTTCGATCTATTCTAATTCATTCGCAAGATCCATTCTAATTCATTCATACGATCCATTCTAATTCATTCGTACGATTCATTCTAATTCATTCGCACGATCCATTCTCATTCGTTCGTACGATCCATTCTAATTCATTCGTACGATCCATTCTAATTTATTCGTACGATCCATTCTAATTCATTCGCACGATCTATTCTAATTCATTAGTACGATCCATTCTAATTCAGTCGTACAATCCATTCTAATTCATTCGTACGATCCATTCTAATTCATTCGCACGATCCATTCTAATTCATTCGCACGATCCATTCAAATTCATTCGTACGATACATTCTAATTCATTCGCACGAATGTATCCATTCTAATTCATTCATACGATCTATTCTAATTCATTCGTACGATCGATTCTAATTCATTTTGTACGATCCATTCTAATTCATTCGCACGATCCAATCTAATTCATTCGTACGATCCATTCTAATTCAATCGTACGATCCATTCTAATTCATTCGCACGATCCATTCTAATTCATTCGTACGATCCATTCTAATTCATTCGTACGATCTATTGTAATTCATTCGCACGATCCATTCTAATTCATTCATACATCCATTCTAATTCATTCGTACGATCTATTCTAATTCATTCGCACGATCCATTCTAATTCATTCGTACGATCCATTATAATTCATTCGTACGATCAATTCTAATTCATTCGTACGATCCATTCTAATTCATTCGTATGATCAATTCTAATTCATTCGCATGATCCATTCTAATTCATTCACACGATCCATTCTAATTCATTCGTGCGATCCATTCTAATTCATTCGCACGATCCATTCTAATTCATTCATACGATCCATTCTAATTCATTCGCACGATCCATTCTAATTCATTCGTACGATCCATTCTAATTCATTCGTACGATCCATTCTAATTCATTCGTACGATACAATCTAATTCATTCGTACGATCCATTCATTCGTACGATCCATTCTAATTCATTCATACTATCTATTCTAATTCATTCGTACGATCTATTCTAATTCATTCATACGATCCATTCTAATTCATTCGCACGATCCAATCTAATTCATTCGTACGATCCATTCTAATTCATTCGTACGATCCATTCTACTTCATTCGCACGATCCATTCTAATTCATTCGCACGATCCATTCTAATTCATTCGTACGATCCATTCTAATTCATTCGCACGATTCAATCTAATTCATTCGTACGATCAATTCTAATTCATTCACATGATCTATTCTAATTCATTCGCACGATCCATTCTAATTCATTCGTACGATCCATTCTAATTCATTCGCACGAATGTATCCATTCTACTTCATTTGTACGATCCATTCTAGTTCATTCGTACGATCCATTCTAATTCATTCGCACGATCCATTCAAATTCATTCGTACGATCCATTCTATTTCATTCGTACAATCCATTCTATTTCATTCATACGATACAATCTAATTCATTCGTATAATCCATTCTAATTCAGTCGTACAATCCATTAGAATGAATTAGAATGGATCGTACGAATGAATTAGAATGGATCATACGAATGAATTAGAATGGATCGTACGAATGAATTAGAATGGATACATTCGTGCGAATGAATTAGAATGGATCGTACGAATGAGTAAGAATGGATCATACGAATGAAATAGAATGGATCGTACGAATGAATTTGAATGGATCTTGCGAATGAATTAGAATTGATCGTACGAATGAACTAGAATGGATTGTACGATCCATTCTAATTCATTCGTACGACCCTTTCTAATTCATTCGCACGAACGTATCCATTCTACTTCATTCGTACGATGCATTCTAGTTCATTCGTACGATCCATTCTAATTCATTCATACAATCCATTCTAATTCTTTCGCACGAATGTATCTATTCTAATTCATTCGTACGATCCATTCTAATTCATTCGTACGATCCATTCTATTTCATTCGCACAATCCATTATAATTCATTCGTACAATCCATTCTAATTCATTCATACGATCCATTCTAATTCATTCATACGAATGTATCCATTCTAATTCATTCGTACGATACAATCTAATTCATTCGTATGATCCATTCTAATTCAGTCGTACAATCCATTCTAATTCATTCGTACGATCCATTCTAATTCATTCGTACAATCCATTCTAATTCATTCGCACGATCCATTCTAATTCATTCGTCTGATCCATTCTAATTCATTCGTACGATCCATTCTAATTCATTCTAATGGGTTGTACGACTGAATTAGAATGGATCATACGAATGAATTAGATTGTATTATACAAATGAATTAGAATGGATCGTATGAATGAAATAGAATGGATTGTACGAATGAAATAGAATGGATCGTACGAATGAATTTGAATGGATCGTACGAATGAATTAGAATGGATCGTACAAATGAACTAGAATGGATCGTACGAATGAAGTAGAATGGATACATTCGTGCGAATGAATTAGAATGGATCGTACAAATGAATTAGAATGGATCGTACGAATGAATTAGAATGGATCGTGCGAATGAATTAGAATGGATCATGCGAATGAATTAGAATGGATCATACAAATGAATTAGAATAGATATATTCATGCGAATGAATTAGAATGGATCGTACGAATGAATTAGTATGGATCGTGCGAATGAATTAGAATGGATCGTACGAATGAATTAGAATGGATACATTCGTGCGAATGAATTAGAATGGATCATCCGAATGAGAAAGAATGGATCGTACGAATGAAATTGAATGGATCGTACGAATGAATTTGAATGGATCATGTGAATGAATTAGAATGAATCGTACGAATGAATTAGAATGGATTGTACGACTGAATTAGAATGGATCATACGAATGAATTAGATTGTATTGTACGAATGAATTAGAATGGATCATGCGAATGAATTAGAATGGATCGTACGAATGAATTAGAATGGATCGTATGAATGAATTAGAATGGATCGTGCGAATGAATTAGAATAGATCGTACGAATGAATTAGAATGGATACATTCATGCAAATGAATTAGAATGGATCGTACGAATGAATTGGAATGGATCTAGAATGGATACATTTGTGCGAATGAATTAGAATGGATCGTACGAATGAATTAGAATGGATCGTGCGAATGAATTAGAATGGATCGTATGAATGAATTAGAATGGATCGTGCGAATGAATTAGAATAGATCGTACAAATGAATTAGAATGGATCGTACGAATGAATTAGAATGGATCGTACGACTGAATTAGAATGGATCATACGAATGAATTAGATTGTATCGTACGAATGAATTAGAATGGATCGTACGAATGATCTAGAATGGATCGTACGAATGAATTAGATTGTATCGTACGAATGAATTAGAATGGATCGTGCGAATAAATTAGAATGGATCGTACGAATGAATTAGAATGGATCGTACAAATGAATTAGATTGGATCGTGCGAATGAATTAGAATGGATCATACGAATGAATTAGAATGGATCGTACGAATGAATTAGAATAGATCGTACGAATAAATTAGAATGGATACATTCGTGCGAATATATTAGAATGGATCGTACGAATGAATTAGAATGGATCGTGCGAATGAATTAGAATGGATCGTATGAATGAATTAGAATGGATCGTGCGAATGAATTAGAATGGATCGTGCGAATGAATTAGAATGGATCGTAATAATGAATTAGAATGGATCGTACGAATGAATTAGAATAGATCGTACGAATGAATTAGAATGGATACATTCGTGTGAATGAATTAGAATGGATCGTACGATTGAATTAGAATGGATCGTGTGAATGAATTAGAATTGATCATACGAATGAATTAGAATGGATCGTATGAATGAATTAGAATGGATCGTGTGAATGAATTAGAATAGATCGTACGAATGAATTAGAATGGATATATTCGTGTGAATGAATTAGAATGAATCGTACGAATGAATTAGAATGGATCGTGCGAATGAATTACAATAGATCGTACGAATGAATTAGAATGGATCGTATGAATGAATTAGATTGTATCGTGCGAATGAATTAGAATGGATCGTACGAATGAATTAGAATCGATCGTACAACTGAATTAGAATAGATCGTACGAATGAATTAGAATGGATACATTCGTGCGAATGAATTAGAATGGATCGTGCGAATGAATTAGAATGGATCGTGCGAATGAATTAGAATGGATCGTACGAATGAATTAGAATGGATACATTCGTGCGAATGTATTAGAATGGATTGTACGAATGAATTAGAATGGATCGTGCGAATGAATTAGAATGGATCGTATAAATGAATTAGAATGGATCGTGCGAATTGATTAGAATGGATCGTGCGAATGAGTTAGAATGGATCGTATAAATGAATTAGAATGGATCGTACGACTGAATTAGAATGGATCGTACGAATGAATTAGATTGTATCGTACGAATGAATTAGAATGGATCGTGTGAATGAATTAGAATGTATCCATTCTAATTCATTCGCACGAATGTATCCATTCTAATTCATTCGTACGATCTATTCTAATTCAGTCGTACGATCGATTCTAATTCATTCGTACGATCCATTCTAATTCATTCGCACGATCCAATCTAATTCATTCGTACAATCCATTCTTACTCATTCGTACGATCCATTCTAATTCTAGTTCTTTCGCATGTATCGTACGAATTAGAATGAATCGTACGAATGAATTAGAATGGATCATGCGAATGAATTAGAATGGATCATATGAATGAATTAGAATGGATCGTGCGAATGAATTAGAATGGATCGTACGAATGAATTAGAATGGATCGTGCGAATGAATTAGAATAGATTGTGCGAATGAATTAGAATGGATCGTACAAATGAATTAGATTGGATCGTGCGAATGAATTAGATTGGATCGTACGAATGAATTAGAATTGATCGTATGAATGAATTAAAATGGATCGTAAGAATGAATTAGAATAGATCGTACGAATGAATTAGAACAGATCGTACGAATGAATTAGAATGGATCGTACGAATGAATTAGAATGGATCGTATGAATGAATTAGAATGGATCGTGTGAATGAATTAGAATAGATCGTACGAATGAATTAGAATGGATACATTCGTGTGAATGAATTAGAATGAATCGTACGAATGAATTAGAATGGATCGTGCGAATGAATTACAATAGATCGTACGAATGAATTAGAATGGATCGTATGAATGAATTAGATTGTATCGTGCGAATGAATTAGAATGGATCGTACGAATGAATTAGAATCGATCGTACAACTGAATTAGAATAGATCGTACGAATGAATTAGAATGGATACATTCGTGCGAATGAATTAGAATGGATCGTGCGAATGAATTAGAATGGATCGTGCGAATGAATTAGAATGGATCGTACGAATGAATTAGAATGGATACATTCGTGCGAATGTATTAGAATGGATTGTACGAATGAATTAGAATGGATCGTGCGAATGAATTAGAATGGATCGTATAAATGAATTAGAATGGATCGTGCGAATTGATTAGAATGGATCGTGCGAATGAGTTAGAATGGATCGTATGAATGAATTAGAATGGATCGTACGACTGAATTAGAATGGATCGTACGAATGAATTAGATTGTATCGTACGAATGAATTAGAATGGATCGTGTGAATGAATTAGAATGTATCCATTCTAATTCATTCGCACGAATGTATCCATTCTAATTCATTCGTACGATCTATTCTAATTCAGTCGTACGATCGATTCTAATTCATTCGTACGATCCATTCTAATTCATTCGCACGATCCAATCTAATTCATTCGTACAATCCATTCTTACTCATTCGTACGATCCATTCTAATTCTAGTTCTTTCGCATGTATCGTACGAATTAGAATGGATCGTACGAATGAATTAGAATGGATCATGCGAATGAATTAGAATGGATCATATGAATGAATTAGAATGGATCGTGCGAATGAATTAGAATGGATCGTACGAATGAATTAGAATGGATCGTGCGAATGAATTAGAATAGATTGTGCGAATGAATTAGAATGGATCGTACGAATGAATTAGATTGGATCGTGCGAATGAATTAGATTGGATCGTGCGAATGAATTAGAATGGATCGTACGATCCATTCTAATACATTCGTACGATCCATTCTAATTCATTCGCACGATCCATTCTAATTCATTCGTATGATCCATTCTAATTCATTCGCACGAATGTATCCATTCTAATTCATTCGTACGATCTATTCTAATTCATTCGTACGATCTATTCTAATTCATTCGTACGATCGATTCTAATTCATTCGTATGATCCATTCTAATTCAATTGCACGATCCAATCTACTTCATTCGTATGATCCATTCTAATTCATTCACACGATCCATTCTAATTCATTCATACGATCCATTCTAATTCATTCGCACGAATGTATCCATTCTAATTCATTCGTACGATCTATTCTAATTCATTCGTACGATCCATTCTAATTCATTCATACGATCCATTCTAATTCATTCGTACGATCCATTCTAATTCATTCGCACGATCCATTCTAATTCATTCGTACGATACAATCTAATTCATTCGTACGATCCATTCTAATTCATTCGTACGATCCATTCTAATTCATTCATACGATCCATTCTAATTCATTCGTACGATCCATTCTAATTCATTCGCACGATCCATTCTAATTCATTCGTACGATACAATCTAATTCATTTGTATGATCCATTCTAATTCAGTCATACAATCCATTCTAATTCATTCGTACTATCCATTCTAATTCATTCGCACGATCCATTCTAATTCATTCGCACGATCAATTCTAATTCATTCATATGATCCATTCTAATTCATTCGCACGATCCATTCTAGTTCATTCGTACGATCTATTCTAATTCATTCGCACGAATGTATCCATTCTAATTCATTCGTACGATCTATTCTAATTCAGTCGTACGATTGATTCTAATTCATTCGTACGATACAATCTAATTCATTCGCACGGTCTAATTCATTCGTATGAATGAATTAGAATGGATTGTACGACTGAATTAGAATGGATCATACAAATGAATTAGATTGTATCGTATGAATGAATTAGAATGGATCGTGCGAATGAATTAGAATGGATAGTACGAATGAATTAGAATGGATCGTACGAATGAATTAGAATGGATCGTACGAATGAATTAGATTGTATCGTACGAATGAATTAGAATGGATCGTGCGAATGAATTAGAATGGATCGTACGAATGAATTAGAATGGATCGTATGAATGAATTAGAATGGATCGTACGAATGAATTAGAATGGATCGTATGAATGAATTAGAATGGATACATTCGTGCGAATGAATTAGAATGGATCGTACGAATGAATTAGAATGGATCGTGCGAATGAATTAGAATGGATCGTGCGAATGAATTAAAATGGATCGTACGAATGAATTAGATTGGATTGTGCGAATGAATTAGAATGGATCGTACGAATGAATTAGAATGGTTCGTACGAATGAATTAGAATGGATCGTACGAATGTATTAGAATGGATCATACGATCCATTCCAATTCATTCGCACGATCCAATCTAATTCATTCGCATGATCCAATCTAATTCATTCGTACGATCCATTCTAATTCATTCGCACAATCTATTCTAATTCATTCGCACGATCCATTCTAATTCATTCGTATGATCCATTCTAATTCATTCGCACGATCCATTCTAATTCATTTATACCATCCATTCTAGTTCATTAGAATGATCGTACGAATTCATTCTAATTCACACGAATGTATCCATTCTAATTCATTCGTACGATCTATTCTAATCCAGTCGTACGATCGATTCTAATTCATTCGTACGATCCATTCTAATTCATTCGCACGATCCAATCTAATTCATTCGTACGATCCATTCTTACTCATTCGTACGATCCATTCTAATTCTAGTTCTTTCGCATGTATCGTATGAATTAGAATGGATCGTACGAATGAATTAGAATGGATCACGCGAATGAATTAGAATGGATCATATGAATGAATTAGAATGGATCGTGCGAATGAATTAGAATGGATCGTACGAATGAATTAGAATGGATCGTGCGAATGAATTAGAATAGATTGTGCGAATGAATTAGAATGGATCGTACGAATGAATTAGATTGGATCGTGCGAATGAATTAGATTGGATCGTGCGAATGAATTAGAATGGATCGTACGATCCATTCTAATATATTCGTACGATCCATTCTAATTCATTCGCACGATCCATTCTAATTCATTCGTATGATCCATTCTAATTCATTCGCACGAATGTATCCATTCTAATTCATTCGTACGATCTATTCTAATTCATTCGTACGATCTATTCTAATTCATTCGTACGATCGATTCTAATTCATTCGTATGATCCATTCTAATTCATTCGCACGATCCAATCTACTTCATTCGTATGATCCATTCTAATTCATTCACACGATCCATTCTAATTCATTCGTACGATCCATTCTAATTCATTCGCACGAATGTATCAATTCTAATTCATTCGTACGATCTATTCTAATTCATTCGTACGATCCATTCTAATTCATTCATATGATCCATTCTAATTCATTCGTACGATTCATTCTAATTCATTCGCTCGATCCATTCTAATTCATTCGTACGATACAATCTAATTCATTCGTACGATCCATTCTAATTCATTCGTACGATCCATTCTAATTCATTCATACGATCCATTCTAATTCATTCGTACGATCCATTCTAATTCATTCGCACGATCCATTCTAATTCATTCGTAAGATACAATCTAATTCATTCGTATGATCCATTCTAATTCAGTCGTACAATCCATTCTAATTCATTCGTACGATCCATTCTAATTCATTCGCACGATCCATTCTAATTCATTCGCACGATCAATTCTAATTCATTCATACGATCCATTCTAATTCATTCGCACGATCCATTCTAATTCATTCGTACGATCTATTCTAATTCATTCGTACGATCTATTCTAATTCAGTCGTACGATTGATTCTAATTCATTCGTACGATACAATCTAATTCATTCGCACGATCTAATTCATTTGTATGAATGAATTAGAATGGATTGTACGACTGAATTAGATTGGATCATACAAATTAATTAGATTGTATCGTACGAATGAATTAGAATGGATCGTGCGAATGAATTAGAATGGATAGTACGAATGAATTAGAATGGATCGTACGAATGTATTAGAATGGATCGTACGAATGAATTAGATTGTATCGTACGAATGAATTAGAATGGATCGTGCGAATGAATTAGAATGGATCGTGCGAATGAATTAGAATGGATCGTACGAATGAATTAGAATGGATCGTATGAATGAATTAGAATGGATCGTACGAATGAATTAGATTGTATCGTACGAATGAATTAGAATGGATCGTGCGAATGAATTAGAATGGATCGTACGAATGAATTAGAATGGATCGTATGAATGAATTAGAATGGATCGTACGAATGAATTAGAATAGATCGTACGAATGAATTAGAATGGATACATTCGTGCGAATGAATTAGAATAGATCGTACGAATGAATTAGAATGGATCGTACGAATGAATTAGAATGGATCGTACGACTGAATTAGAATGGATCGTACGAATGAATTAGATTGTATCGTACGAATGAATTAGAATGGATCGTGCGAATGAATTAGAATGGATCGTACGAATGAATTAGAATGGATCATATGAATGAATTAGAATGGATCATGCGAATGAATTAGAATAGATCGTACGAATGAATTAGAATGGATACATTCGTGCGAATATATTAGAATAGATCGTACGAATGAATTAGAATGGATCGTGCGGATGAATTAGAATGGATCGTATGAATGAATTAGAATGGATCGTGCGAATGAATTAGAATGGATCGTAATAATGAATTAGAATGGATCGTATGAATGAATTAGAATAGATCGTACGAATGAATTAGAATGGATACATTCGTGCGAATGAATTAGAATGGATCGTACGAATGAATTAGAATGGACCGTGTGAATGAATTAGAATTGATCATACGAATGAATTAGAATGGATCGTATGAATGAATTAGAATGGATCGTGCGAATGAATTAGAATAGATCGTATGAATGAATTAGAATGGATACTGTTGGGGGTAGTTGAAATCTGCCATGGAGTTCGCACCCCCCCCCCCCCCCCCCCGTGCTCACCAAATCACCTTGACAGGGAGCGAGATCCACATTAGGCTGAAAGGGCCTAGGCCAAGAGCACTCTTAGGAGCTCGCCTAAGCTCGATGGAGCTCGCCTGAGATCGCCCAGGAGCTCGCCTAAGCTCGCTCAGGAGCGCGCTAAGCTCACCCAGGAGCTCGCCAAACTCGCCCAGGAGCTCGCCTAAGCTCGCTCAGGAGCTCGCCAAGCTCACCCAGGAGCTCGCCTAAGCTCGCTCTGGAGCTCGCCCCGGAGCTCGCCAAGCCCGCGCTAGAACTCGCTGGCAGTGATAGCGGGAGTTAGAATGAAGACACCGGCATCGCAAACGCCCCTAGCTCGCGCAGGAGCTCGCCCCTAGCTCGCGCAGGAGCTCGCCCAAGCTCGCGAAGGAGCTCATCCAAGCTCGCTCAGGAGCTCGCCCAAGCTCGCCAGAATTCCCCAGTTTATCGAAGAGGTTGCTCCCGCGAGGTCCGACTCTTGATAGATATGGAAGAGAAGGCGGAGCAATGGAGGGCGGGCTCACCTTAGCTCCCCATCGGAGGTCGCCCACGATGTATGAGAGGATGCCAAGTGTCAAAACCCCACGGAAGCTACGCGGACAAACGTGGTCCACGGAAGCTCGCTCGAATCAGTTCGAGACCTCCCAGACTTGAACATTCCAGAATGGCCACCTGGCCACGACAAGAAAGATTCCCTCCCCCACTCAAACTGCCTGGCAGGCTTGACGACAGAATGTCAGGGCACGAGTACCAAGGACTGTCAGACCCACGCGAGCCAGAACGTGGGGGGTCTAGAAGGCGCCAGAAGAATCTCCACGTGTCGGGCCACGGTAGGCCGCCGATTGCTATAAATGCACACCCCCAGGCTCCATAGTAGAGGTGGGAATTCCTTTTCCCTACCACTTTGGTATACCGCAGCTCGCCGTTGTGCCACCGTGACTGACTTGAGCGTCGGAGGGTCTACGCTCCTAAGGGAGCCAGCCGTTCTCACGTTCTCTTTTCTTTGTCTTGCAGGCAGCCCGCACGGACCAGCGAAAAATCCCCCGAGCATTTGGCGCCGTCTATGGGATCTTCGACTGGTTCCTGCGAGAACGCCCACGACCACGCGGTTGAGCGCCGTTCGCTCTTGTAACCTCAAGGATGGCTCCGGCGATAAGGGGACGCAGGCGACCGAGGACTCGTGCCAGATCTGCGCGCAGCGAGCCTCCGGTCGAGACCCCTCAGCCCCAGGTCCCGCTCAGCGACCAACTCTTGTTGGAGATGTTGGCCACCCAGCGGGCCATGATGGAGGAACTAACACGATTGCGTCAGGCTCCGGCGGCCAGCCGGCGGTCTGGGCCGGCGAAGACGGCGTCTCCGGTGCGACCACCGGTGTCAACATCGCGACCGCCCACGGTCACTCCGGCGCGGCAGGTTTCCCATCCGGAACCCCCAGTCGGGAGAGCGGCTGCGCGAGGGGTACCGGAAACCCCGCTCACGAGGTTGCAGAAGCTAGTCACCCAGCGATCTAGCAACCGGGCGACCTCGCGCGCGACCATCCCTTGTCGCCGTAGCCGGAGCATTAATTCTGACGGATCGGAGGAAAGGTCTCTAGAGCGGGACCGCGACCCGCGCCATCGGCGACGAGGGAAAGAGCCCGCGGTGGAAATACCTTCCGAAGCTCACGAGGCAACGTCCTCCCACAGGCCAACTGACGCGTTGAAGGAATCCGCGGGTGGACGGCAAGGAGGCCGCCGAGCGGTTGCCTCCGAGGGTCGCCGCGGGGTGGGACCGACCTCGCCACAAGGGAGCGTACGAGACCGCCTAGGACCTGCGCAGCCGCCTCTGGGAGTTCTCCCCGGGCACTGGCAGCGATCTAGTGCGCCAGTAGATTTACTGGAAGATCTCGCCGCCCACGGAGGTAGCTCGCCTTTCACCAGCGAGGTCCACCGAGGGGGTTTTCCGCACCACTGGACCCCCCCGAAGTTTGTATTGTTCGACGGATCGCAGGATCCCGTTGACCATCTCTTGGCCTACAGAAAGCTTCTGTTTTTCCGGGACCAAGACCACGTCTTGTGCCGAGCATTCCCGAGCAGTCTGACCGGCTCGGCATTGAACTGGTTCCACAAGTTGCCGCCCGGCATGATCCCCGACTTTCCAACTCTCTCTAGGCTATTCCTGGAGCAGTATCGCTGCAATAGGCAGCCCCCGAAGAGAATCGAGTCTCTGTTTACCTTAACCATGGGAGCTCGCGAGACGCTCCGGTGCTTCGCAATGCGATTTCGAAGCGCCTACCTCGCTCTGGAAGACGCGGCGGGCCAAGATCGTACCGTGGTGAGCGCTTTCAGAAGCGCCCTCCCCGAGGGTTGCAAGCTTCATGACGCTCTAGTGATCAAGGACCCTCGCACGATGGTTGAACTATTTGCCCTGGTCCAGCAACACATCAAGCTCGAAGACGCCGTGCTAGACCGGAAGGGAAAGGCAATCGAGCAGCGACCTCCTCCGGCCCCGCGACCGCTGGTCGTTAAGGCCGTAGAGAGAAGGGAGGTGCCCCTGGCGGTGCCTTTGCCTGGACCGCCCGCTGCCCCTGCTGAACAGCCCGCTGAAGCCCCCGCGGTTGTCGCTGGAAGGCCGGCGAATTGGCGCCTACCTCCAGGACCCGGGGAGCGGGACTTCACCGTTCTAACCCACTCGCCAGGACAAATCTTCCATCAGATTCGGAATGAACCTTTCTTCCAGTACCCGCCACCCCTGCAGGTCGGAGAGCCCGGCTCTACCGACAACTCGTGGTGGTGCGCTTTTCATCGAAGCCCTGGGCATCACACTAACAGATGCCGGGCTCTCAAGAACCACCTTGAGGATTTGGTCACCTAGGGCCACTTGAATCAGTTTATTTCGCCTCCAAGGAGGTTCGAGGTGGTACCGGCACGAACTCCTCGGGAGGGAGATCGCCCGGGGCCCGCTGAACCCGCCCTGCCTCCGCCTCCCCCGGGAGGACCGGCGATCTGCCATACCATTAGCGGGCGGCTGAGCGGCCCGAGATCCAGTAATGAAGCCCGCCGACGAGTCAGGGAGATGGAGCGGGCACAGAAGGTATTTTCCGTCTCGCTAACTCCTACTTTACTTCAAGCACCAAGGGTGGAAGCCCGCGATTTTCTCTGGTTTTCGGAAGATGACATGACTGGGATCGTTACGCCCCACAATGACCCCCTCGTCATACGCCTGATGATGGCTAACATCGAAGTGAGGCGGGCTCTGGTTGATTCGGGGAGCGCCGTGGACATCCTTTTTCTGTCGGCCTACCTGCGAATGGGGTTGAGACTCGCCGACCTGTCTCCCTCGACGAGCTCCCTCAGTGGATTCACCGGCGAGGTCGCCAAAGTGGCAGGGGAGATAACCCTCACTGTGACCGCTGGCCCGGAGGCTCGCCAAGTCCGCTTCGCGGTAGTGGATGGAAGTTCCGCATTTAACGCCATCCTTGGGCGGCCTTGGCTAAGGCAAATGAATGCGGTAGCTTCACCCAACCATCAGGCCCTCAAATTCCCGACCGCGAGCGGGGTCGTAGTAATTCGGGGTGATCAGGTAGCCGCTACCCGATGCGAGCAGGATGTCCTTCACCTTATGGACATGGAGGTCGCCGAGGCCAAGAGGCCCGCACCCTCCTAGCAATTACCGCCCGCTACGAGCGAGCTATTGGGGAGCCCGCTGGAGGCCTCCTCGCTTAAGTCCCCTACTCCACCCCCGGGTGGGAGCGGTGTGGACCTTAAGTTGGAGGAGGGAGGTCGCCCGACAACCCCCAAGAAAGGAAGTCTTCCAATTGCCGAACCACTTCAAGAGGTCGACATCGGCGGCGAAGAAGGGCCAAGAGTTGTTAGCCTCGGGACCTTGCTAACCAAGGGCGAGGTCCTGGCCATAACCAACTTGCTCAGGGAATACCCTGACATATTCGCCTGGAGCTTCGTGGACATGCCAGGGATTGACCCGGAGGTCGCCTGTCATCGTCTGCACACCATGAAGGAGTTCCCGCCGGTCAAGCAGAAAGCTCGGCACATACCTGCTGCAAAGTCCGTTGCAGTGGCGGCGGAGATAGACAAGCTGGAGCGAGCCGGCTTCATCCGCGAGGCGCACTTCCCCGAGTGGATCTCCAATATCGTGGCGGTGCCAGAGAAGAGCGGAGCGGTCAGGGTGTGCATCGACTTCTCCGACCTCAATAAGGCATGCCCGAAGGACAGATTTCCTCTTCCGAGAATAGGCGCACTGGTCGACGCAGCTGTCGGGTTCCAGGCCCTGTCCTTCATGGATGGATATTCGGGGTATAACCAGATACCTCTCCACGCCTACGATCAGGAGAAGACCACCTTCTACTCTGGGGCGGGCTACCAGAAGTTGTACTACTATCGAGTGATGCCGTTCGGACTTAAGAACGCTGGAGCGACCTACCAACGGTTAGTCACTCAGATGTTCAAAGATCAGATCGGCAGAAACGTCGAAGTTTATGTAGACGACCTCCTGGTGAAGAGTCGGGAGCGGGAGGGGCATGTTGCCGATCTCCGCGAAACCTTCGAGGTACTGAGAAAGTACCAAATGAGGCTAAACCCGGCGAAGTGCGCATTCGGGGTGACGTCGGGGAAATTCCTCGGGTACCTGGTCACCCACAGGGGGATCGAGGCCGACCCTGGGCAAATCCGAGCGCTTGTCGAAATGCCCGCGCCGAGGACCCGACAGGAAGTCCTGAGACTGAGCGGGCGAATCGCCACGCTCAATCGGTTCATCTCCAAATCCTCAGACAACTGCCGACCTCTTTTCGAGCTGCTACGAAAAGGAGCGAGCATTTGTTGGGATGAGAAGTGCGAGCACGCCTTCCAAAAGATCAAAGACTACCTGGCGAGCCCACCGATCTTAGCGGCACCCAAAGAGGGCGCCGAACTCGGCGTGTACCTTGCGGTCACTGAGAATGCGGTGAGCGGGGTCCTGGTTGTGGAAGAATCAAAGGTGGAGCGGCCTGTCTACTTTGTAAGCCACACGATGCTTCCCGCCGAGCTTCGGTATCGACCAATCGAGAAGGTCGCATTGGCCTTGGTCCTTACCGCGAGAAAGCTCCACCCCTACTTCTCGGCGCACCCTGTCAGGGTCATCACAGAGCACCCTCTAAAGAGCGCGCTCTTCAGGCCCTCAGTAGCCGGCAGGCTCTACCGTTGGTCCGCCGAGCTCGCCGCCTATGGTTTGGAGTATGCCCTCGAGTTGCTGTCAAAGGACAGGCGCTCGCTGATTTCTTGGCGGACTTCCCCATAGAAGAACCGGTCCAGTACCGGGAGGATGAGCCAACTGAGGCATACCCTGGGAAGGCGAGGTTCTTGGACAACCAAGGCGAGCTTCCTCCAACTAAGCGTTCAGAGGAGGCAGGCTGGGAATTATTCGTCGATGGATCCTCCAATGCTCTGGGGGCTGGGATCGGGGTCGCACTGATCGCCCAGTCAGTACTTCTGGAGAAGTCAGTCCGACTGGATTTCGCAGCTACCAACAATGAGGCAGAATATGAGGCGCTGCTGGCTGGCCTGGAGCTCGCTCAAGAGG
This sequence comes from Chamaelirium japonicum, assembly GCA_947650365.1. NCBI lineage: Eukaryota > Viridiplantae > Streptophyta > Magnoliopsida > Liliales > Melanthiaceae > Chamaelirium > Chamaelirium japonicum. The sequence goes on from CANTAL010000149.1 coordinate 64,751, forward strand.
TAGGCGCCAAACGCTTGAAGGTCTTTAGCAATTCCCAGCTAATTGTTTGCCAAGTCAATAGGGAGTACGCCTCTCGGGACGCACGAATGGCGGGCTATGTGGATCTGGTGAAGCACAAGGCCGCGGAGTTCGAAAAGATCTCCTTCGAGCAAATTCCGCGAGCCGATAATAGGCGAGCTGATGCTTTGGCAAACGCCGCCTCTTTGCTGGGAACATCAGAGGATCGCCAGATCCTCATCGAGGTCCAAAATCAGTCTCGGCTCCAACTGATGGAGCCCGCTGTTAACCAAGTCTCCGCCGACGTACCACCCAGCGGGTGGACCGCCCCCATTTTTCGCTTTCTCCAGAAGGGCGAGTTACCAGAGGATAGAGAGGAAGCCCGGCGAGTGGAGAAATGCGCTGGGCGCTATCTCATTCGCTGGGATCGCCTTTTTCGAAGATCCTTTTGCGGGCCAAATCTCCGTTGCGTCGAGAGCCCGGAAACTGAAGAAGTTTTAAAGTGTATTCACTCTGGCGAGCTGGGAAACCACGCTGGTGGGCGGTCTCTTGCTGTGAAAGTACGAAGGCAAGGATACTGGTGGCCCACTCTGGAGCAAGACGCTTTGAAAGTCGCCCAGAGGTGCATCCAATGCCAGAAGCACGCCACCACGAACCATATGCCCGCAGAAGAACTGCATCCCCTGGCGAGCCCCTGGACTTTCCAGCAATGGGGGTTGGACATTGTGGGACCTTTCCCTGTGTCATCCCGGCAAAAGAAATTCATCCTAGTAGCTACGGACTACTTCACCAAATGGGTGGAAGCGGTCCCGCTAGCTAAGATAGGCGAGAAGCAGGTAAAAGACTTCCTTTGGAAGAATATTTTCTGCCGGTTCGGTCTGCCTCGAGTACTTATCACCGACAATGGTCGCCAGTTCGACAATCGCTTAGTCAGAAGCTTTTGTGTTGAATATGGAGTCGACCTAAGATTCTCTTCCCCAAGGTACCCTCAAAGCAACGGGCAGGCCGAAGCAACGAATCGCGTGATCTTGGACAACCTAAAGAAGAGGCTGGAAGGGAAAAAAGGATTGTGGGAGCAGGAGCTCGATGGAGTCTTGTGGGCCTATCGCACTACTCCACGTCGCTCAACTAACGAATCCCCTTTCAGTCTCACTTTTGGTTGCGAAGCCGTGCTACCCATAGAGGCCGAGCTGCCCACTGAAAGAAGGCTTGCGTCGGCGGAGGTCGACAACGACAAACTGCTCGTCGACTCCCTTGATCAGCTCGAAGAAAGGTGAGAGCGTGCCAATCTACACCTCACCGGATACAGACAAGAGATGAAGCGCGCTTACGACAAGAGAGTTCACCATCGGGCATTCAAAGCCGGGGACATGGTGATGAGAAAGGTGTTCGCAAATACCCAAGAGCCTAATGCAGGGAAGCTCGCGGCGAACTGGGAAGGCCCCTACATAATACGCGAAGCGCGAGGCTCGGGGGCTTACAGTTGATGACCGCTGAAGGCGACCTGTTAGAGCGACCTTGGAATGTTTTGCACCTTCGCAAGTTTTACGCATAAGGGGATTTTTGTAAGTTATCTTCTGAAGTTATGAATGAATGATGGGGTTTTCAACAAAGAATTCAACTCGAAAGCTCGCCGCAGTGAGAGCTCGCTTGATCTACAAAGTAGTCCGCCGTCGTGCGGACTTAAAGCAAGACCGGGATCCTCAGAGGTAGCCAGTTGGCGGCCTTGAGCTTCCCGGGGCAGTCCGCCGTTGTGCGGACTTAAAGCAAGACCGGGATCCTCAGAGGCAGCCAGTGGGCGACCTTGAGCTTCCCGGAGCAGTCCGCCGTCGTGCGGACTTAAAGCAAGACCAGGATCCTCAGAGGTAGCCAGTGGGCGACCTTGAGCTTCCCGGGGAAGTCCGCCGTTGTGCGGACTTAAAGCAAGACCGGGATCCTCAGAGGCAGCCAGTGGGCAACCTTGAGCTTCCCGGGGAAGTCCGCTGCCAAGTGGACTCTAAACCTAACCAGGATCCTTCGCGTTAACCTGCCATGAACGGAAGCATCCTGGCATTGGCATACCCCTCGAAGGGCGAGCCCGCCGAACAGGATCATCGAGAGAAATTAACCGGGCCGGGGGCAGCTAGCACTTATTAGTTTCCTTTAAAAATAAAAATGGTTTAAGTCTCTGAGTGTAAGGAAGTTTTTAGTCTTTTGGTTTACTTATCGTTTTTCCGGGCTCAGAGACTACATTGAGGTTTAGCGAGCATGCCGAGTTTTTCGTTTGCATATGTTTTAAAATAAAAAGTTTGAATCGAATTAGCTGCCTCGCCCGGGGTATCGCTCTCGAGGTCGCTGCGAACTCCCAAAGCGGACTCATGAGCAACACAAGGAAAGGAAAAGAGACATGGAAAAGTAAGGAACAGAGGCGAGCTCAAAAGGATATGTCATTCATTATACTGAAAATGATTACAAGGGTTACAAAGATACAGCCTAGGCTGGGCCCGCGCCAGTGCCCGCGTCGTCATCACGCTTCCTCTTTTTCGACCTTTCGGCCTTGTACTTCTCGATGGCGTCGAGCGCACCTTTCCGCAGGAGCTCGTTGAGCTGCGCCTGGAGGCGGCGTTGCTGAGCGTGGAGGTCTTGGAGATGCGTTTCCCTCAGAGACGCGATCTCATCCCTAGAGGCCGCCAACTGACGTTGGAGTTCGGAGATTTCCTTCTGGGCGGCCTCTTCAGCTCGACGGGCCCCTTGCGCATCGGATAGGGCGTGGTCGCGGGCGTCCTCAACCGAAGCTAGCGTGGTGGTGAAGGTGGCGGCCCGCTGGCGCAGTTCGTCGACCTCCGTGTTAGAAGAGGCGACCTGCTGGCGCAGCCGGTCCACTTCAGCCCGCAGCTCGCCCGACCGGTCCATTTGGCGGATTCGGAGGATGTACTCGTCTACTCTCCTCTCCGAGTCATGGAGAGTGTCATCGTAGAGAGCGACAGTGTCCCCTGCGACTTCCGCGACCTCGTCAGCGAGAGCCCGGCCGACCCGCTCTACCTGCGGAAAGGGCGAACAGTTTGAGTTAGAAGTTAGAGCAGGAGTTTGGGGTCAAAGGAGTATGAAGGCGGCCTTACCTCGAGCAGTCGGTTGATAAGAGCGATGTAGGGAGTCCGGGCGAAGATATTGCGCCCCAGGATCGCCCGCATGAAGAAAGGGGCGCGCTCAGGACCGCCAGAGGAGGAGCCCGCTTGGCTCGCCTCGGTGGGAGCAACTAGAGGGGGCGCACTGATGGCGGCAGCAGCGGGCTCGGCCCCTTGAGCGCCGGCAATCCCTTCGTTGATAGGGGAAGGCACGGTGGCTCCCCTTCGCCCCGGCAGGTCCGGGTCCGAGGCTTCCGAGCTGGAGCACGGAAGGTCGTCCAGGATGGCCCCTAGGTCCGGAGACCAGTAGGCCAACCCGCCCAGCTCAGGGAGAGGAGGAACCTCAAGAGTGGCAGGCGCGGGCTCAGGCGCGGGCGCGCTAGGAGACATAGGCGCGGGCTCGGGCGCGAGCGCGACGATAGCAGGCGCAGGCGTGGGCTCGGGCGTGCTGGGCGCGGGCTCGGGCGCAGGCGCGGGCTCGGACGCGGGCGCGCTGAGGACAGGCGCGGGCTCGGGCGCAGGCGCGGGCTCGGACGTGCTGGGAGCGGGCTCGGACGCGGGTTCGGGCGCGAGCGCAGACGCGGGCTCGGGCGCGGGCACGGGTTTGGACGCGGGCTCGGACGCGGGCGCAGGCGCGGGCCCGGGCGCAGGAGCGGGCTCGTTCGCGGGCGCAGGCTCGGACGCGGGCCCGAGCTCGGGCGCAGGCACGGGGGCAGGATGAGCGGGCTCGGGCACAGGCGCGCTAGCGACAGAGGGCGCGGGCGCAAGCTCGGGCGCGGGCGTGCTGGAAGGCTCGGGTACAGGCGCGCTCGAGGCAGCGGCTGCGGGTAGGGGTGCGGGCTCGGGCGCGGGCGTGCTGGGGGCAGGCGCAGCCGGTGCCGAGGTCTTGGCCGGAGCAGGTGCAGAAGGCGTCGGGCTCGTTGGCGCCGGTCCCTCGAAGGGCAGGGGAGGCATCGCCGTCGCAGAAGCGGGCTCGCCCTCGAGAGACCGCGGCTCCTCTTCTTCCGAGCTGGACTCGTCGCTGGGATCCTCGCCTGATGCCAAGCCCGCTTCCTCGAGAGCGGCTTTCCTCCTATCCTCAATGACTCGTTCGTAGGCTTCACGAGCCTTGCGAACGACGTCGTCCTCCGCCATTGGGCGGGCAGTTGAAGCCTTCTTCTTCTTCTTCTTTATATGGGCGCCCTCCATCTCTGGGGTCATTACCGCGACAAAGAGAGGTTTAGAGAGGTCGCCCGGGAACCCGCGCATCAGCACCTCGGCCATTGGGGTTTCCACCTCAGCCATACCGAGTAGGAGCTCGACGCGCGGGTCCTCAGGGTCGACCATAACAACTTGGCGTCGAGGGGGTTCCGGAGCTGGGGAGTGCGTAGGAGAATTGGGAACTAAGGGAGAGTTCGCCTGACCTGGGGCAACCTCGTGGGAGGTAGGCGGCGGCGAGGGAATATCCTCCTCGCGGATCATATCGATGGCGTCTTCGTCGGCGAGCCTAATCGGGGAAGCCCGCTTCTTCTTCCCCTTCTTCGCCGAGGAGGTGCCGGCGCCGGAGGACGCCGCAGCAGCCTGGGAGGTCGCCCCGGTGCGGTGAGAGACCGCCACCTTCTTGCGCATAATCTTCTGGCGGGTAGTGATGGCGCCAGTCCGGAGATCTTTCCAGAGGAAGGAGAAATCCGGAGCCAGGATCTTCTCGGGAGTTCGCCCGCCAAGGAACTCGAAGATCGCCTTGTCAAGAGCTTGCTCCTGAGCCCCGGAGATACACTTCTTCCCTTTGGCCCGGTACTCGCCGATCGCTTTGAAGTTGGGGAGCGGCGGCCTTCCGGGATGGGCGGGAACGCCTGCACAGGGACCTCGCCACTCCCCCGCGATAACGAACGGATACTCCTTCCAGTACCGATCCTTGTTCTCGACCGCGGAGAAGGGCAGCACCTCGCTGGGGCGGCCTGAGAGGTAGAAGTGGCCGCAGTCCACCTCGCTGAAGACGGTCCCTGGCTTGAGGAGCCATTTCTTCAGAAGGTAGGCGAGGGGGATCCTCACGTTGAGGGCTTCCTCAATACGAGAAAGCCCGTAGAGGATCCCCCATGAGTTTCCTGGAAGCTGGGCGGGGCATAAGCCCGCCAGCTCCAGTAGCTCACTGGCGAGGTGGTTCAGGGGCAGCTGGAGCCCTGACCAGACCTGCCCCACGGAGACCGCCGTGCCGGAAAGCGGCCTCCCCGAGCATGGGAGGGGCAGAATGGCGAGCTCACGGGGAATGCCCGCCGCGGTCCGTAGACTGTCGGGGACGGGCGCGCCCCCGATGTTGTTGAACCAGACAACGGCGGGCACCTTAGGGGGAGCCTCGCCCTCGGTGCCGGGAGCACGCACCGAGATGGGAGCGACATTGAGAGGCTCCTCCTGAGAGGTCGCAGCAGGAGCAGCAGCGGCTGAAGAAGAAGTGGCAGCAGAGGAAGCCATTGAGAGCGAGAGGGCTCTAGCGAGCTGCGAGCTGCGATTTGAAAGCAGAAGGAGAAAGGGAGAGCTATTTTTCACGCAGCGGTAAAAACACACCCCTCATCCCCTATTTATAGGCAAGTGAGAGACAGGTGAATTGGGCCGCAGTTAATGCCCGAGCGCACCCAACGAGGCGACACGCCGACGGTTGAAGCGACAGCTCGCCGTTCTCCAATCAGGCAGTGCCACATGGACCACGCGTGGAAAAAGCTGCGCCGACGCGACACTGTCATTACTGACAAAAGAAGCGCGAATGAGGAGGAGACACGTGTTTCGCGCCGATCGGGATCTCATGATGAGATTCGCCGTATCAGCGTTGAGCCTCGCGTCGCATTTAAGGTGAAGTGACCGTTGGAGATTTGGTGCGATACCCAAGTCACAAGATCGTTCGCGGCTGGTGCCCGCAGCTCGCTCGAGGCAGACCCTGACTGCATGTGACAAGCTCGCATCGGAAGGAGATCGCTCGTGGCTGACGCTACCGGCCCGCCCAGCGTTTGTGAAATACTGGGAGTCAAAACTCTCGACGCAGATCGCTCGCGGCAGGTGCCTGCAGCTCGCTCGAGGCAGACCCTAACTGCATGCGACAAGCTCGCATCGGAAGGAGATCGCTCGTGGCTGACGCTCCCGGCCCGCCCAGCGTTTGTGAAATACTGGGAGTCAAAACTCTCGACACAGACCGCCCGCGGCAGGCGCCCAAGCTCGCCCGAAGCTGACCCTGACCGCATGTGAGGAGCTCGCATCGGAAGGAGATCGCTCGTGGCTGATGCTCGTGGCCCGCCTAGCATTTTTGAAAAGTACTGAGAGTCAAAACTCTCGACGCAGACCGCCCGTGGCAGGCGCCCAAGCTCGCCCGAAGCTGACCCTGATCGCTTGTGAGGAGCTCGCATCGGAAGGAGATCGCTCGTGGCTGATGCTCGTGGCGCGCCCAGCGTTTTTGAAAAGTACTGAGAGTCAAAACTCTCGACGCAGACCGCCCGCGGCAGGCGCCCAAGCTCGCCCGAAGCTGACCCTGACCGCATGTGAGGAGCTCGCATCGGAAGGAGATCGCTCATGGCTGATGCTCGTGGCCAGCCCAGCGTTTGTGAAATACTGGCAGTCAAAGCTCTCGGCGCAGGCCGCCATCGCTACTATCTCCGCCCTACAAGAAAACTGTTACGGCAGACATTGATATCAGGCACATTACCAGGGATAGGAGTTCGCTAAGACTCCTGAGCAAGCGCCAAAGTCTCCTTGGTCGCTCCCTCAGGAGGGGGTAATGTTGGGGGTAGTTGAAATCTGCCCTGGAGTTCGCACCCCCCCCCCCGTGCTCACCAAATCACCTTGACAGGGAGCGAGATCCACATTAGGCTGAAAGGGCCTAGGCCAAGAGCACTCTTAGGAGCTCGCCTAAGCTCGATGGAGCTCGCCTGAGATCTTCCAGGAGCTCGCCTAAGCTCGCTCAGGAGCGCGCTAAGCTCACCCAGGAGCTCGCCAAACTCGCCCAGGAGCTCGCCTAAGCTCGCTCAGGAGCTCGCCAAGCTCACCCAGGAGCTCGCCAAGCTCACCCAGGAGCTCGCCTAAGCTCGCTCTGGAGCTCACCCCGGAGCTCGCCAAGCCCGCGCGAGAACTCGCTGGCAGTGATAGCGGGAGTTAGACCGTCATGCATAACGAAGACAACGGCATCGCAAACGCCCCTAGCTCGCGCAGGAGCTCGCCCAAGCTCGCGAAGGAGCTCATCCAAGCTTGCTCAGGAGCTCGCCCAAGCTCTCCAGAATTCCCCAGTTTATCGAAGAGGTTGCTCTCGCGAGGTCCGACTCTTGATAGATGTGGAAGAGAAGGCGGAGCAATGGAGGGCGGGCTCACCTTAGCTCCCCATCGGAGGTCGCCCACGTTGTATGAGAGGATGCCAGGTGTCAAAACCCCACGGAAGCTACACGGACAAACGTGGTCCACGGAAGCTCTCTCGAATCAGTTCGAGACCTCCCAGACTTGAACATTCCAGAATGGCCACCTGGCCACGACAAGAAAGATTCCCTCCCCCACTCAAACCGCCTGGCAGGCTTGACGACAGAATGTCAGGGCGTGAGTACCAAGGACTGTCAGACCCACGCGAGCCAGAACGTGGGGGGTCTAGAAGGCGCCAGAAGAATCTCCACGTGTCGGGCCACGGTAGGCCGCCGATTGCTATAAATGCACACCCCCAGGCTCCATAGTAGAGGTGGGAATTCCTTTTCCCTACCACTTTGGTATACCGCAGCTCACCGTTGTGCCACCGTGACTGACTTGAGCGTCGGAGGGTCTGCGCTCCTAAGGGAGTCAGCCGTTCTCACGTTCTCTTTTCTTTGTCTTGCAGGCAGCCCGCACGGACCAGCGAAAAATCCCCCGAACAGATACATTCGTGCGAATGAATTAGAATGAATCGTACGAATGAATTAGAATGGATCGTGCGAATGAATTAGAATGGATCGTACGAATGAATAAGAATGGATCGTACGAATGAATTAGATTGGATCATGCGAATGAATTAGAATGGATCGTACAAATGAATTAGAATGGATCATACGATTGAATTAGAATAGATCGTGCGAATGAATTAGAATGGATATATTCGTGCGAATGAATTAGAATGGATCGTACGAATGAATTAGAATGGATCGTGCGAATGAATTAGAATGGATCGTACGAATGAATTAGATTGGATCGTGCGAATGAATTAGAATGGATCGTACGAATGAATTAGAATCGATCGTACAAATGAATTAAAATAGATCATACGAATGAATTAGAATGGATACATTCGTGCGAATGTATTAGAATGGATTGTACGAATGAATTAGAATGGATCGTGCGAACGAATTAGAATGGATCGTATGAATGAATTAGAATGGATCGTGCGAATGAATTAGAATGGATCGTGCGAATGAGTTAGAATGGATCGTACGAATGAATTAGAATGGATCGTACGACTGAATTAGAATGGATCGTACAAATGAATTAGATTGTATCGTACGAATGAATTAGAATGGATCGTGCGAATGAATTAGAATGGATCGTACGAATGAATTAGAATGGATCGTATGAATGAATTAGAATGGATCATGTGAATGAATTAGAATAGATCGTACGAATGAATTAGAATGGATACATTCGTGCGAATGAATTAGAATGGATCGTACGAATGAATTAGAATGGATCGTGCGAATGAATTATAATGGATCGTACAAATGAATTAGATTGGATCGTGCGAATGAATTAGAATGGATCGTACGAATGAATTAGAATGGATCGTACGAATGAATTAGAATGGATCGTGCGAATGAATTAGAATGGATCGTGCGAATGAATTAGAATGGATCGTACGAATGAATTAGAATGGATCGAACGAATGAATTAGATTGGATCGTGCGAATGAATTAGAATGGATCGTACGAATGAATTAGAATGGATTGTACGAATGAATTAGAATGGATCGTACGAATAAATTAGAATGGATACATTCGTGCGAATGAATTAGAATGGATCGTACGAATGAATTAGAATGGATCATGCGAATGAATTAGAATGGATCGTATGAATGAATTAGAATGGATCGTACGAATGAATTAGATTGGATCGTGCGAATGAATTAGAATGGATCGTATGAATTGATGATACGAATGAATTAGAATGGATCGATTCTAATTAGAATTGTATCGTACGAATGAATTAGAATGGATCGTACGAATGAATTAGATTGGATCGTGCGAATGAATTAGAATGGATCGTACGAATGAATTAGAATGGATCGTACGAATGAATTAGATTGGATCGTGCGAATGAATTAGAATGGATCGTACGAATGAATTAGAATGGATCGTACGAATGAATTAGATTGGATCGTGCGAATGAATTAGAATGGATCGTACGAATGAATTAGAATCGATCGTACAAATGAATTAGAATAGATCGTACGAATGAATCAGAATGGATACATTCGTGCGAATGAATTAGAATGTATCGTACGAATGAATTTGAATGGATCGTGTGAATGAATTAGAATGGATCGTGCGAATGAATTAGAATGGATCGTGCGAATGAATTAGAATCGATCGTACGAATGAATTAGAATAGATCTAATTCATTCGTACGATCCATTCTAATTCATTCGCATGATCCAATCTAATTCATTCGTATGAACCATTCTAATTCATTCGTACGACCCATTCTAATTCATTCGCACGATCCATCTAATTCATTCGTACGATCCATTCTAATTCATTCACACGAATATATCCATTCTAATTCATTCGTACGATCTATTCTAATTCATTCGCACGATCCATTCTAATTCATTCGTATGATCCATTCTAATTCGTTCGCACGATCCATTCTAATTCATTCGTACGATACAATCTAATTCATTCGTACGATCCATTCTAATTCATTCGCACGAATATATTCATTCTAATTCATTCGTATGATCCATTCTAATTCATTCGCACGATCCATTCTAATTCATTCGTACAATCCATTCTAATTCATTCGCACAAATGTATCCATTCTAATTTATTCGTACGATCTGTTCTAATTCTTTCGCACGATCCATTCTAATTCATTCATACGATCGATTCTAATTCATTCGTACGAACCATTCTAATTCATTCGCATGATCCATTCTAATTCATTCGTACGATACAATCTAATTTATTCGTATGATCCATTCTAATTCAGTCGTACAATCCATTCTAATTCATTCATACAAACCATACAAATTCATTCGTAAGAATGTATTCATTCTAATTCATTCGCACGATCCATTCTAATTCATTCGCACGAATGTATCCATTCTAATTCATTCGTACGATCTATTCTAATTCATTCGCACGATCTATTCTAATTCATTCATATGATCCATTCTAATTCATTCGTACGATCCATTCTAATTCATTCGTACGATCAATTCTAATTCATTCGCATGAATGTATCCATTCTAATTCATTCGTACTATCCATTCTAATTTATTCACACGATCCAAACTAATTCATTCGCACGATCCATTCTATTTCATTCGTACGATCCATTCTAGTTCATTCGTACGATCCATTCTAATTCATTCACACGATCCATTCAAATTCATTCGTACAATCCATTCTATTTCATTCGTACGATCCATTCTTACTCATTCGTACGATCCATTCTAATTCATTCACACGAATATATCCATTCTAATTCATTCGTACGATCCATTCTAATTCATTCGCACGATCCATTCTAATTCATTCGTACGATCCATTCTAATTCATTCGCACGAATGTATCCATTCTAATTCATTCATAATATCTATTCTAATTCATTCACACGATCCATTCTAATTCATTCATACGATCCATTCTAATTCATTCGCATGAATGTATCCATTCTAATTCATTCGTACGATCCATTCTAATTTATTTGTACGATCCATTCTAATTCATTCGCATGATCCATTCTAATTCATTCGTCCGATCCATTATAATTCAGTCGTACAATCCATTCTAATTCAATCATACGATCCATTCTAATTCATTCGCACAAATGTATCCATTCTACTTCATTCGTACGATCCATTGTAGTTCATTCGTACGATCCATTCTAATTCATTCGCACGATCCATTCAAATTCATTCGTACGATCAATTCTATTTTATCCGTACGATCCATTTTATTTCATTCGTACGATCCATTCTTACTCATTCGTACGATCCATTCTAATTCATTCGTACGATCCATTCTAATTCATTCATACGATCCATTCTTACTCATTCGTACGATCCAATCTAATTCATTCACACGATCCATTCTAATTCATTCGTACGATCCATTCTAATTCATTCGCACGAATGTATCCATTCTAATTTATTCGTACGATCTATTCTAATTCATTCGTACGATCCATTCTAATTCATTCATACGATCTATTCTAATTCATTCGTACAATCCATTCTAATTCAATCGTGCGATCCATTCTAATTCATTTGCATGATCCATTCTAATTCATTCGTACGATCCATTCTAATTCATTCGTATGTATCCATTCTAATTCATTCGTATGATCAATTCTAATTCATTCGCACGATCCATTCTAATTCATTCATACGATCCATTCTAATTCATTCGTACGATCCATTCTAATTCATTCGTATGATCTGTTCTAATTCATTCGTACGATCCATTCTAATTCATTCTTACGATCCATTCTAATTCATTCGCACGATCCAATCTAATTCATTCACACGATCCATTCTAATTCATTCGTACGATCCATTCTAATTCATTCGCACGAATGTATCCATTCTAATTCATTCGTACGATCTATTCTAATTCATTCGTACGATCCATTCTAATGAATCCATTCTAATTTATTCGCACGATCAATTCTAATTCATTCGTACGATCAATTCTAATTCATTCGCACGAATGTATCCATTCTAATTCATTCGTACAATCTATTCTAATTCATTCGTACGATCCATTCTAATTCATTCGTACGATCCATTCTAATTTATTCGCACGATTCAATGTAATTCATTCGTACAATCAATTCTAATTCAATCGTGCGGTCCATTCTAATTCATTTGCATGATCCATTCTAATTCATTCGTACGATCCATTCTAATTCATTCGTATGTATCCATTCTAATTAATTCGTACGATCTATTCTAATTCATTCGCACGATCCATTCTAATTCATTCATACGATCCATTCTAATTCATTCGTACGATCCATTTTAATTCATTCGTATGATCCGTTCTAATTCATTCACACGATCCAATCTAATTCATTCACACGATCCATTCTAATTCATTCGTACGATCCATTCTAATTCATTCGCACGAATGTATCCATTCTAATTCATTCGTACGATCTATTCTAATTCATTCGTACGATCCATTCTAATTCATTCATACGATCCATTCTAATTCATTCGTAGGATCCATTCTAATTCATTCGTAGGATCCATTCTAATTCATTCGCACGATCCATTCTAATTCATTCGTACGATCCATTCTAATTCATTCGCACGATCCATTCTAATTCATTCGTACAATCCATTCTAATTCATTCGCACGAATCTATCCATTCTACTTCATTCGTACGATCCATTCTAGTTCATTCATACGATCCATTCTAATTCATTCGCACGATCCATTCAAATTCATTCGTACGATCCATTCTATTTCATTTGTACGATCCATTAGAATTCATTCATACGATCCATTCTAATTCATTCGCATGATCCATTCTAATTCATTCGTACGATCCATTCTAATTCAGTCGTACAATCCATTCTAGTTCATTCGCACGATCCATTCTAATTCATTCGTACGATACATTATAATTCATTCGTACGATCCATTATAATTCATTCGTACGATCCATTCTAATTCATTCGTACGATCAATTCTAATTCATTCGCATGATCCATTCTAATTCATTCGCACGATCCATTCTAATTCATTCGTACGATCCATTCTAATTCATACGAATGAAATAGAATGGATCGTACAAATGAAATAGAATGGATCGTACGAATGAATTTGAATGGATCGTGCGAATGAATTAGAATGGATCGTACAAATGAACTAGAATGGATCGTACGAATGAAGTAGAATGGATACATTCGTGCGAATGAATTAGAATGGATCGTACAAATGAATTAGAATGGATCGTACGAATGAATTAGAATGGATCGTGCGAATGAATTAGAATGGATCATGCGAATGAATTAGAATGGATCGTGCGAATGAATTAGAATGGATCGTGCGAATGAATTAGAATGGATCATACAAATGAATTAGAATAGATACATTCATGTGAATGAATTAGAATAGATCGTACGAATGAATTAGTATGGATCGTGCGAATTAATTAGAATGGATCGTACGAATGAATTAGAATGGATACATTCGTGCGAATGAATTAGAATGGATCATCCGAATGAGAAAGAATGGATCGTACGAATGAAATAGAATGGATCGTACGAATGATTTTGAATGGATCATGTGAATGAATTAGAATGAATCATACGAATGACTTAGAATGGATTGTACGACTGAATTAGAATGGATCATACGAATGAATTAGATTGTATCGTACGAATGAATTAGAATGGATACATTCGTATGAATGAATTAGAATGGATCGTATGAATGAATTAGAATGGATTGTACGATCGTATGAATGGATAGTGCGAATGAATTAGAATAGATCGTGCGAATGAATTAGAATGAACGAATGGATCGCACGATCCATTCGCACGATTCATCATACGATCCATTCTAATTCATTCGTACGAATGAATGGATTGTACGAATGAATTAGAATGGATCGTACGAATGAATTAGATTGGATCGTGCGAATGAATTAGATTGGATCATACGAATGAGTTAGAATGGATCATACGAATGAATTAGAATGGATCGTACGAATGAATTAGAATGGATCGTTCGTATGAATTAGAATGGATCGTGCGAATGAATTAGAATGGATCGTACGAATGAGTTAGAATGGATCGTACGAATGAATTAGAATGGATCGTACGAATGAACTAGAATGGATCGTACGAATGAAATAGAATGGATCGTGCGAATGAATTAGATTGGATCGTGCGAATAAATTAGAATGGATAGTACGAATGAATTAGAATGGATACATTCATGTGAATGAATTAGAATTGATCGTACGAATGAATTAGAATGGATCGTACGAATGAATTAGAATGGATCGTATGAATGAATTAGAATGGATCGTGCGAATGAATTAGAATAGATCGTACGAATGAATTAGAATGGATACATTCGTGCGAATGAATTAGAATGGATCGTGCGAATGAATTAGAATGAATACATTCTTACGAATGAATTTGTATGGTTTGTATGAATGAATTAGAATGGATTGTACGACTGAATTAGAATGGATCATACGAATGAATTAGATTGTATCGTACGAATGAATTAGAATGGATCGTGAGAATGAATTAGAATGGTTCGTACGAATGAATTAGAATCGATCGTATGAATGAATTAGAATGGATCGTGCGAATGAATTAGAACAGATCGTACGAATGAATTAGAATGGATACATTTGTGCGAATGAATTAGAATCGATCATACAAATGAATTAGAATGGATCGTGCGAATGAATTAGAATGGATCGTACGAATGAATTAGATTGTACAATTCATTCGCACGATCCATTCTAATTAGATCCATTCTAATTCATTCGTACGATCCATTCTAATTCATGCGTACGATCCATTCTAATTCATTCGCACGAATGTATCCATTCTAATTCATTCATACGATCTATTCTAATTCATTCGTACGATCCAATCTAATTCATTCGTACGATCCATTCTAATTCATTCGCACGATCCATTCTAATTCATTCGCACGATCCATTCTAATTCATTCGTACGATCCATTCTAATTTATTCGCACGAATGTATCCATTCTAATTCATTCGTACAATCTATTCTAATTCATTCGTACGATCCATTCTAATTCATTCGTATGATCCATTCTAATTCATTCGCACGATTCAATCTAATTCATTCGTACGATCAATTCTAGTTCAATCGTGCGATCCATTCTAATTCATTCGCACTATCCATTCTAATTCATTCGCACGAATATATCCATTCTAATTCATTCGCATGATCCATTCTAATTCATTCTTACGACCCATTCTAATTCATTCGTACGATCCATTCTAATTCATTCGCACGATCCATTCTAATTCATTCGTACGATACAATCTAATTCATTCGTACGATCCATTCTAATTCAATCGTATGATCCATTCTAATTCATTCATACGATCCATTCTAATTCATTCGTACGATCCATTCTAATTCATTCGCACGATCCATTCTAATTCTTTCGTACGATACAATCTAATTCATTCCTATGATCATTCTAATTCAGTCGTACAATCCATTCTAATTCATTCGTATGATCCATTCTAACTCATTTTCACGATCCATTCTAATTCATTCGCACGATCCATTCTAATTCATTCATACGATCCATTCTAATTCATTCGCACGATCCATTCTAATTCATTCGTACGATCCATTCTAATACATTCGCACGAATGTATCCATTCTAATTCATTCGTACGATCTATTCTAATTCATTCGTACGATCGATTCTAATTCATTCGTACGATCCATTCTAATTCATTCGCACGATCCAATCTAATTCATTCGTACGATCCATTCTAATTCATTCGTACGATCCATTCTAATTCATTCGCACGATCTATTCTAATTCATTCGTACGATCCATTCTAATTCATTCGTACTATCCATTCTAATTCATTCGCACGATCCATTCTAATTCATTCGTACGATACAATCTAATTCATTCGTATGATCCATTCTAATTCAGTCGTACAATCCATTCTAATTCATTCGCACGATCCATTCTAATTCATTCGCACGATCAATTCTAATTCATTCGTATGATCCAATCTAATTCATTCGCACGATCCAATCTAATTCATTCGTACGATCCATTCTAATTCATTCGCACGATCTATTCTAATTCATTCGTACGATCCATTCTAATTCATTCGCACGATCCATTCTAATTCATTCGTACGATACAATCTAATTCATTCGTATGATCCATTCTAATTCATTCGTACGATCCATTCTAATTCATTCGCACGATCCATTCTAATTCCTTCGGACGATACAATCTAATTCATTCGTACGATCCATTCATTCGTACGATCCATTCTAATTCATTCATACGATCTATTCTACTTTATTCGTACGATCCATTCTAATTCATTCGTACGATCAATTCTAATTCATTCATATGATCCATTCTAATTCATTCGCACGATCCATTCTAATTCATTCGTGCGATCCATTCTAATACATTCGTACGATTGTATCGTATGATTCGCACGATCCGTTCTAATTTATACATTCGTACGATCATATGTATGAATTAGATTGGATCATGCGAATGAATTAGAATGGATCGCACGAATGAATTAGAATGGATCGTATGAATGAATTAGAATGGATCGTATGAATGAATTAGAATGGATCATGTGTATAAATTAGAATGGATCGTTCGAATGAATTAGAATGGATACATTCGTGCGAATGAATTAGAATGGATCGTACGAATGAGTAAGAATGGATCGTACGAATGAATTAGAATGGATCGTACGAATGAAATAGAATGGATCGTACAAATGAGTAAGAATGGATCGTACGAATGAAATAAAATGGATCGTACGAATGAAATAGAATTGATCGTACGAATGAATTTGAATGGATCGTGCGAATGAATTAGAATGGATCGTACGAATGAACTACAATGGATCGTACGAATGAAGTAGAATGGATACATTTGTGCGAATGAATTAGAATGGATCGTACGAATGAATTAGAATGGATTGTACGACTGAATTATAATGGATCGTACGAATGAATTAGAATGGATCATGCGAATGAATTAGAATGGATCGTACAAATGAATTAGAATGGATCGTACGAATGAATTAGAATGGATACATTCGTGCGAATGAATTAGAATGGATCGTATGAATGAATTAGAATGGATCGTGTGAATGAATTAGAATAGATCTTACGAATGAATTAGAATGGATACATTCGTGCGAATGAATTAGAATGGATCGTACGAATGAATTAGAATGGACCGTACGAATGAATTAGAATGGATCGTACGAATGAATTAGAATGGATATATTCGTGCGAATGAATTAGAATGGATCGTACGAATGAGTAAGAATGGATCGTACGAATGAAATAGAATGGATTGTACGAATGAATTTGAATGGATCGTGCGAATGAATTAGAATGGATCATACGAATAAACTAGAATGGATCGTACGAATGAAATAGAATGGATCGTGCGAATGAATTAGATTGGATCGTGCGAATAAATTAGAATGGATAGTACGAATGAATTAGAATGGATACATTCATGCGAATGAATTAGAATTGATCGTACGAATGAATTAGAATGGATCGTACGAATGAATTAGAATGGATCGTATGAATGAATTAGAATGGATCGTGCGAATAAATTAGAATAGATCATACGAATGAATTAGAATGGATACATTCGTGCGAATGAATTAGAATGGATAGTGCGAATGAATTAGAATGAATACATTCTTACGAATGAATTTGTATGGTTTGTATGAATAAATTAGAATGGATTGTACGACTGAATTAGAATGGATCATACGAATGAATTAGATTGTATCGTACGAATGAATTAGAATGGATCGTGTGAATGAATTAGAATGGTTCGTACGAATGAATTAGAATCGATCGTATGAATGAATTAGAATGGATCGTGCGAAAGAATTGGAACAGATCGTACGAATGAATTAGAATGGATACATTTGTGCGAATGAATTAGAATGGATCGTATGAATGAATTAGAATGGATCGTGCGAATGAATTAGAATGGATCGTACGAATGAATTAGAATGAATATATTCGTGCGAATGAATTTGAATGGATCGTACGAATGAATTAGATTGTATCGTACGAATGAATTAGATTGGATCATGCGAATGAATTAGAATGGATCGTACGAATGAATTAGAATGGATCGTGCGAATGAATTAGAATAGATCGTACGAATGAATTATAACGGATAAATTCGTGTGAATGAATTAGAATGGATCGTACGAATGAATTAGATGGATCGTGCGAATGAAATAGAATGGGTCGTACGAATGAATTAGAATGGATCGTACGAATGAATTAGATTGGATCATGCGAATGAATTAGAATGGATCGTACGAATGAATTAGAATGGATCGTACGAATGAATTAGAATGGATCGTACGAATGAATTAGATTGTATCGTATGAATGAATTAGAATGGATCGTGCGAATGAATTAGAATGGATCGTACGAATGAATTAGAATGGATCGTGCGAATGAATTAGAATGGATCGTACGAATGAATTAGATCGTACGATCCAATCTAATTCGTACGAATGAATCAGTACGAAAATCCATTCTAATTCATACGATGATCGTACGAATGGATCATGCGAATGAATTAGAATCATTCGCACGATCCAAACGATTAATTCTAATTCATACGATACAATCTAATTCATTACCACGAATTAATTAGAATGGATCGTACGAATAAATTAGAATGGATCGTACGAATGAATTAGAATGGATCGTACGAATGAACTAGATTGGATCGTGCGAATGAATTAGAATGGATCGTACGAATGAATTAGAATGAATCGTACGAATGAATTAGAATGGATCGTGCGAATGAACTAGAATGGATCATGCGAATGAATTAGAATGGATCGTGCGAATGAATTAGAATGGATCATACAAATGAATTAGAAAACATTCATGCGAATGAATTAGAATGGATCGTACGAATGAATTAGTATGGATCATGCGAATGAATTAGAATGGATCGTACGAATGAATTAGAATGGATACATTCGTGCGAATGAATTAGAATGGATCATCCGAATGAGAAAGAATGGATCGTACGAATGAATTTGAATGGATCGTGTGAATGAATTAGAATGAATCGTACGAATGAATTAGAATAGATTGTACGACTGAATTAGAATGGATCATACGAATGAATTAGATTGTATCGTACGAATGAATTAGAATGGATCGTGCGAATTCATTCGATACATTCTAATTCATTCGTATTCTGATTTACGAATGAATTAGAATAGATCGTGCGAATGGATCCATTCATTCGTACGATCTAATTCATTCGTACGAATGAATTAGAATAGATCGTACGAATGAATTAGAATGGATCGTGCGAATGAATTAGAATGGATCATATGAATGAATTAGAATTGATCGTGCGAATGAATTAGAATGGATCGTGCGAATGAATTAGAATGGATCGTACGAATGAATTAGAATGGATCGTACGAACGAATTAGAATGGATCGTGCGAATGAATTAGAATGGATCGTACGAATGAATTAGAATGGATCGTATGAATTAATTAGAATGGATCTTGCGAATGAATTAGAAAAGATCGAACGAATGAATTAGAATGGATACATTCGTGCGAATGAATTAGAATGGATTGCACGAATGAATTAGAATGGATCGTGCGAATGAATTAGAATGGATCGTACGAATGAATTAGAATGGATCGTGTGAATGAATTAGAATGGATCGTACGCACGATCCATTCTAATTCATTCGTACGATACAATCAAATTCATTCACACGATCCATTCTAATTCATTCGTACGATCCATTCTAATTCATTCGCACGAATGTATCCATTCTAATTCATTCGTAAGATCTATTCTAATTCATTCGTACGATCCATTCTAATTCATTCGTACGATCCATTCTAATTCATTCGCACGATCCAATCTAATTCATTCGTACGATCCATTCTAATTCATTCGTACGATCCATTCTAATTCATTCACACGATCCATTCTAATTCATTCGCACGATCCATTCTAATTCATTCGTATGATCCATTCTAATTCATTCGCACGAATGTATCCATTCTAATTCATTCGTAGGATCTATTCTAATTCATTCGTACGATCCATTCTAATTCATTCATACGATCCATTCTAATTCGCACGAATGTATCCATTCTAATTCATTCGTACGATCCATTAGAATGGTTCATATGAATGAATTAGAATGGATCGTACGAATGAATTAGAATAGATCGTACGAATGAATTAGAATGGATACATTCGTGCGAATGAATTAGAATAGATCATACGAATGAATTAGAATGGATCGTGTGAATGAATTAGATTGGATCGTGCGAATGAATTAGAATGGATCGTAAGAATGAATTTGAATGGATCGTACGAATGAATTAGAACAGATCGTACGAATGAATTAGAATGGATCGTACGAATGAATTAGAATGGATCGTACGAATGAATTATAATGGATCGTACGAATGAATTAGAATGGATCGTACGAATGAATTATAATGGATCGTACGAATGAATTAGAATGGATCGTGCGAATGAATTAGAATAGATCGTACGAATGAATTAGAATGGATGTATAAATGAATTAGAATAGATCGTGCGAATGAATTACAATAGATCGTACGAATGAATTAGAATGGATCGTACGAATGAATTAGAATGGATCGTACGAATGAATTAGAATGGATCGTGCGAATGAATTAGAATGGATCGTATGAATGAATTAGAATGGATCGTACGAATGAATTAGAATGGATCGTATGAATGAATTAGATTGGATCGTGCGAATGAATTAGAATGGATCATACGACTGAATTAGAATAGATCGTATGAATAAATTAGAATGGATAAATTCGTGCGAATGAATTAGAATGGATCGTATGAATGAATTAGAATTGATCGTGCGAATGAATTAGAATGGATCGTACGAATGAATTAGAATGGATCGTACGATTGAGTAAGAATGGATCGTACAAATGAAATAGAACAATCGCACGATCCAATCCATTCTAATTCATTCTAATTCATTTGTACGATCCATTCTAATTCATTCGTAATGGATTGTACGAATGGATCGTTCTAATTCATTCGTACGATCCATTCTAATTCATTCGCACGAATGTATCCATTCTAATTCATTCGTACGATCTATTCTAATTCAGTCGTACGATCGATTCTAATTCATTCGTACGATCCATTCTAATTCATTCGCACGATCCAATCTGATTCATTCGTACGATCCATTCTAATTCATTCGTACGATCCATTCTAATTTATTCGCACGATCCACTCTAATTCATTCGTACAATCCATTCTAATTCATTCGCACGAATGTATCCATTCTAATTCATTCGTACGATCCATTCTAATTCATTTGTACGATCTATTCTAATTCATTCGTACGATCCATTCTAATTCATTCGCATGATCCATTCTAATTCATTCGTACGATACAATGTAATTCATACGTATGATCCATTCTAATTCAGTCGTACAATCCTTTCTAATTCATTCATACGAACCATTCTAATGGATTGTACGACTGAATTAGAATGGATTATACGAATGAATTAGATTGTATCATACGAATGAAATAGAATGGATCGTACGAATGAAATAGAATTGATCGTACGAATGAATTTGAATGGATCGTGCGAATGAATTAGAATGGATCGTACGAATGAACTAGAATGGATCGTACAAATGAAGTATAATGGATACATTCGTGCGAATGAATTAGAATGGATCGTATGAATGAATTAGAATGGATTGTACGACTGAATTAGAATGGATCGTACGAATGAATTAGAATGGATTATGCGAATGAATTAGAATGGATCGTACGAATGAATTAGAATGGAACGTACGAATGAATTAGAATGGATACATTCATGCGAATGAATTAGAATGAATCGTACGAATGAATTAGAATGGATCGTATGAATGAATTAGAATGGATCGTGCGAATGAATTAGAATGGATACATTCGTACGAATGAATTAGAATGGATCGTACGAATGAATTAGAATAGATCTTGCGAATGAATTAGAATGGATCGTACGAATAAATTAGAATGGATCGTACGAATGAACTAGAATGGATCGTACGAATGAACTAAAATGGATCGTACGAATGAATTAGAATGGATTGTACGACTGCATTAGGATGGATCGTACGAAGGAATTAGAATGGATCTTACAAAGGAATTAGAATGGATCGTACGAATGAATTAGAATGGATATATTTGTACAAAAGAATTAGAATGGATTGTATGAATGAATTAGAATGGATCGGGTAAATGAATTAGAATGGATCGTGCGAATGAGGATAGATTCGTGCGAATGAATAAGAATGGATCGTACGAATGCGTAAGAATGGATCGTACGAATGAAATAGAATGTATCGTACGAATAAAATAGAATGGATCGTGCGAATGAATTAGAATGGATCGTACGAATGAACTAGAATAGACCGTACGAATGAAGTAGAATGGATACATTCGTGCGAATGAATTAGAATGGATCGTACGAATGAATTAGAATGGATTGTACGACTGGATTAGAATGGATCGTACGAATGAATTAGAATGGATCATGCAAATGAATTAGAATGGATCATACGAATGAATTAGAATGAATACATTCTTACGAATGAATTTGTATGGTTCATATGAATAAATTAGAATGGATTGTACGACTGAGTTAGAATGGATCATACGAATGAATTAGATTGTGTCGTACGAATGAATTAGAATAGATCGTGCGAATGAATTAGAATGGATCGTACGAATGAATTAGAATGGATCGTATGAATGAATTATAATGGATCGTGCGAATGAATTAGAATAGATCGTACGAATGAATTAGAATGGATACATTCGTGCGAATAAATTAGAATGGATATTGCGAATGAATTAGAATAGGTCGTACGAATGAATTAGAATGGATACATTCGTGTGAATGAATTAGAATGGATCGTACGAATGAGTTAGAATAGATCGTACGAATGAAATAGAATGGATCGTACGAATGAATTTGAATGGATCGTGCAAATGAATTAGAATGGATCGTACGAATGAACTAGAATGGATTGTACGAATGAAGTAGAATGGATACATTCGTGCGAATGAATTATAATGGATCGTACGAATGAATTAGAATGGATTGTACGACTTAATTAGAATGGATCGTACGAATGAATTAGAATGGATCATGCAAATGAATTAGAATGGATCGTACGAATGAATTAGAATGAATACATTCTTACGAATGAATTTGTATGGTTCGTATGAATGAATTAGAATGGATTGTACGACAGAATTAGAATGGATCATACGAATGAATTAGATTGTATCGTATGAATGAATTAGAATGGATCGTGCGAATGAATTAGAATGGATCGTACGAACGAATTAGAAAGGATCGTATGAATGAATTAGAATGGATCGTGCGAATGAATTAGAATAGATCATACGAATGAATTAGAATGGATACATTCGTGCGAATGAATTAGAATGGATCGTACGAATAAATTAGAATGGATCGTGCGAATGAATTAGAATGGATCATACGAATGAATTAGAATGGATACATTCGTGCGAATGAATTAGAATGAATCGTACAAATGAGTTAGAATGGATCGTAGGAATAAAATAGAATGGATCGTACGAATGAATTTTAATGGATCGTGCGAATGAATTAGAATGGATTGTACGAATGAACTAGAATGGATACATTTGTGCGAATGAATTAGAATTGATCGTACGAATAAATTAGAATGGATTGTACGACTGAATTATAATGGATCATACGAATGAATTAGAATGGATCATGCGAATGAATTAGAATGGATCGTACGAATGAATTAGAATGAATACATTCGTACGAATGAATTTGTTTGGTTCGTATGAATGAATTAGAATGGATTGTACGACTGAATTAGAATGGATCATACAAATGAATTAGATTGTATCGTACGAGTGAGTTAGAATGGATCGTGCGAATGAATTAGAATGGATCGTACGAATGAATTAGAATGGATTGTACGAATGAATTAGAATCGATCGTGCGAATGAATTAGAATAGATCGTACGAATGAATTAAAATGGATACATTCATGCGAATGAATTAGAATGGATCGTACAAATGAATTAGAATGGATCGTGCGAATGAATTAGAATGGATCGTACGAATGAATTAGAATGGATACATTCGTGCGAATGAATTAGAATGGATCGTACAAATGAGTAAGAATGGATCGTACGAATGAAATAGAATGGATCGTATGAATGAATTTGAATGGATCATGCGAATGAATTAGAATGGATCGTACGAATGATCTAGAATGGATCGTACGAATGAAGTAGAATGGATACATTCGTGCAAAAGAATTAGATTGGATCGTACGAATAAATTAGAATGGATTGTACGACTGAATTAGAATGGATCGTACGAATGAATTAGAATGGATCATGCGAATGAATTAGAATGGATCGTATGAATGAATTAGAATGAATACATTCTTACGAATGAATTTGTATGGTTCGTATGAATGAATTAGAATGGATTGTACGACTGAATTATAATGGATCATACGAATGAATTAGATTGTATCGTACGAATGAATTAGAATGGATCGTGCGAATGAATTAGAATGGATCATATGAATGAATTAGAATGGATCGTATGAATGAAATAGAATGGATCGTGCGAATGAATTAGAATAGATCGTACGAATGAATTAGAATGGATACATTCGTGCGAATATATTAGAATGAATCGTGCGAATGAATTAGAATGGGATCGTACGAATGAATTAGATTGGATCGTGCGAATGAATTAGAATGGATCGTACGAATGAATTAGATTCGATCGTACGACTGAATTAGAATAGATCGTACGAATGAATTAGAATGGATACATTCGTGCGAATGAATTAGAATGGATCGTACGAATGAATTATAATGGATCGTACGAATGAATTAGAATGGATCGTACGAATGAATTAGAATGGATCATGCGAATGAACTAGAATAGATCGTACGAATGAATTAGAATGGATGTATGAATGAATTAGAATGGATCGTGCGGATGAATTACAATAGATCGTACGAATGAATTAGAATGGATCGTACGAATGAATTAGAATGGATCGTGCGAATGAATTAGAATGGATTGTACGAATGAATTAGAATGGATCGTACGAATGAATTAGATTGGATCGTGCTAATGAATTAGAATGGATCGTACGACTGAATTAGAATAGATCGTATGAATGAATTAGAATGGATACATTCGTGCGAATAAATTAGAATGGATCGTACGAATGAATTAGAATGGATCGTGCGAATGAATTAGAATGGATCATATGAATGAATTAGAATTGATCGTGCGAATGAATTAGAATGGATCATATGAATGAATTAGAATAGATCGTACGAATGAATTAGAATTGATTGTACGACTGAATTAGAATGGATTATACGAATGAATTAGATTGTATCGTACGAATGAATTAGAATGGATCGTGCGAATGAATTAGAATGGATAGTACGAATGAATTAGAATGGATTGTACGAATGAATTAGAATGGATCGTACGAATGAATTAGATTGTATCGTACGAATGAATTAGAATGGATCGTGCGAATGAATTAGAATGGATCGTACGAATGAATTAGAATGGATCGTGCGAATGAATTAGAATGGATCGTACGAATGAATTAGAATAGATCGTATGAATGAATTAGAATGGATCGTACGAATGAATGGATCGTATGAATGAATTAGAATGGATCGTGCGAATGAATTAGAATGGATCGTGCGAATGAATTAGAATGGATCGTATGAATGAATTAGAATGGATTGTACGACTGAATTAGAATGGATCGTACAAATGAATTAGAATGGATCATACGAATGAATTAGAATTGATCATACGAATGGATTAGATTAGATCGTGCGAATGAATTAGAATGGATCGTACGAATGAATTAGAATGGATCATACAAATGAATTAGAATAGATCGTACGAATGAATTAGAATGGATACATTCGTGCGAATGAATTAGAATGGATCGTACGAATGAATTAGAATGGATCGTGCGAATGAATTAGAATGGATCATGCGAATGAATTAGAATAATTAGAATGGATCATATGAATGAATTAGAATTGATCGTGCGAATGAATTAGAATGGATCGTGCGAATGAATTAGAATGGATCGTACGAATGAATTAGAATGGATTGTACGACTGAATTAGAATGGATCATACGAATGAATTAGATTGTATCGTACGAATGAATTAGAATGGATCGTGCGAATGAATTAGAATGGATAGTACGAATGAATTAGAATGGATCGTACGAATGAATTAGAATGGATCGTACGAATGAATTAGATTGTATCGTACGAATGAATTAGAATGGATCGTGCGAATGAATTAGAATGGATCGTACGAATGAATTAGAATGGATCGTATGAATGAATTAGAATGGATCGTGCGAATGATTTAGAATGGATCGTACGAATGAATTAGAATGGATCGTACGAATAAATTAGAATGGATCGTACGAATGAATTTGATTGGATCGTGCGAATGAATTAGAATGGATCGTACAAATGAATTAGAATGGATCTTACGAATGAATTAGAATGGATCGTGTTAATGAATTAGAATGGATCGTACGAATGAATTAGAATAGATTGTGCGAATGAATTAGAATGGATCGTACGAATGAATTAGAATGTATCCAATCTAATTCATTCATACGATCCATTTAATTCATTCGTACGATCCATTCTAATTCATTCGTACGATCCATTCTAATTCATTCGCACGATCCATTCTAATTCATTCGTACCATCCATTCTATTTCATTTGCACGAATGTATCCATTCTAATTCATTCGTACGATCCATTCTAACTCATTCGCATGATCCAATCTAATTCATTCGTACGATCCATTCTAATTCATTCGTACGGCCCATTCTAATTCATTCGCACGATCCATCTAATCCATTCGTACGATCCATTCTAATTCATTCACACGAATATATCCATTCTATTTCATTCGTACGATCTATTCTAATTCATTCGCACGGTCTATTCTAATTCATTCGTACGATCCATTCTAATTCATTCGCACGATCCATTCTAATTCATTCGTACGATACAATCTAATTCATTCGTACGATCCATTCTAATTCATTCGCACGAATATATTCATTCTAATTCATTCGTACTATCCATTCTAATTCATTCGCACGATCCATTCTAATTCATTCGTACGATCCATTCTAATTCATTCGCACAAATGTATCCATTCTAATTCATTCGTACGATCTGTTCTAATTCTTTCGCACGATCCATTCTAATTCATTCATATGATCGATTCTAATTCATTCGTACGAACCATTCTAATTCATTCGCACGATCCATTCTAATTCATTCGTACGATACAATCTAATTTATTCATATGATCCATTCTAATTCAGTCGTACAATCCATTCTAATTCATTCATACAAACCATACAAATTCATTCGTAAGAATGTATTCATTCTAATTCATTCGCACGATCCATTCTAATTCATTCGCACGAATGTATCCATTCTAATTCATTCGTACGATCTATTCTAATTCATTCGCACGATCCATTCTAATTCATTCGCACGAATGTATCCATTCTAATTCATTCGTACGATCTATTCTAATTCATTCGCACGATCCATTCTAATTCATTCATACGTTCCATTCTAATTCATTCGTACGATCCATTCTAATTCATTCGTACGATCAATTCTAATTCATTCGCATGAATGTATCCATTTTAATTCATTCGTACTATCCATTCTAATTTATTCGCACGATCCAATCTAATTCATTCGCACGATCCATTCTATTTCATTCGTACGATCCATTCTAGTTCATTCGTACGATCCATTCTAATTCATTCGCACGATCCATTCAAATTCATTCGTACAATCCATTCTATTTCATTCGTACGATCCATTCTTACTCATTCGTACGATCCATTCTAATTCATTCGCACGAATATATCCATTCTAATTCATTCGTACGATCCATTCTAATTCATTCGCACGATCCATTCTAATTCATTCGTACGATCCATTCTAATTCATTCGCACGAATGTATCCATTCTAATTCATTAGTAAGATCTATTCTAATTCATTCACACGATCCATTCTAATTTATTCATACGATCCATTCTAATTCATTCATACGATCCATTCTAATTCATTCGAACGAATGCATCCATTCTAATTCATTTGTATGATCCATTCTAATTCATTTGTACGATCCATTCTAATTCATTCGCATGATCCATTCTAATTCATTCGTACGATCCATTATAATTTAGTCGTACAATCCATTCTAATTCATTCGTACGATCCATTCTAATTCATTCGCACAAACGTATCCATTCTACTTCATTCGTAGGATCCATTGTAGTTCATTCGTACGATCTATTCTAATTCATTCGCACGATCCATTCAAATTCATTCGTACGATCAATTCTATTTCATTCGTACGATCCATTTTATTTCATTCATACGATCCATTCTTACTCATTCGTACGATCCATTCTAATTCATTCGTACGATCCATTCTAATTCATTCGTACGATCCATTCTTACTCATTCGTACGATCCATTCTAATTCATTCACACGAATATATCCATTCTAATTCATTCGTACGATCCATTCTAATTTATTCGCATGATCCATTCTAATTCATTCGTACGATCCATTATAATTCATTCATACGATCCATTCTTACTCATTCATACGATCCATTCTAATTCATTCGCACGAATATATCCATTCTAATTAATTCGCACGATCTATTCTAATTTAATCGTATGATCCATTCTAATTCATTCGTACGATCCATTCTAATTCATTCGCACGATCCAATCTAATTCATTTGTACGATCCATTCTTATTCATTCGTACGATCCATTCTAATTCATTCGCACGATCCAATCTAATTCATTCGTACGATTCATTCTAATTCATTCACACGAATGTATCCATTCTAATTCATTCGTACGATCTATTCTAATTCATTCGCACGATCCATTCTAATTCATTCATACGATCCATTCTAATTCATTTGTATGATCAATTCTAATTCATTCAGACGATCCATTCTAATTCATTCGTACGATCCATTCTAATTCATTCGCACGAATGTATCCATTCTAATTCATTTGTACGATCTATTCTAATTCATTCGTACGATCCATTCTAATTCATTCATACGATCCAATCTAATTCATTCGTACGATCCATTCTAATTCATTCGCACGATCCATTCTAATTCATTCGTACGATCCATTCTAATTCATTCGCACGATCCATTCTAATTCATTCGTACAATCCATTCTAATTCATTCGCACGAATGTATCCATTCTAATTCATTCGTTCGATCTATTCTAATTCATTCGCAAGATCCATTCTAATTCATTCATACGATCCATTCTAATTCATTCGTACGATCCATTCTAATTCATTCGCACGATCCATTCTAATTCGTTCGTACGATCTATCCTAATTCATTCGTACGATCCATCCTAATTCATTCGTACGATCCATTCTAATTCATTCGCACGATCTATTCTAATTCATTCGTACGATCCATTCTAATTCTGTCGTACGATCCATTCTAATTCATTCGTACGATCCATTCTAATTCATTCGCACAATCCATTCTAATTCATTCGCACGATCCATTCTAATTCATTTGCACGATCCATTCAAATTCATTCGTACAATACATTCTAATTCATTCGCACGAATGTATCCATTCTAATTCATTCGTACGATCTATTCTAATTCATTCGTACGATCGATTCTAATTCATTCGTACGATCCATTCTAATTCATT
This sequence comes from Chamaelirium japonicum, assembly GCA_947650365.1. Classification (NCBI taxonomy): domain Eukaryota; kingdom Viridiplantae; phylum Streptophyta; class Magnoliopsida; order Liliales; family Melanthiaceae; genus Chamaelirium; species Chamaelirium japonicum. Next base: position 94,731 of record CANTAL010000149.1, read on the forward strand.
CGCACGATCCAATCTAATTCATTCGTACGATCCATTCTAATTCATTCGTACGATCCATTCTAATTCATTCGCACGATCCATTCTAATTCATTCGTACGATCCATTCTAATTCTTTCGTACGATCTATTGTAATTCATTCGCACGATCCATTCTAATTCATTCATACATCCATTCTAATTCATTCGTACGATCTATTCTAATTCATTCGCACGATCCATTCTAATTCATTCGTACGACCCATTCTAATTCATTCGTACGATCCATTCTAATTCATTCGTACGATCCATTATAATTCATTCGTACGATCCATTCTAATTCATTCGTACGATCAATTCTAATTCATTCACATGATCCATTCTAATTCATTCGCACGATCCATTCTAATTCATTCGTACGATCCATTCTAATTCATTCGCTCGATCCATTCTAATTCATTCATACAATCCACTCTAATTCATTCGCACGATCCATTCTAATTCATTCGTACGATCCATTCTAATTCATTCGTACGATCCATTCTAATTCATTCGTACGATACAATCTAATTCATTCGTACGATCCATTCATTCGTACGATCCATTCTAATTCATTCATACGATCTATTCTAATTCATTCGTTCGATCTATTCTAATTCATTCATATGATCCATTCTAATTCATTCGCACGATCCAATCTAATTCATTCGTACGATCCATTCTAATTCATTTGTACGATCCATTCTACTTCATTCGCACGATCCATTCTAATTCATTCGCACGATCCATTCTAATTCATTCGTACGATCCATTCTAATTCATTCGCACGATTCAATCTAATTCATTCGTACGATCAATTCTAATTCATTCACACGATCTATTCTAATTCATTCGCACGATCCATTCTAATTCATTCGTACGATCCATTCTAATTCATTCGCACGAATGTATCCATTCTACTTCATTTGTACGATCCATTCTAGTTCATTCGTACGATCCATTCTAATTCATTCGCACGATCCATTCAAATTCATTCGTACGATCCATTCTATTTCATTCGTACGATCCATTCTATTTCATTCGTACGATACAATCTAATTCATTCGTATAATCCATTCTAATTCAGTCGTACAATCCATTAGAATGAATTAGAATGGATCGTACGAATGAATTAGAATGGATCATACGAATGAATTAGAATGGATCGTACGAATGAATTAGAATGGATACATTCGTGCGAATGAATTAGAATGGATCGTATGAATGAGTAAGAATGGATCGTACAAATGAAATAGAATGGATCGTATGAATGAATTTGAATGGATCTTGCGAATGAATTAGAATGGATCGTACGAATGAACTAGAATGGATTGTACGATCCATTATAATTCATTCGTACGATCCATTCTAATTCATTCACATGAATGTATCCATTCTACTTCATTCGTACGATCCATTCTAGTTCATTCGTACAATCCATTCTAATTCATTCATACAATACATTCTAATTCTTTTACACGAATGTATCCATTCTAATTCATTCGTACGATCCATTCTAATTCATTCGTACGATCCATTCTATTTCATTCGCACAATCCATTATAATTCATTCGTACAATCCATTCTAATTCATTCATACGATCCATTCTAATTCATTCATACGAATGTATCCATTCTAATTCATCCGTACGATACAATCTAATTCATTCGTATGATCCATTCTAATTCAGTCGTACAATACATTCTAATTCATTCGTACGATCCATTCTAATTCACTCATACGATCCATTCTAATTTATTCGCATGATCCATTCTAATTCATTCGTACGATCCATTCTAATTCATTCGCACGAATGTATCCATCCTAATTCATTCGTACAATCCATTCTAATTCATTCGCACGATCCATTCTAATTCATTCGTCTGATCCATTCTAATCCATTCTAATTCATTCGTACGATCCATTCTAATTCATTTGTACGATACATTCTAATTCATTCGTACGATACAATCTAATTCATTCGAACGATCCATTCTTATTCATTCGTGTGATCCATTCTAATTCATTCTAATTCATTCTAATGGATCGTGGTAATGAATTAGATTTTATCGTATGAATTAGAATTAATCGTTTGTATCATACAAATTAGAATGAATGATTACAAATTCATTCGTAAGAATGAATTCATTCTAAGATCCAATCTAATTCATTCGCACGAATGGATCGTGCGAATGAATTAGAATGGATCGTACGAATGAATTAGAATGGATACATTCGTGCGAATGAATTAGAATGGATTGTACGAATGAATTAGAATGGATCGTGCGAATAAATTAGAATGGATCGTACGAATGAATTAGAATGGATCGTACGAATGAATTAGATTGGATCGTGCGAATGAATTAGAATGGATCGTACGAATGAATTAGAATCGATCGTACGACTGAATTAGAATAGATCGTACGAATGAATTAGAATGGATACATTCGTGCGAATGAATTAGAATGGATCGTATGAATGAATTAGAATGGATCATGCGAATGAATTAGAATGGATCATATGAATGAATTAGAATTGATCGTGCGAATGAATTAGAATGGATCGTGCGAATGAATTAGAATGAATTAGAATAGATCGTATGAATGAATTAGAATGGATCGTACGAATGAATTAGAATCGATCGTACGACTGAATTAGAATAGATCGTACGAATGAATTAGAATGGATACATTCGTGCGAATGAATTAGAATGGATCGTACGAATGAATTAGAATAGATCGTACGAATGAATTAGAATGGATCGTGCGAATGAATTAGAATAGATCGTACGAATGAATTATAATGGATCGTGCGAATGAATTAGAATAGATCGTACAAATGAATTAGAATGGATACATACGAATGAATTAGAACGGATCGTACGAATGAATTAGAATGGATCATGCAAATGAATTAGAATGGATCTAATTAGAATCCATTCTAATTTATTCGTACGATCCATTCTAATTCATTCGCACGATCCATTCTATATCATTCGTACGATACAATCTAATTCATTCGTACGATCCATTCTAATTCATTCATACGATCCATTCTAATTCATTCGTATGATCCATTCTAATTCAGTCGTACAATCCATTCTAATTCATTCGTACGATCCATTCTAATTCATTCGTACGATCCATTCTAATTCATTCCCACGAATATATCCATTCTAATTCATTCGTACGATCTATTCTAATTCAGTCGTACGATCCATTCTAATTCATTCGCACGATCCATTCTAATTAGAATACGATCCATTCTAATTCATTCGTACGATCTATTCTAATCCATTCTAATTCATTCGTACGATCCATTCTAATTCATTCGCACGATCCATTCTAATTCATTCGTACGATCCATTCTAATTCATTCGCACGATCCATTCTAATTCATTCGTACGATACAATCTAATTCATTCGTACGATCCATTCATTCATACGATCCATTCTAATTCAGTCATACGATCTATTCTAATTCATTCGTACGATCCATTCTAATTCATTCGTACGATCCATTCTAATTCATTCATACGATCCATTCTAATTCATTCGCACGATCCAATCTAGTTCATTCGTACGATCCATTCTAATTCATTCGCACGAATGTATCCATTCTAATTCATTCGTACGATCAATTCTAATTCATTCGCATGAATGTATCCATTCTAATTCATTCGTACTATCCATTCTAATTTATTCGCACGATCCAATCTAATTCATTCGCACGATCCAATCTAATTCATTCGTACGATCCATTCTAATTCATTCGCACGATCTATTCTAATTCATTCGCACGATCCATTCTAATTCAATCGTACAATCCATTCTAATTCATTCGCACGATCCATTCAAATTCATTCGTACGATACAATCTAATTCATTCGTATGATCCATTCTAATTCATTCGTACGATCCATTCTAATTCATTCGCATGATCCATTCTAATTCACTCGTACGATCCATTCTAATTCATTCGCACGAATGTATCCATTCTAATTCATTCGTACGATCTATTCTAATTCATTCGCATGATCTATTCTAATTCATTCATACAATCCATTCTAATTCATTCATACGATCCATTCTAATTCATTCGCACGATCCATTCTAATTCATTCGTACGATCCATTCTAATTCATTCGTATGAGCCATTCAAATTCATTCGTACGATCCATTCTAATTCATTCGTATGATCATACAATCCATTCTAATTCATTCTAATTCAGTCGTACAATCGTGCGAATGAATTAGAATCGATCTATAATGGATCGTACGATCTATTCTAATTCATTCGTGTGATCCATTCTAATTCATTCGTACGATCCATTCTAATATATTCGTGCGATCCATTCTAATTCATTCGCACGAATGTATCCATTCTAAATCATTCATACGATCTATTCTAATTCATTCGCACGATCCATTCTAATTCATTCATACGATCCATTCTAATTCATTCGCACGATCCATTCTAATTCATTCGCACGATCTATTCTAATTCATTCGTACAATCCAATCTAATTTATTCGCACAATCTATTCTAATTCATTCGCACGATCCATTCTAATTCATTCGCACGATCCATTCTAATCCATTCTAGTTAATTAGCCGAATCCATTCTAATTCATTCTAATTCATTCGTACGATCCATTCTAATTCATTCGCTCGAATGTATCCATTCTACTTCATTCGTACGATCCATTCTAGTTCATTCGTACGATCCATTCTAATTCATTCGCACGATCTATTCTAATTCATTCGTACGATCCATTCTAATTCATTCGCACGAATGTATCCATTCTAATTCATTCGTACGATCTATTCAAATTCAGTCATATGATCGATTCAAATTTATTCGTACGATCCATTCTAATTCATTCGCACGATCCAATCTAATTTATTCGTACGATCCATTCTAATTCATTTGTATAATACAATCTAATTCATTCCATTCTAATTCATTCGCATGATCCATTCTAATTCATTCGTACGATACAATCTAATTCATTCGTATGATCCATTCTAATTCAGCCGTACAATCCATTCTAATTCATTCGTACGATTCATTCTAATTCATTCACATGATCCATTCAAATTCATTCGTACGATCATTCTAATTCATTCGTACGATCCATTCTAATCCATTCGCACGAATGTATCCATTCTACTTCATTCGTACGATCCACTCTAATTCATTCGTACGATCCATTCTAATTCATTCGCACAATCCATTATAATTCATTCATACAATCCATTCTAATTCATTCATACGATCCATTCTAATTCATTCATACGAATGTATCCATTCTAATTCATTCGTACGATCTATTCTAATTCATTCGCACCATCCATTCTAATTCATTCGTACGATCCATTCTAATTCATTCGTACGATCCATTCTAATTCATTCGTACGATCCATTATAATTCATTCGTACGATCCATTCTAATTCATTCGTACTATCCATTCTAATTCATTCGTACGATCCATTCTAATTCATTCGCACGAATGTATCCATTCGTATCCATTCTAATTCATCCGTACGATACAATCTAATTCATTCGTATGATCCATTCTAATTCAGTCGTACAATCCATTCTAATTCATTCGTACGATCCATTCTAATTCACTCATACGATCCATTCTAATTCATTCGCACGATCCATTCTAATTCATTCGTACGATCCATTCTAATTCATTCGCACGAATGTATCCATCCTAATTCATTCGTACAATCCATTCTAGTTCTAATTCATTCATTCGTACGATCCATTCTAATTCATTCGTACGATCCATTCTAATTCATTCACACGATCCATTCTAATTCATTCGTACGATCCATTCTAATTCATTCGCACGAATGTATCCATTCTAATCCATTCGTACGATCTATTCTTATTCATTAGTACGATCCATTCTAATTCATTCGCACGAATGTATCCATTCTAATTCATTCGTACGATCCATTCTAATTCATTCGCACGAATGAATTAGAATGGATCGTAGGAATGAATTAAATCGTACGAATGAATTCTAATTAGAATGGATCCATTCGTGCGAATGAATTCGAATGGATCGTACGAATGAACTAGAATGGATCGTACGAATGAAGTAGAATGGATACATTCGAGCGAATAAATTAGAATGGATCGTACGAATGAATTAGAATGAATTAGAATGGATTCGACTAATTAACTAGAATGGATTAGAATGGATCGTGCGAATGAATTAGAATGGATCGTGCGAATGAATTAGAATAGATTGTGCGAATAAATTAGATTGGATTGTACGAATGAATTAGAATAGATCGTGCGAATAAATTAGAATGGATCATGTTAATGAATTAGAATGGATCGTACGAATGAATTAGAATAGATTGTGCGAATGAATTAGATTGTATCGTATGAATGAATTAGAATGGATCGTAAGAATGAATTAGAATGGATCATATGAATGAATTAGAATGGATTATGCAAATGAATTAGAATAGATCGTATGAATGAATTAGACTGGATACATTCGTGCGAATGAATTAGAATGGATTGTACGAACGAATTAGAATGAATTAGAATGGATTGTACGATACAATCTAATTCATTCGTATGATCCATTCTAATTCAGTCGTACAATCCATTCTAATTCATTCACACGATCCATTCTAATTCATTCGCACGATCTATTCTAATTCATTCATATGATCCATTTTAATTCATTCGCACGATCCATTCTAATTCATTCGTACGATCCATTCTAATTCATTCGCACGAATGTATCCGTTCTAATTCATTCGTACGATCTATTCTAATTCAGTCGTACGATCGATTCTAATTCATTCGTACGATCCATTCTAATTCATTCGCACGATCCAATCTAATTCATTCGTACGATCCATTCTAATTCATTCGTACGATACAATCTAATTCATTCGTACGATCCATTCTAATTCATTCGTACGATCTATTGTAATTCATTCGCACGATCCATTCTAATTCATTCATACATCCATTCTAATTCATTCGTACGATCGATTCTAATTCATTCATACGATCCATTCTAATTCATTCGCACGATCAATTCTAATTCATTCATATGATCCATTCTAATTCATTCGCACGATCCATTCTAATTCATTCCTACGATCCATTCTAATTCATTCGCACGAATGTATCCATTCTAATTCATTCGTACGATCTATTCTAATTCAGTCGTACGATCGATTCTAATTCATTCGTATGATCCATTCTAATTCATTCGCACGATCCAATCTAATTCATTCATACGATCCATTCTAATTCATTCGTACGATCCATTCTAATTCATTCGCACGATCCATTCTAATTCATTCGTACAATCCATTCTAATTCATTCGCACGTATGTATCTATTCTAATTCATTCGTACGATCCATTCTAGTTCATTCGTACGATCCATTCTAATTTATTTGTACGATCCATTCTAATTCATTCGCAAGATCCATTCTAATTCATTCGTACGATCCATTCTAATTCATTCGTACGAATGTATCTATTCTAATTCATTCGTACGATCTATTCTAATTCATTCGCACGATCCATTCTAATTCATTCATACGATCCATTCTAATTCATTCGCCTGATCCATTCTAATTCTTTCGTACAATCCATTCTAATTCAGTCGTACAATCCATTCTAATTCATTCGTACGATCCATTCTAATTCATTCGCACGAATGTATCCATTCTACTTCATTTGTACTATCCATTCTAGTTCATTCGTACGATCCATTCTAATTCATTCGCACGATCCATTCAAATTCATTCGTACGATCCATTCTAATTCATTCGCACAATCCATTCTAATTCATTCGCACGAATGTATCCATTCTAATTCATTCGCACGATCCATTCTAGTTCATTCGTACGATCCATTCTAATTTATTCGTACGATCCATTCTAATTCATTCGCAAGATCCATTCTAATTCATTCGTACGATCCATTCTAATTCATTCGTACGAATGTATCTATTCTAATTCATTCGTACAATCCATTCTAATTCATTCGCACGAATGTATCCATTATAATTCATTCGTACGATCCATTCTAGTTCATTCGTACGATCCATTCTAATTTATTCGTACGATCCATTCTAATTCATTCGCAAGATCCATTCTAATTCATTCGTACGATCCATTCTAATTCATTCGTACGAATGTATCTATTCTAATTCATTCGTACGATCTATTCTAATTCATTCACACGATCCATTCTAATTCATTCATACGATCCATTCTAATTCATTCGTACGATCCATTCTAATTCATTTGCATGAATATATCCATTCTAATTCATTCGTACGATCCATTCAAATTCATTCGTATGATCCATTCTAATTCATTCGCATGATCCATTCTAATTCTTTCGTACAATCCATTCTAATTCAGTCGTACAATCCATTCTAATTCATTCGTACGATCCATTCTAATTCATTCGCACGAATGTATCCATTCTACTTCATTTGTACTATCCATTCTAGTTCATTCGTACGATCCATTCTAATTCATTCGCACGATCCATTCAAATTCATTCGTACGATCCATTCTATTTCATTCGTACGATCCATTCTATTTCATTCGTACGATACAATCTAATTCATTCGTATAATCCATTCTAATTCAGTCGCACAATCCATTAGAATGGTTCGTATGAATGAATTAGAAAGGATTGTACGACTGAATTAGAATGGATCATACGTATGAATTAGATTGTATCGTACGAATGAATTAGAATGGATCATGCGAATGAATTAGAATTGATCGTACGAATGAATTAGAATTGATCGTACAAATGAATTAGAATGGATCGTACGAATGAATTAGAATGGATACATTCGTGCGAATGAATTAGAATGGATTGTACGAATGAATTAGAATGGATCATGCGAATGAATTAGAATGGATCGTACGAATGAATTAGAATGGATCGTACGAATGAATTAGATTGGATCGTGCGAATGAATTAGAATGGATCGTACGAATGAATTAGAATGGATCGTACGAATGAATTAGAATCGATCGTACGACAGAATTAGAATAGATCGTACGAATGAATTAGAATGGATACATTCGTGCGAATGAATTAGAATGGATCGTACGAATGAATTAGAATGGATCATATGAATGAATTAGAATTGATCGTGCGAATGAATTAGAATGGATCGTACGAATGAATTATAATCGATCGTACGAATGAATTAGAATGGATGTATGAATGAATTAGAATGGATCGTGCGAATGAATTACAATAGATCGTACGAATGAATTAGAATGGATCGTACGAATGAATTAGATTGTATCGTACGAATGAATTATAATGGATCGTACGAATGAATTAGATTGGATCGTGCGAATGAATTAGAATGGATCGTACGAATGAATTAGAATCGATCGTACGACTGAATTAGAATAGATCGTACGAATGAATTAGAATAGATACATTCGTGCGAATGAATTAGAATGGATTGTACGAATGAATTAGAATGGATCGTGCGAATGAATTAGAATGGATCATATGAATGAATTAGAATAGATCGTGCGAATGAATTAGAATGGATCGTACGAATGAATTAGAATGGATCGTACAAATGAATTAGAATAGATTGTACGACTGAATTAGAATGGATCATACGAATGAATTAGATTGTATCGTACGATCCATTCTAATTCATTCTAATTCATTCGTACAATCCATTCTAATTCATTCGCACGAATGTATCCAGTCTAATTCATTCATACGATCTATTCTAATTCATTCGCACAATCCATTCTAATTCATTCATACGATCCATTCTAATTCATTCTTACGATCCATTCTAATTTATTCGTACGATACAATCTAATTCATTCGCACAATCTATTCTAATTCATTCGTACAATCCATTCTAATTCATTAACACGATCCATTCTAATTCATTCGCACGATCTATTCTAATTCATTCATACAATCCAATCTAATTTATTCGCACAATCTATTCTAATTCATTCGCACGATCCATTCTAATTCATTCGCACGATCCATTCTAATCCATTCTAGTTAATTAGCCGAATCCATTCTAATTCATTCGTACGATCCATTCTAATTCATTCGCTCGAATGTATCCATTCTACTTCATTCGTACGATCCATTCTAGTTCATTCGTACGATCCATTCTAATTCATTCGCACGATCCATTCAAATTCATTCGTACGATCCATTCTATTTCATTCATACGATCCATTCTTACTTATTTGTACGATCCATTCTAATTCATTCGTACGATCCATTCTAATTCATTCGTACGATACAATCTAATTCATTCGTACGATCTATTCTAATTCATTCATACGATCCATTCTAATTCATTCGTACGATACAATCTAATTCATTCTAATTCATTCGCACGATCCATTCTAATTCATTCGTACGATACAATCTAATTCATTCTAATTCATTCGTACGATCCATTCTTACTCAATCGCACAATCCATTCTTACTCTAACGAATGTATCTATTCTAATTCATTTGCACGATCCATTCTAATTTATTTGTACGATCCATTCTAATTCATTCGTACGATCCATTCTAATTAGAATAGATCGTGTATCCATTCATTCGTACGATCCATTCTAATTCATTCTAATTCATTCGTACGATACAATCTAATTCATTCGAACGATCCATTCTAATTCATTCGTGTGATCCATTCTAATTCATTCTAATTCATTCTAATGGATCGTGGTAATGAATTAGATTGTATCGTATGAATTAGATTTAATCGTTTGTATCATACAAATTAGAATGAATGATTACAAATTCATTCGTAAGAATGAATTCATTCTAAGATCCAATCTAATTCATTCGCACGAATGGATCGTGCGAATGAATTAGAATGGATCGTACGAATGAATTAGAATGGATACATTCGTGCGAATGAATTAGAATGGATTGTACGAATGAATTAGAATGGATCGTGCGAATGAATTAGAATGGATCGTACGAATGAATTAGAATGGATCGTACGAATGAAATAGATTGGATCGTACGAATGAATTAGAATGGATCGTACGAATGAACTAGAATCGATCGTACGACTGAATTAGAATAGATCGTACGAATGAATTAGAATGGATACATTCGTGCGAAAGAATTAGAATGGATCGTACGAATGAATTAGAATGGATCGTGCGAATGAATTAGAATGGATCATATCAATGAATTAGAATTGATCATGCGAATGAATTAGAATGGATCGTGCGAATGAATTAGAATGGATCGTACGAATGAATTAGAATGGATTGTACGACTGAATTAGAATGGATCATACGAATGAATTAGATTGTATCGTACGAATGAATTAGAATGGATCGTGCGAATGAATTAGAATGGATAGTACGAATGAATTAGAATGGATCATACGAATGAATTAGAATGGATCGTACGAATGAATTAGATTGTATCGTACGAATGAATTAGAATGGATCGTGCGAATGAATTAGAATGGATCGTACGAATGAATTAGAATGGATCGTACGAATGAAATAGAATGGATCGTACGAATGAATTAGAATGGATCGTACGAATGAATTAGATTGGATCGTGCGAATGAATTAGAATGGATCACACGAATGAATTAGAATGGATTGTACGACTGAATTAGAATAGATCGTACGAATGAATTAGAATGGATCGTGCGAATGGATTAGAATTGATCGTACTAATGAATTAGAATGGATCGTATGAATGAATTAGAATGGATCGTGCGAATGAATTATAATAGATCGTACGAATGAATTAAAATGGATACGTTCGTGCGAATGAATTAGAATGGATCGTACGAATGAATTAGAATGGATCGTGCGAATGAATTAGAATGGATCATATGAATGAATTAGAATTGATCGTGCGAATGAATTAGAATGGATCGTACGAATGAATTAGAATCGATCGTACGAATGAATTAGAATGGATGTATGAATGAATTAGAATGGATCGTGCGAATGAATTACAATAGATCGTACGAATGAATTAGAATGGATCGTACGAATGAATTAGCTTGTATCGTACGAATGAATTAGAATGGATCGTACGAATGAATTAGATTGGATAGTGTGAATGAATTAGAATGGATCGTACGAATGAATTAGAATCGATCGTACGACTGAATTAGAATAGATCGTACGAATGAATTAGAATGGATACATTCGTGCGAATGAATTAGAATGGATCGTACGAATGAATTAGAATGGATCGTGCGAATGAATTAGAATGGATCATATGAATGAATTAGAATGGATCGTACGAATGAATTAGAATGGATCGTACGAATGAATTAGAATGGATCGTGCGAATAATTTAGAATGGATCGTACGAATGAATTAGAATGGATCGTACGAATGAACTAGATTGGATCGTGCGAATGAATTAGAATGGATTGTACGATTGAATTAGAAAGGATCGTACGAATGAATTAGAATGGATCGTACGAATGAATTAGAATAGATCGTATGACTGAATTAGAATGGATCATACGAATGAATGGATCGTACGAATGAATTAGATTGTATCGTACGAATGAATTAGAATGGATTGTGCAAATGAATTAGAATGGATCGTACGAATGAATTAGAATGGATCGTGCGAATAAAATAGAATGGATCGTGCGAATGAATTAGAATGGATCGTATGAATTAGAATGAATTAGAATAGATCGTACGAATGAATTAGAATGGATCGTGCGAATGAATTAGAATAGATCGTACGAATGAATTAGAATGGATACATTCGTGCGAATGAATTAGAATGGATCGTACGAATGAATTAGAATGGATACATTCGTGTGAATGAATTAGAATGGATCGTACGAATGAGTAAGAATGGATCGTACGAATGAATTAGAATGGATCGTACGAATAAATTAGAATGGATCGTACGAATGAGTAAGAATGGATCGTATGAATGAATTAGAATGGGTCATGCGAATGAATTAGATTGTATCGTACGAATGAATTAGAATGGATCGTGCGAATGAATTAGAATGGATTGTACGACTGAATTAGAATGGATCATACGAATGAATTAGATTGTATCGTACGAATGAACTAATTCGTACTATACAATCAAATTCATTCGTATGATCCATTCGAATTCATTCGTACGATCCATTCTAATTCATTCGAACGAATGTATTCATTCTAGATCCATTCTAATTCATTCGCACGATCCATTCTAATTCATACGTACCATCCATTCTAATTCATTCATACGATCCATTCTAATTCATTCGTACGATCCATTCTAACTCATTCGTATGATCCAATCTAATTCATTCGCACGATCCATTCTAATTCATTCGTACGATCCATTCTAATTCATTCGTACGATACATTCATACGTATGATCCATTCTAATTCATTTGTACGATCATTCATACGATCCATTCTAATTCATTCGTACGATCCATTCTAATTCATTCGCACGAATGTATCCATTCTAATTCATTCGTACAATCTATTCTAATTCAGTCGTACGATCCATTCAAATTCATTCGCACGATCCAATCTAATTCATTCGTACGATCCATTCTAATTCATTCGTACGATCCATTCTAATTCATTCGCACGATCCATTCTAATTCATTCGTACGATCCATTCTAATTCATTCGTACCATCTATTGTAATTAATTCGCACGATCCATTCTAATTCATTCATACATCCATTCTAATTCATTCGTACGATCTATTCTAATTCATTCGCACGATCCATTCTAATTCATTCATATGATCCATTCTAATTCATTCGTACGATCCATTCTAATTCATTCGTACGATCCATTCTAATTCATTCGTACGATCCATTCTAATTCATTCGTACGATCAATTCTAATTCATTCGCATGATCCATTCTAATTCATTCGCACGATCCATTCTAATTCATTCGTACGATCCATTCTAATTCATTCGCACGAATGTATCCATTCTAATTCATTCGTACGATCTATTCTAATTCATTTGTATGATCCATTCTAATTCATTCGTTCGATCCATTCTAATTCATTCGCACGATCCAATCTAATCCATTCGTATGATCAATTCTAATTCATTCGTATGATCCATTCTAATTCATTCGCACGATCCATTCTAATTCAGTCATACAATCCATTCTAATTCATTCGTACGATCCATTCTAATTCATTCGCACGATCCATTCTAATTCATTCGCACGATCCATTCTAATTCATTCATACGATCCATTCATTCGTACGATCCATTCTAATTCATTCATACGATCTATTCTAATTCATTCGTACGATCCATTCTAATTCATTCGCACGATCCATTCTAATTCATTCGTACGATCCATTCTAATTTATTCGCACGATCCATTCTAATTCATTCGTACGATACAATCTAATTCATTCGTACGATCCATTCTAATTCATTCGTACGATCCATTCTAATTCATTCGTACTATCCATTCTAATTCATTCGCACGATCCATTCTAATTCATTCGTATGATACAATCTAATTCATTCGTATGATCCATTCTAATTCAGTCGTATAATCCATTCTAATTCATTCGTACGATCCATTCTAATTCATTCGCACGATCCATTCTAATTCATTCGCACGATCAATTCTAATTCATTCATATGATCCATTCTAATTCATTCGCACGATCCATTCTAATTCATTCGTACGATCTATTCTAATTCATTCGTACGATCCATTCTAATTCATTCGTACGATCCATTCTAATCCATTCGTACGATCCATTCTAATTCATTCGCACGATCCATTCTAATTCATTCGTATGATCCATTCTAATTCATTCGCACGATCCATTCTAATTCGTACGAATGAATTAGAATGGATCGTGCGAATGAATTAGAATGGATCGTGCGAATGAATTAGAATGGATCATGCGAATGAATTAGAATAGATCGTGCGAATGAATTAGAATGGATCATACAAATGAATTAGAATAGATACATTCATGCGAATGAATTAGAATGGATCGTATAAATGAATTAGTATGGATCGTGCGAATGAATTAGAATGGATCGTACGAATGAATTAGAATGGATACATTCGTGCGAATGAATTAGAATGGATCGTACGAGTGAATTAGATTGTATCGTACGAATGAATTAGAATGGATCGTGCGAATGAATTAGAATGGATCGTACGAATGAATTAGAATGGATCGTACGAATGAATTAGAATGGATCGTGCGAATGAATTAGAATAGATCGTACGAATGAATTAGAATGGATCGTGCGAATGAATTAGAATGGATTGTACGACTGCATTAGGATGGATCGTACGAAGGAATTAGAATGGATCTTACAAAGGAATTAGATTGGATCGTACGAATGAATTAGAATGGATATATTTGTACAAAAGAATTAGAATGGATTGTATGAATGAATTAGAATGGATCGGGTAAATGAATTAGAATGGATCGTGCGAATGAGGATAGATTCGTGCGAATGAATTAGAATGGATCGTACGAATGCGTAAGAATGGATCGTACGAATGAAATAGAATGTATCGTACGAATAAAATAGAATGGATCGTGCGAATGAATTAGAATGGATAGTACGAATGAACTAGAATAGACCGTACGAATGAAGTAGAATGGATACATTCGTGCGAATGAATTAGAATGGATCGTACGAATGAATTAGAATGGATTGTACGACTGGATTAGAATGGATCGTACGAATGAATTAGAATGGATCAAGCAAATGAATTAGAATGGATCATATGAATGAATTAGAATGAATACATTCTTACGAATGAATTTGTATGGTTCGTATGAATAAATTAGAATAGATTGTACGACTGAGTTAGAATGGATCATACGAATGAATTAGATTGTGTCGTACGAATGAATTAGAATAGATCGTGCGAATGAATTAGAATGGATCGTACGAATGAATTAGAATGGATCGTATGAATGAATTAGAATGGATCGTGCGAATGAATTAGAATAGATCGTACGAATGAATTAGAATCGATACATTCGTGCGAATAAATTAGAATGGATCGTGCGAATGAATTAGAATGGATCGTACGAATGAGTTAGAATGAATCGTACGAATGAAATAGAATAGATCGTACGAATGAATTTGAATGGATCGTGCAAATGAATTAGAATGGATCGTACGAATGAACTAGAATGGATTGTACGAATGAAGTAGAATGGATACATTCGTGCGAATGAATTAGAATGGATCGTACGAATGAATTAGAATGGATTGTATGACTTAATTAGAATGGATCATACGAATGAATTAGAATGGATCATGCAAATGAATTCGAATGGATCGTACGAATGAATTAGAATGAATACATTCTTACGAATGAATTTGTACGGTTCGTATGAATGAATTAGAATGGATTGTACGACAGAATTAGAATGGATCATACGAATGAATTAGATTGTATGGTATGAATGAATTAGAATGGATCGTGCGAATGAATTAGAATGGATCGTACGAATGAATTAGAAAGGATCGTATGAATGAATTAGAATGGATCGTGCAAATGAATTAGAATAGATCATACGAATGAATTAGAATGGATACATTCGTGCGAATGAATTAGAATGGATCGTACGAATGAATTAGAATGGATCGTGCGAATGAATTAGATTGGATCATATGAATGAATTAGAATGGATACATTCGTGCGAATGAATTAGAATGAATCGTACGAATGAGTAAGAATGGATCGTACGAATAAAATAGAATGGATCGTACGAATGAATTTTAATGGATCGTGCGAATGAATTAGAATGGATCGTACGAATGAACTAGAATGGATACATTCGTGCGAATGAATTAGAATGGATCGTACGAATAAATTAGAATGGATTGTACGACTGAATTAGAATGGATCGTACGAATGAATTAGAATGAATCATGCGAATGAATTAGAATGGATCGTACGAATAAATTAGAATGAATACATTCTTACGAATGAATTTGTATGGTTTGTATGAATGAATTAGAATGGATTGTACGACTGAATTAGAATGGATCATACAAATGAATTAGATTGTATCGTACGAATGAATTAGAATGGATCGTGCGAATGAATTAGAATGGATCGTACGAATGAATTAGAATGGATTGTACGAATGAGTTAGAATGGATCGTGCGAATGAAATAGAATGGATTGTACGACTGAAATAGAATGGATCGTACGATACAATCTAATTCATTCGTACGATCCAATCTAATTTATTCGCACAATCTATTCTAATTCATTCGCACGATCTATTCTAATTCATTCGCATGATCCATTCTAATTCATTCGTACGATCCATTCTAATTCATTCGTATGTATCCATTCTAATTCATTCGTACGATCTATTCTAATTCATTCGCACGATCCATTCTAATTCATTCATACGATCCATTCTAATTCATTAGATTGTATCGTACGAATGAATTAGAATGGATCGTGGGAATGAATTCGAATGGATCGTACGAATGAATTAGAATGGATTGTATGATCATACGAATGAATTAGAATGGATCGTACGAATGAATTTGAATGGCTCATACGAATGAATTAGAATGGATCGTACGAATGAATTAGAATGGATCGTGCGAATGAATTAGAATGGATCGTATGAATGAATTAGAATGGATTGTATGAATGAATTAGAATGGATCATGCGAATGAATTAGAATAGATCGTACGAATGAATTAGAATGGATACATTCATGCGAATGAATTAGAATGGATCGTACGAGTGAATTAGAATGGACCATGCGAATGAATTAGAATGGATCGTACGAATGAATTAGAATGGATCAGACGAATGAATTAGATTGTATCGTACGAATGAATTAGAATGGATCGTGCGAATGAATTAGAATGGATCGTGCGAATGAATTAGAATGGATCGTACGAATGAATTAGAATAGATCGTGCGAATGAATTAGAATGGATCGTACGAATGAATTAGATTGGATCGTGCGAATGAATTAGATTGGATCATACGAATGAATTTGAATGGATCGTACGAATGAATTGGAATGGATCGTGCGAATGAATTAGAATGGATCATGCGAATGAATTAGAATGGATCGTGCAAATGGATTAGAATGGATCGTACGAATGAATTAGATTAGATCGTGCGAATGAATTAGAATGGATCGTACGAATGAATTAGAATGGATCATACGACTGAATTAGAATGGATCGTACGAATGAATTAGAATAGATCGTATGTATGAATTAGAATGGATCGTACGAATGAATGGTTCGTACGAATGAATTAGATTGTATCGTACGAATGAATTAGAATGGATCGTGCGAATGAATTAGAATGGATCGTACGAATGAATTAGAATAGATCGTATGAATGAAATAGAATGGATCGTACGAATGAATGGATCGTACGAATGAATTAGATTGTATCGTACGAATGAATTAGAATGGATCGTGCGAATGAATTAGAATGGATCGTACGAATGAATTAGAATCGATCGTGCGAATGAATTAGAATGGATCGTGCGAATGAATTAGAATGGATCGTACGAATGAATTAGATTGGATCGTGCAAATGAATTAGAATGGATCGTCCGAATGAATTAGAATCGATCGTACGAATGAATTAGAATAGATCGTACGAATGAATTAGAATTGATACATTCGTGCGAATGAATTTGAATGGATCGTACGAATGAATTTGAATGGATCGTGCGAATGAATTAGAATGGATCGTATGAATGAATTAGAATGGATCGTGCGAATGAATTAGAATGGATCGTGCGAATGAATTAAAATGGATCGTACGAATGAATTAGAATGGATTGTATGAATGAATTAGAATGGTTCGTATGAATGAATTAGAATGGATCGTACGAATGAATTAGAATGGATCGTACGAATGAATTAGAATGGATCGTGCGAATGAATTAGAATGGGTCGTACGAATCAATTAGAATGGATCGTATGATTGAATTAGAATGGATCATGCGAATAAATTAGAATAGATCATACGAATGAATTAGAATGGATACATTCGTGCGAATGAATTAGAATGGAGTGTACGAATGAATTAGAATGGATCGTGCGAATGAATTAGAATGGATCGTACGAATGAATTAGAATAAATCGTATGAATGAAATAGAATGGATCGTACGAATGAATTAGAATGGATCGTGCGAATGAATTAGAATGGATCGTATGAATGAATTAGAATGGATCGTGCGAATGAATTAGAATGGATCGTACGAATGAATTAGAATGGATCGTGCGAATGAATTAGAATGGATCGTACGAATGAATTAGAATGGATCGTACGAATGAATTAGATTGGATCGTGCGAATGAATTAGAATGAATCGTATGAATGAATTAGAATCGATCGTACGACTGAATTAGAATAGATCGTACGAATGAATTAGAATGGATACATTCGTGCGAATGAATTAGAATGGATCGTACGAATGAATTAGAATGGATCGTGCGAATGAATTAGAATGGATCATATGAATGAATTAGAATTGATCGTACGAATGAATTAGAATGGATCGTGCGAATGAATTAGAATGGATCGTACGAATGAATTAGAATGGATTGTACGACTGAATTAGAATGGATCATACGAATGAATTAGATTGGATCATGCGAATGAATTAGAATGGATCGTACGAATGAATTAGAATGAATACATTCTTACGAATGAATTTGTATGGTTCGTATGAATGAATTAGAATGGATCGTACGACTGAATTAGAATGGATCGTACGAATGAATTAGAATGGTACGATTCATTCTAATTCATTCGCACGATCCATTCTAATTCATTCGCATGAATGTATCCATTCTAATTCATTCGCACGATCCATTCTAATTCATTCGCACGATCCATTCTATTTCATTCGTACGATCCATTCTAGTTCATTCGTACGATCCATTCTAATTCATTCGCACGATCCATTCAAATTCATTCGTACAATCCATTCTATTTCATTCGTACGATCCATTTTTACTCATTCGTACGATCCATTCTAATTCATTCGCACGAATATATCCATTCTAATTCATTCGTACGATCCATTCTAATTCATTCGCACGATCCATTCTAATTCATTCATACGATCCATTCTAATTCATTCGCACGAATGTATCCATTCTAATTCATTCGTAAGATCTATTCTAATTCATTCACACGATCCATTCTAATTCATTCATACGATCCATTCTAATTCATTCATACGATCCATTCTAATTCATTCGCACGAATGTATCCATTCTAATTCATTCGTACGATCCATTCTAATTCATTTGTACGATCCATTCTAATTCATTCGCATGATCCATTCTAATTCATTCGTACGATCCATTATAATTCAGTCGTACAATCCATTCAAATTCATTCGTACGATCCATTCTAATTCATTCGCACAAATGTATCCATTCTACTTCATTCGTACGATCCATTGTAGTTCATTCGTACGATCCATTCTAATTCATTCGCACGATCCATTCAAATTCATTCGTACGATCAATTCTAATTCATTCGCACGAATGTATCCATTCTAATTCATTCGTACGATCTATTCTAATTCATTCGTACGATCCATTCTAATTCATTCATACGATCCATTCTAATTCATTCGTACGATCCATTCTAATTCATTCGCACGATCCATTCTAATTCATTCGTACGATACAATCTAATTCATTCATACGATCCATTCTAATTCATTCGTACGATTCATTCTAATTCATTCATACGATCCATTCTAATTCATTCGTACGATCCATTCTAATTCATTCGCACGATCCATTCTAATTCATTCGTACGATACAATCTAATTCATTCGTATGATCCATTCTAATTCAGTCATACAATCAATTCTAATTCATTCGTACGATCCATTCTAATTAATTCGCACGATCCATTCTAATTCATTCGCACGATCAATTCTAATTCATTCATACGATCCATTCTAATTCATTCGTATGATCTATTCTAATTCATTCGTACGATCCATTCTAATTCATTCGTACGATCCATTCTAATTCATTCGCACGATCCATTCTAAGTCATTCGCACGATCAATTCTAATTCATTCATATAATCCATTCTAATTCATTCGCACGATCCATTCTAATTCATTCGTACGATCCATTCTAATTCATTCGCACGAATGTATCCATTCTAATTCATTCATACGATCCATTCTAATTCATTCGCACGATCTATTCTAATTCATTCATACGATCCATTCTAATTCATTCATACAATCCATTCTAATTCTTTCGCACGAATGTATCCATTCTAATTCATTCGTACGATCCATTCTAATTCATTCGCACGATCAATTCTAATTCATTCGTACGATCCATTCTAATTCATTTGCACGAATGTATCCATTTTAATTCATTCGTACGATCTATTATAATTCAATCGCACGATCCATTCTAATCCATTCATACGATCCATTCTAATTCATTCGCACGATCCATTCTAATTCATTCGCACGATCCATTCTAATTCATTCGTACGATCCATTCTAGTTCATTCGCATGTTCGATTCTAATTCATTCGCATGATCCATTCTAATTCATTCATACGATACATTCTAATTCATTCGCACAATCCATTCTAATTCATTCAAATTCATTCGTATGATCCATTCTATTTTATTCGTACGACTGAATTAGAATGGATACATTCGTGCGAAAGAATTAGAATGGATCGTACGAATGAATTAGAATGGATCGTGCGAATGAATTAGAATGGATCATATGAATGAATTAGAATTGATCGTGCGAATGAATTAGAATGGATCGTGCGAATGAATTAGAATGGATCGTACGAATGATTTAGAATAGATCATACGAATGAATTAGATTGTATTGTACGAATGAATTAGAATGGATCGTACGAATGAATTAGAATGGATACATTCTTGCGAATAAATTAGAATGGATCGTACGAATGAGTAAGAATGGATCGTACGAATGAAATAGAATGGATCGTACGAATGAATTTGAATGGATCATGCGAATGAATTAGAATGGATCGTATTAATGAACTAGAATGGATCGTACGAATGAAGTAGAATGGATACATTCGTGCGAATGAATTAGAATGGATCGTACGAATGAATTAGAATGATCGTACGAATGAACTAGAATGGATCGTACGAATGAATTAGAATAGATCGTACGAATGAATTAGAATGGATACATTTGTGCGAATGAATTAGAATCGATCGTACAAATGAATTAGAATGGATTGTGCGAATGAATTAGAATCGAACATGCGAATGAACTAGAATGGATCGTACGAATGAATTAGAATGGATCGTGCGAATGAATTAGAATGGATCATGCGAATGAATTAGAATGGATCGTACTAATGAATTAGAATGGATCGTATGAATGAATTAGAATGGATCATGCGAATGAATTATAATAGATCATACGAATGAATTAAAATGGATACATTCGTGCGAATGAATTAGAATGGATCGTACGAATGAATTAGAATGGATCGTGCGAATGAATTAGAATGGATTGTACGAATGAATTAGAATGGATACATTCGTGCGAAAGAATTAGAATGGATTGTATGAATGAATTAGAATGGATCGTATGAATGAATTAGAATTAGATCGTACGAATGAATTAGAATGGATACATTCGTGTGAATGAATTAGAATGGATCGTATGAATGAATTAGAATTAGATCGTACGAATGGATCATACAAATTAGATCGTGCGAATGAATTAGAATCGTATGAATTAGAATGGATCGTGCGAATAAATTAGAATGGATACATTCGTGCGAATGGATCGTGCGAATGAATTAGAATGGATACATTCGTGCGAATGAATTAGAATGGATCGCACGAATGTATGGTTCGTATGAATGAATTTGAATGGATCGTGCGAATGAATTAGAATAGATCGTATGAATGCATTAGAATAGATACCTTTGTGCGATCAATTCTAATTCATTCGTGAGATCCATTCTAATTCTTTCTAATTCATTCTAATGGATCGTGGTAATGAATTAGATTGTATCGTACGAATAAATTAGAATGTATCGTACAAATGAATTAGAATGCATCGTACGAATGAATTAGAATGGATCGCACGAAGGTATTCATACGAATGAATTTGTGCGAATGAATTAGAATGGATCGTACGAATGAATTAGAATGGATCGTACGAATGAATTAGATTGGATCGTGCGAATGAATTAGAATGGATCGTACGACTTAATTAGAATGGATCGTACGAATGAATTAGAATAGATCGTACGAATAAATTAGAATGGATACATTCGTGCGAATATATTAGAATGGATCGTACGAATGAATTAGAATGGATCGTGCGAATGAATTAGAATGGATCGTATGAATGAATTAGAATGGATCGTGCGAATGAATTAGAATGGATCGTGCGAATGAATTAGAATGGATCGTAATAATGAATTAGAATGGATCGTACGAATGAATTAGAATAGATCGTACGAATGAATTAGAATGGATACATTCGTGCGAATGAATTAGAATGGATCGTACGAATGAATTAGAATGGATCGTGTGAATGAATTAGAATTGATCATACGAATGAATTAGAATGGATCGTATGAATGAATTAGAATGGATCGTGCAAATGAATTAGAATAGATCGTACGAATGAATTAGAATGGATACATTCGTGCGAATGAATTAGAATGAATCTTACGAATGAATTAGAATGGATCGTGCGAATGAATTAGAATGGATCGTACGAATGAATAAGAATGGATCGTACGAATGAATTAGATTGGATCGTGCGAATGAATTAGAATGGATCGTACGAATGAATTAGAATGGATCATACGATTGAATTAGAATAGATCATGCGAATGAATTAGAATGGATATATTCGTGTGAATGAATTAGAATGGATCGTACGAATGAATTAGAATGGATCGTGCGAATGAATTAGAATGGATCGTACGAATGAATTAGAATGGATCGTACGAATAAATGAGATTAGATCGTGCGAATGAATTAGAATGGATCGTACGAATGAATTAGAATCGATCGTACGAATGAATTAGAATAGATCGTACGAATGAATTAGAATGGATACATTCGTGCGAATGTATTAGAATGGATTGTACGAATGAATTAGAATGGATCGTGCGAATGAATTAGAATGGATCATATGAATGAATTAGAATGGATCGTGCGAATAAATTAGAATAGATCGTATGAATTAGAATGGATCGTACGAATGAATTAGAATAGATTGTACGACTGAATTAGAACGGATCATATGAATGAATTAGAATGGATACATTCGTGCGAATGAATTAGAATGGATCGTACGAATGAATTAGAATGGATCGTGCGAATGAATTAGAATGGATCATATGAATGAATTAGAATGGATCGTACGAATGAATTAGAATAGATTGTACGACTGAATTAGAATGGATCATATGATTGAATTAGATTGTATCGTAGAAATGAATTAGAATGGATCGTGCGAATGAATTAGAATGGATTATATGAATGAATTAGAATTGATCGTGCAAATGAATTAGAATGGATCATGCGAATGAATTAGAATGGATCATACGAATGAATTAGAATGGATCGTACGAATGAATTAGAATAGATCATACGAATGAATTAGATCGTATCGTACGAATGAATTAGAATGGATCGTACGAATGAATTAGAATGGATACATTCGTGCGAATGAATTAGAATGGATCGTACGAATGAGTAAGAATGGATCGTACGAATGAAATAGAATGGATCGTACGAATGAATTTGAATGGATCGTGCGAATGAATTAGAATGGATCGTATGAATGAACTAGAATGGATCGTACGAATGAAGTAGAATGGATACATTCGTGCGAATGAATTAGAATGGATCGTACGAATGAATTAGAATGATCGTACGAATGAACTAGAATGGATCGTACGAATGAATTAGAATAGATCGTACGAATGAATTAGAATGGATACATTTGTACGAATGAATTAGAATCGATCGTACGAATGAATTAGAATGGATTGTGCGAATGAATTAGAATGGATCGTATGAATGAATTAGAATTGATCATGCGAATGAATTAGAATGGATCGTACGAATGAATTAGAATGGATCGTACGAATGAATTAGAATGGATTGTACGACTGAATTAGAATAGATCGTACGAATGAATTAGAATGGATACATTCGTGCGAATGAATTAGAATGGATCGTACGAATGAATTACACTGGATCGTGCGAATGAATTAGAATGGATCGTACGAATGAATTAGAATGGATCGTGCGAATGAATTAGAATGGATCGTGCGAATGAATTAGAATGGATCGTACGAATGAATTAGATTGGATCGTGCGAATGAATTAGAATGGATCGTACGAATGAATTAGAATGGATCGTACGAATGAATTAGAATAGATCTTACGAATGAATTAGAATGGATACATTCGTGCGAATGAATTAGAATGGATCGTACGAATGAATTCGAATGGATCGTGTGAATGAATTAGATTGTATCGTACGAATGAATTAGAATGGATCGTGTGAATGAATTAGAATGGATCGTACGAATGAATTAGAATGGATCGTGCGAATGAATTAGAATGGATCGTGCGAATGAATTAGAATGGATCGTGCGAATGAATTAGATTGTATCGTACGAATGAATTAGAATGGATCGTACGAATGAACTAGAATGGATCGTACGAATGAAGTAGAATGGATACATTAGCACGATCCATTGTAATTCATTCGCACGAGTGTATCCATTCCAGTTCATTCGTACGATCCAATCTAATTCATTCGCACGAATGTATCCATTCTAATCCATTCTAATTTAGTCGTACGAATTGATCGTGCGAATGAATTAGAATGGATCGTACAATCCATTCGTACGATCGATTAGAATGGATACATTCATACGTACGATCCATTCTAATTCATTCTAATTCATTCGTACGATCTTATGAATGAATTAGAATATCCATTCAAATTCATTCGCACGATCCATTCTAATTCATTCGTACAATCCATTCTAATTCATTCGCACGAATGTATCCATTCTAATTCATTCGTACGATCCATTCTATTTCATTCACACGATCCATTCGTGCGAATGAATTAGATTGGATCTTAGAATGAATTCATTCTTACGAATGAATTTGTAATCATTCATTCTTATTTGTATGATACAAACGATTAATTCTAATTCATACGATACAATCTAATTCATTACCACGATCCATTAGAATGAATTAGAATGAATTAGAATGGATCACACGAATGAATTAGAATGGATCGTTCGAATGAATTAGATTGTATCGTACGAATGAATTAGAATGTATCGTACAAATGAATTAGAATGGATCGTACGAATGAATTAGAATGGATCGCACGAAGGTATCTATTCTAATTCATTCATACGATCTATTCTAATTCATTCGCAAGAATATACCCATTCTAATTCATTCGCACGATCCATTCTAATTCATTCGTACGATCCATTCTAATTCATTCGCACGAATGTATCCAGTCTAATTCATTCGTACGATCTATTCTAATTCAGTCGTACGATCGATTCTAATTCATTCGCACGATCCATTCTAATTCATTCGTACAATCCATTCTAATTCATTCATACGATCCATTCTAATTCATTCATACGAATGTATCCATTCTAATTCATTCGTACGATCCATTCTAATTCATTCGTACGATCGATTCTAATTCATTCGCACGATCCATTCTAATTCATTCGCACGATCCAATCTAATTCATTCGTACGATCCATTCTAATTCATTCGTACGATCCATTCTAATTCATTCGCACGATCCATTCTAATTCATTCGTACGATCCATTCTAATGCATTTGTACGATCTATTGTAATTCATTCGCACGATCCATTCTAATTCATTCATACATCCATTCTAATTCATTCGTACGATCTATTCTAATTCATTTGCACGATCCATTCTAATTCATTCGTACGATCCATTCTAATTCATTCGTACGATCCATTCTAATTCATTCGTACGATCCATTCTAATTCATTCGTACGATCCATTCTAATTCATTCGTACGATCAATTCTAATTCATTTGCATGATCCATTCTAATTCATTCGCACGATCCATTCTAATTCATTCGTACGATCCATTCTAATTCATTCTAATTCATTCTAATGGATCGTGGTAATGAATTAGATTGTATCGTACGAATGAATTAGAATGTATCGTACAAATGAATTAGAATAGATCGTACGAATAAATTAGAATGGATATATTCGTACGAATATATTAGAATGGATCGTACGAATGAATTAGAATGGATCGTGCGAATGAATTAGAATGGATCGTATGAATGAATTAGAATGGATCGTGCGAATGAATTAGAATGGATCGTGCGAATGAATTAGAATGGATCGTACGAATGAATTAGAATAGATCGTACGAATGAATTAGAATGGATACATTCGTGCGAATGAATTAGAATGGATTGTACGAATGAATTAGAATGGATCGTGCGAATGAATTAGAATGGATCGTACGAATGAATTAGAATGGATCCTACGAATGAATTAGATTGGATCGTGCGAATGAATTAGAATGGATCGTACGAATGAATTAGAATCGATCGTACGACTGAATTATAATAGATCGTATGAATGAATTAGAATGGATACATTCGTGCGAATGAATTAGAGTGGATCGTACGAATGAATTAGAATGGATCATTCTAATTCATTCATACAATCCATTCTAATTATTTCGCACGAATGTATCCATTCTAATTCATTCGTACGATCCATTCTAATTCATTCGTACGATCCATTCTAATTCATTCGTACGATCAATTCTAATTCATTCGCATGATCCATTCTAATTCATTCGCACGATCCATTCTAATTCATTCGTACGATCCATTCTAATTCATTCGCACGAATGTATCCATTCTAATTCATTTGTACGATCTATTCTAATTCATTTGTATGATCCATTCTAATTCATTCGTACGATCCATTTTAATTCATTCGTATGATCCAATCTAATTCATTCGCATGATCCAATCTAATTCATTCGTATGATCCATTCTAATTCTTTCGCATGATCTATTCTCACTCATTCGTACGATCCATTCTAATTCATTCGCACGATCCATTCTAATTCATTCATATGATCCATCCTAATTTATTCGTACGATCCATTCTAATTCATTCGCACGATCCATTCTAATTCATTCCTACGATACAATCTAATTCATTCGCACGAATGAATTAGAATGGATCGTTCGAATGAATTAGATTGTATCGTACGAATGAATTAGAATGTATCGTACAAATGAATTAGAATGGATCGTACGAATGAAGTAGAATGGATAGATTCGTGCGAATGAATTAGAATGGATCGTGCGAATGAATTTGAATGTATCCATTCGTGCGAATGAATTAGAATGGATCATCCGAATGAGAAAGAATGGATCGTACGAATGAAATAGAATGAATCGTATGAATGAATTTGAATGGATCATGTGAATAAATTAGAATGAATCGTACGAATGAATTAGAATGGATTGTACGACTAAATTAGAATAGATCGTACGAATGAATTAGATTGTATCGTACGAATGAATTAGAATGGATCGTGCGAATGAATTCGAATGGATCGTATGAATGAATTAGAATGGATCGTATGAATGAATTAGAATGGATCGTGCGACTAAATTAGAATAGATCGTACGAATGAATTAGAATGGATACATTCGTGCGAATGAATTAGAATGGATCGTACGAATGAATTAGATTGGATCGTGTGAATGAATTAGAATGGATCATACGAATGAATTAGAATCGATCGTACGACTGAATTAGAATAGATCGTACGAATGAATTAGAATGGATACATTCGTGCGAATGAATTAGAATGGATCGTACGAATGAATTAGAATGGATCATGCGAATGAATTAGAATGTATCATATGAATGAATTAGAATAGATCGTGCGAATGAATTAGAATGGATCGTGCGAATGAATTAGAATGGATCGTACGAATGAATTAGAATGGATTGTACGACTGAATTAGAATGGATCATACGAATGAATTAGATTGTATCGTACGATCCATTCTAATTCATTCTAATTCGTTCGTACAATCCATTCTAATTCATTCGCACGAATGTATCCAGCCTAATTCATTCATACGATCTATTCTAATTCATTCGCACAATCCATTCTAATTCATCCATACGATCCATTCTAATTCATTCTTACGATCCATTCTAATTCATTCGTACGATACAATCTAATTCATTCGCACAATCTATTCTAATTCATTCGTACGATCCATTCTAATTCATTAACACGATCCATTCTAATTCATTCGCACGATCTATTCTAATTCATTCGTACAATCCAATCTAATTTATTCGCACAATCTATTCTAATTCATTCGCACGATCCATTCTAATTCATTCGCACGATCCATTCTAATCCATTCTAGTTAATTTGCCGAATCCTTTCTAATTCATTCTAATTCATTCGTACGATCCATTCTAATTCATTCGCTCGAATGTATCCATTCTACTTCATTCGTACGATCCATTCTAGTCCATTCGTTCGATCCATTCTAATTCATTCGCACGATCCATTCTAATTCATTCATACGATACAATCTAATTCATTCGTATGATCCATTCTAATTCAGTCGTACGATCCATTCTAATTCATTCGTACGATCCATTCTAATTCATTCGCACGAATGTATCCATTCTAATTCATTCGTACGATCTATTCTAATTCATTCGTACGATCCATTCTAATTCATTAATATGATCCATTCTAATTCATTCGCACGATCCATTCTAATTCATTCGCACGATCCATTCTAATTCATTTGCACGAATGTATCCATTCTAATTCATTCGTACGATCGATTATAATTCATTCGCACAAATGTATCCATTCTAATTCATTCGTACGATCTATTTTAATTCATTCGTACGATCCATTCTAGTTCATTCGTACGATCATTCTAATTC
This sequence comes from Chamaelirium japonicum, assembly GCA_947650365.1. Taxonomy (NCBI): domain Eukaryota; kingdom Viridiplantae; phylum Streptophyta; class Magnoliopsida; order Liliales; family Melanthiaceae; genus Chamaelirium; species Chamaelirium japonicum. The sequence continues at coordinate 124,839 of CANTAL010000149.1, forward strand.
ATTCGTACGATACATTCTAATTCATTCGCACGAATATATCCATTCTACTTCATTCGTACGATCCATTCTAGTTCATTCATACGATCCATTCTAATTCATTCGCACGATCCATTCAAAGTCATTCGTACGATCCATTCTATTCCATTCGTACGATCCATTCTAGTTCATTCGTACGATTCATTCTAATTCATTCGCACGAATGTATCCATTCTAATTCATTCGTACGATCTATTCTAATTCATTCGCATGATCCATTCTAATTCATTCATACGATCCATTCTAATTCATTCGTACGATACATTCGAATTCATTCGCACGATCCATTCTAATTCATTCGTACGATACAATCTAATTCATTCACACGATCCATTCAAATTCATTCGTACGATCCATTCTATTTCATTCGTACGATCCATTCTTTCTCATTCGGATGATCCATTCTAATTCATTCGCACGAATGTATCCATTCTAATTCATTCGTACGATCCATTCTAATTCATTCGCATGATCCATACTAATTCATTCGTACGATCCATTCTAATTCATTCATACGAACCATTCTAATTGATCGTACGAATGAATTAGAATGGATACATTCGTGCGAATGAATTAGAATAGATCGTATGAATGAATTAGAATAGAATGGATCGTGCGAATGAATTAGAATGGATCTATTCTAATTCATTCGTACGATCCATTCTAATTCATTCGTACGATCAATTCTAATTCATTCGCATGATCCATTCTAATCCATTCGTACGATCCATTCTAATTCATTCGTACGATACAATCTAATTCATTCGTACGATCCATTCTAATTCATTCGTACGATCTATTCTAATTCATTCGTACGATCCATTCTAATTCATTCGCATGATCCATTCTAATTCATTCGTACAATCCATTCTAAGTCATTCGTACGATTCATTCTAATTCATTCACATGATCAATTCAAATTCATTCGTACGATCCATTCTATTTCATTCGTACGATCCATTCTTTCTCATTCGGATGATCCATTCTAATTCATTCGCACGAATGTATCCATTTTAATTTATTTGTACGATCCATTCTAATTCATTCGCAAGATCCATACTAATTCATTCGTACGATCTATTCTAATTCATTCGCATGAATGTATCTATTCTAATTCATTTGTATGATCCATTCTAATTCATTCGCACGATCCATTGTAATTCATTCGCACGATCCATTCTAATTCATTCGCATGATCCATTCTAATTCATTCGCACGATCCATTCTAATTCATTCGTACGATCCATTCTAATTCATTTGTACAATCCATTCTAATTCATTCGCACGAATGTATCCATTCTACTTCATTCGTACGATCCATTCTAGTTCATTTGTACGATCCATTCTAATTCATTCGCACGATCCATTCAAATTCATTCGTACGATCCATTCTATTTTATTCGTACGATCCATTCTATTTCATTCGTACGATCCATTCTAATTCATTTGTATAATACAATCTAATTCATTCGTATGATCCATTCTAATTCCGTCGTACAATCCATTAGAATGAATTAGAATGGATCGTACGAATGAATTAGAATGGATCAGACGAATGTATTAGAATGGATCATGCGAATGAATTAGAATGGATTGTACGAATGAATTAGGATGGATACATTCGTGCGAATGAATTAGAATGGATCGTACGAATGAATTAGAATGGATCGTGCGAATGAATTAGAATGGATCGTATGAGTGAATTAGAATGGATCGTACGAATGAATTAGAATGGATTGTACGACTGAATTAGAATGGATCATACGAATGAATTAGATTGTATCGTACGGATGAATTAGAATGGATACATTCGTATGAATGAATTAGAATGGATCGTATGAATGAATTAGAATGGATTGTATGAATGAATTATAATGGATTGTGCGAATGAAATAGAATGGATCGTACGAATGAATTAGAATGGATCGTACGAATGAATTAGAATGGATACATTCGTGCGAAAGAATTAGAATGGATTGTATGAATGAATTAGAATGGATCGTACGAATGAACTAGAATGGATCGTACGAATGAATTAGAATGGATACATTCGTGCGAATGAATTAGAATGGATCGTACGAATGAATTAGAATGGATCGTGCGAATGAATTAGATTGGATCGTGCGAATGAATTAGAATGGATCGTACGAATGAATTAGAATGGATCATACGATTGATTTAGAATAGATCGTGCGAATGAATTAGAATGGATATATTCGTGCGAATGAATTAGAATAGATCCATTCTAATCCATTCTAATTCATTCATACATCCATTCTAATTCATTCGTACGATCTATTCTAATTCATTCGCATGATCCATTCTAATTCATTCGTACGATCCATTCTACTTCATTCGCACGATCCAATCTAATTCATTCGTACGATCCATTCTAATTCATTCATACGATCCATTCTAATTCATTCGCACGATCCATTCAAATTCATTCGTACGATCCATTCTAATTCATTCGCACGAATATATCCATTCTAATTCATTCGTACGATCTATTCTAATTCAGTCGTATGATCCATTCTAATTCATTCGTACGATCCATTCTAATTCATTCGCACGATCCAATCTAATTCATTCGTACGATCCATTCTTATTCATTCGTACGATCCATTCTAATTCATTCGCACGATCCATTCTAATTCATTCGTACGATTCATTATAATTCATTCGCACGAATGTATCCATTCTAATTCATTCGTACGATCTATTCTAATTCATTCGCACGATCCATTCTAATTCATTCATACGATCCATTCTAATTCATTCGTATGATCAATTCTAATTCATTCACACGATCCATTCTAATTCATTCGTACGATCCATTCTAATTCATTCGTACGATCCATTCTAATTCATTCGCACGATCCAATCTAATTCATTCGTACGATCCATTCTAATTCATTCGTACGATGCATTCTAATACATTCGCACGATCCATTCTAATTCATTTGTACAATCCATTCTAATTCATTCGCACGAATGTATCCATTCTAATTCATTCGTACGATCCATTCTAATTCATTCGCACGATCCATTCGTGCGAATGAATTAGATTGGATCTTAGAATGAATTCATTCTTACGAATGAATTTGTAATCATTAATTCTAATTTGTATGATACAAACGATTAATTCTAATTCATACGATACAATCTAATTCATTACCACGATCCATTAGAATGAATAAGAATGAATTAGAATGGATCACACGAATGAATTAGAATGGATCGTTCGAATGAATTAGAATGTATCGTACAAATGAATTAGAATGGATCGTACGAATGAATTAGAATGGATCGCACGAAGGTATCTATTCTAATTCATTCATACGATCTATTCTAATTCATTCGCACGAATGTATCTATTCTAATTCATTCGTACGATCCATTAGAATGGTTCGTATGAATGAATTAGAAAGGATTGTACGACTGAATTAGAATGGATCATACGTATGAATTAGATTGTATCGTACGAATGAATTAGAATAGATCATGCGAATGAATTAGAATGGATCGTACGAATGAATTAGAATAGATCGTACAAATGAATTAGAATGGATCGTACGAATGAATTAGAATAGATACATTCGTGCGAATGAATTAGAATGGATTGTACGAATGAATTAGAATGGATCGTGCGAATGAATTAGAATGGATCGTACGAATGAATTAGAATGGATTGTACGAATGAATTAGATTGGATCGTGCGAATGAATTAGAATGGATCGTACGAATGAATTAGAATCAATCGTACGACTGAATTAGAATAGATCGTACGAATGAATTAGAATGGATACATTCGTGCGAATGAATTAGAATGGATCGTACGAATGAATTAGAATGGATCGTGCGAATGAATTAGAATGGATCATATGAATGAATTAGAATAGATCGTGCGAATGAATTTGAATGGATCGTACGAATGAATTAGAATGGATCGTACGAATGAATTAGAATGGATCGTACGAACGAATTAGAATGGATCGTGCGAACGAATTAGAATGGATCGTACGAATGAATTAGAATGGATCGTATGAATGAATTAGAATGGATCTTGCGAATGAATTAGAATAGATCGAACGAATGAATTAGAATGGATACATTCGTGCGAATGAATTAGAATGGATTATACGAATGAATTAGAATGGATAGTGCGAATGAATTAGAATGGATCGTACGAATGAATTAGAATGGATCGTGCGAATGAATTAGAATGGATTGTACGAATGAATTAGAATGGATCATATGAATGAATTAGAATGGATCGTACGAATGAATTAGAATAGATCGTACGAATAAATTAGAATGGATACATTCGTGCGAATGAATTAGAATGGATCGTACGATTGAATTAGAATTGATCGTACGAATGAATTAGATTGAATCGTGCGAATGAATTAGAATGGATCGTACTAATGAATTAGAATGGATCGTACGAATGAATTAGAATAGATTGTACGAATGAATTAGAATGGATACATTAGTGCGAATGAATTAGAATGGATCGTACGAATGTATTAGAATGGATCGTGCGAATGAATTAGAATGGATCGTGCGAATGAATTAGAATGGATCGTATGAATGAATTAGATTGGATTGTGCGAATGAATTAGAATGGATCGTACGAATGAATGGATCGTACGAATGAATTAGAATGGATCGTACGAATGAATTAGATTGGATCGTACGAATGAATTAGAATGGATCGTACGAATGAATTAGAATGGATCGTACGAATGAATTAGAATGGATCTTGCGAATGAATTAGAATAGATCGAACGAATAAATTAGAATGGATACATTCGTGCGAATGAATTAGAATGGATTGTACGAATGAATTAGAATGGATCGTGCGAATGAATTAGATTGTATCTACTTCATTCGTACGATCCATTCTAGTTCATTCATACGATCCATTCTAATTCATTCGTACGATCCATTCTAATTCATTCGCACAATCCATTCTAATTCATTCATACGATCCATTCTAATTCATTCGCACGATCCATTCTAATTCATTCAAATTCATTCAAATTCATTCATACGATCCATTTTATTTCATTCGTACGATCCTTTCTTACTCATTCGTTCGATCCATTCTAATTCATTCACACGAATGTATCCATTCTAATTCATTCGTACGATCCATTCTAATTCATTCGCACGAATGTATCCATTCTACTTCATTCGTACGATCCATTCTAATTCATTCGTACGATCCATTCTAATTCATTCGCACGAATGTATCCATTCTAATTCATTCGTACGATCTATTCTAATTTATTTGTACGATCCATTCTAATTCATTAATACGATCCATTCTAATTCATTTGTACGATCCATTCTAATTCATTTGCACGATCCATTCTAATTCATTCGTACGATCCATTCTAATTCATTCGCACGAATGTATCCATTCTAATTTATTCGTACGATCCATTCTAATTCATTCGTACGATCCATTCTAATTCATTCGCTCGATCCATTCTAATTCATTTGTACGATACAATCTAATTCATTCGTACGATCCATTCTAATTCATTCACACGAATGTATCCATTCTAATTCATTCGTACGATCCATTCTAATTCATTCGCACGATCCATTCTAATTCATTCGTACGATCCGGTCTAATTCGTTCGTACGATCCATTCTAATTCATTCGTACGATCCATTCTAATTCATTCGTACGATCCATTCTAATTCATTCTAGTTCATTCGCACGATTCAATCTAATTCATTCGTACGATCAATTCTAATTCAATCGTGCGGTCCATTCTAATTCATTTGCATGATCCATTCTAATTCATTCGTACGATCCATTCTAATTCATTCGTATGTATCCATTCTAATTCATTCGTACGATCTATTCTAATTCATTCGCACGATCCATTCTAATTCATTCATACGATCCATTCTAATTCATTCTTACGATCCATTCTAATTCATTCGTACGATCTATTCTAATTCATTTGCATGATCCATTCTAATTCATTCATACGATCCATTCTAATTCATTCGTACGATCCATTCTAATTCATTCGTACGATCTATTCTAATTCATTCGTACGATCCATTCTAATTCATTCATACGATCCATTCTAATTCATTCGTACGATCCATTCTAATTCATTCGCACGATCCATTCTAATTCATTCGTACGATCCATTCTAATTCATTCGCATGATCCATTCTAATTCATTCGTACAATCCATTCTAATTCATTCGCACGAACGTATCCATTCTAATTCATTCGTTCGATCTATTCTAATTCATTCGCAAGATCCATTCTAATTCATTCGTACGATCCATTCTAATTCATTCGCACGATCCATTCTAATTCGTTCGTACGAACCATTCTAATTCATTAGTACGATCCATTCTAATTCATTCACATGATCTATTCTAATTCATTCATATGATCCATTCTAATTCATTCGCACGATCCATTCTAATTCATTCGTACGATCCATTCTAATTCATTCGCACGAATGTATCCATTCTAATTCATTCGTACGATCTATTCTAATTCAGTCGTACGATCGATTCTAATTCATTCGTACGATCCATTGTAATTCATTCGCACGATCCAATCTAATTCATTCGTACGATCCATTCTAATTCATTCGTACGATCCATTCTAATTCATTCGCACGATCCATTCTAATTCATTCGTACAATCCATTCTAATTCATTCGCACGAATGTATCCATTCTAATTCATTCGTACGATCCATTCTAATTCATTTGTACGATCTATTCTAATTCATTCGTATGATCTATTCTAATTCATTCGGATGATCCATTCTAATTCATTCATACGATACAATCTAATTCATACGTATGATCCATTCTAATTCAGTCGTATTAGAATGGATCATACGAATGAATTAGATTGTATCGTACGAATGAATTAGAATGGATCGTGCGAATGAATTAGAATGGATCGTACGAATGAATTAGAATGGATCGTGCGAATGAATTAGAATGGATCGTACGAATGAATTAGAATGGATACATTCGTTCGAATGAATTAGAATGGATCGTACGAAAGAATTAGAATGTATCGTGCGAATGAATTAGAATGGATCATATGAATGAATTAGAATGGATCGTACGAATGAATTAGAATAGATCGTACGAATGAATTAGAATGTATCGTGCGAATGATTTAGAATGGATCCTACGAATGAATTAGAATGGATCATACGAATGAACTAAATTGGATCGTGCGAATTAATTAGAATGGATCGTACGAATGAATTATAATGGATCGTACGAATGAATTAGAATCGATCGTACGAATGAATTAGAATAGATCGTATGACTGAATTAGAATGGATCGTACGAATGAATTAGATTGTATCGTACGAATGAATTAGAATGGATCGTGCGAATGAATAAGAATGGATCGTACGAATGAATTAGAATGGATCGTGCGAATGAATTAGAATGGATCGTGCGAATGAATTAGAATGGATCGTATGAATTAGAATGAATTAGAATAGATCGTACGAATGAATTAGAATGGATCGTGTGAATGAATTAGAATAGATCGTACGAATGAATTAGAATGCATACATTCGTGCGAATGAATTAGAATGGATCATACGAATGAATTAGAATGGATACATTCGTGCGAATGAATTTCAATGGATCGTACGAATGAATTAGAATGGATCATATGAATGAATTAGAATGGATACATTCGTGCGAATTAGAATGAATTCGAATGGATCGTGCGAATGGATCGTACGAATGAATTAGAATGGATCGTACGAATGAATTAGAATGAATCGTGCGAATGAATTGGAATGGATCATATGAATGAATTAGAATTGATCGTGCGAATGAATTAGAATGGATCGTGCGAATAAATTAGAATGGATCGTACGAATGAATTAGAATGGATTGTACGACTGAATTAGAATGGATCATACGAATGAATTAGATTGTATCGTACGAATGAATTAGAATGGATCGTGCGAATGAATTAGAATGGATAGTACGAATGAATTAGAATGGATCGTTCGAATGAATTAGAATAGATCAATTCTAATTCATTCTAATTCATTTGTACAATCGTACGATCCATTAGAATTAGAATGGATCATATGAATGAATTAGAATTGATCGTGCGATTGAATTAGAATGGATCATGGGAATGAATTAGAATGGATCGTACGAATGAATTAGAATGGATTGTACGACTGAATTAGAATGGAGCATACGAATGAATTAGATTGTATCGTACGAATGAATTAGAATGGATCGTGCGAATGAATTAGAATGGATAGTACGAATGAATTAGAATGGATCGTACGAATGAATTAGAATGGATCGTACGAATGAATTAGATTGTATCGTACGAATGAATTAGAATGGATCGTGCGAATGAATTAGAATGGATCGTACGAATGAATTAGAATGGATCGTATGAATGAATTAGAATGGATCGTACGAATAAATTAGAATGGATCGTACGAATGAATTTGATTGGATCGTGCGAATGAATTAGAATGGATCGTACGAATGAATTAGAATGGATCTTATGAATGAATTAGAATGGATCGTGTTAATGAATTAGAATGGATCGTACGAATGAATTAGAATAGATTGTGCGAATGAATTAGAATGGATCGTACGAATGAATTAGAATGTATCCAATCTAATTCATTCGTACGATCCATTTAATTCATTCGTACGATCCATTCTAATTCATTCGTACGATCCATTCTAATTCATTTGCACGATCCATTCTAATTCATTCGTACCATCCATTCTTTTTCATTCGCACGAATGTATCCATTCTAATTCATTCGTACGATACATTCTAATTCATTCGCATGATCCAATCTAATTCATTCGTATGATCCATTCTAATTCATTCGTACGACCCATTCTAATTCATTCGCACGATCCATTCTAATTCATTCGCACGAATGTATCCATTCTAATTCATTCGTACGATCTATTCTAATTCATTCGTACGATCCATTCTAATTCATTCGCACGATCCATTCTAATTCATTCGTACGATCCAATCTAATTCATTCGTACGACCCATTCTAATCCATTCGTATGATCCATTCTAATTCATTCGCACGAATGTATCCATTCTAATTCATTTGTACGATCTATTCTAATTCATTCGTACGATCCATTCTAATTCATTCGCACGATCCATTCTAATTCATTCATAATCATTCGTGCGAATGAATTAGAATGGATCGTACGAATGAATGGATCGTACGAATAGATCGTACGAATGAATTAGAATGGATCATACAATGAATCTATATGTACGATCTATTCTAATTCGTGCGAATGAATTCGTACGATCCATTCTAATTCATTCTAGTTCATTCTAATTCATCGTACGAATTAGAATGGATCCATTCTAATTCATTCGTAAGATCTATTCTAATTCATTCGTATGATCCATTCTAATTCATTCGTACGATCCATTCTAATTCATTCACACGATCCAATCTAATTCATTCGTACGATCCATTCTAATTCATTCGTACGATCCATTCTAATTCATTCGCACGATCCATTCTAATTCATTCGAACAATCCATTCTAATTCATTCGTGAGATCCATTCTAATTCATTCGTACGATCCATTCTAATATATTCGTGCGATCCATTCTAATTCATTCGCACGAATGTATCCATTCTAAATCATTCGTACGATCTATTCTAATTCATTCGCACGATCCATTCTATTTCATTCATACGATCCATTCTAATTCATTCGCACGATCCATTCTAATTCATTCGCACGATCTATTCTAATTCATTCGTACAATCCAATCTAATTTATTCGCACAATCTATTCTAATTCATTCGCACGATCCAATCTAATTCATTCACACGATCCAATCTAATTCATTCACACGATCCATTCTAATTCATTCGTACGATCCATTCTAATTCATTCGCTCGAATGTATCCATTCTACTTCATTCGTACGATCCATTCTAGTTCATTCGTACGATCCATTCTAATTCATTCGCATGATCTATTCGAATAGATCTTACGAATGAATTAGAATGGATACATTCGTGCGAATGAATTAGAATGGATCGTACGAATGAATTAGAATGGATCATGCGAATGAATTAGAATGGATCATATGAATGAATTAGAATTGATCGTGCGAATGAATTAGAATGGATCGTGCGAATGAATTAGAATGGATCATACGAATGAATTAGAATGGATTGTACGACTGAATTAGAATGGATCATATGAATGAATTAGATTGTATCTTACGAATGAATTAGAATGGATCGTGCGAATGAATTAGAATGGATCGTACGAATGAATTAGAATGGATCGTACGAATGAATTAGAATGGATCGTGCGAATGAATTAGAATGGATACATTCGTGCGAATGAATTAGAATGGATCGTACGAATGAATTAGAATGGATCATGCGAATGAATTAGAATGGATACATTCGTGCGAATGGATCGTACGAATGAATTATAATGGATACATTCGTGCGAATGAATTAGAATGGATCGTGCGAATGAATTAGAATGGATCGTACGAATGAATTAGATTGGATCGTGCAAATGAATTAGAATGGATCGTACGAATGAATTAGAATGGATCTAGAATGGATACATTCGTTCGAATGAATTAGAATGGATCGTACGAATGAATTAGAATGGATCATGCGAATGAATTAGAATGGATCTTATGAATGATTTAGAATGGATCGTGCAAATGAATTAGAATAGATCGTACAAATGAATTAGAATGGATCGTACGAATGAATTAGAATGGATTGTACGACTGAATTAGAATAGATCATACGAATGAATTAGATTGTATCGTACGAATGAATTAGAATGGATCGTGCGAATGAATTAGAATGGATCGTATGAATGAATTATAATGGATCGTGCGAATGAATTAGAAAAGATCGTACGAATGAATTAGAATGGATACATTCGTGCGTATGAATTAGAATGGATCGTACGAATGAATTAGAATGGATACATTCGTGCGAATGAATTACAATGGATCGTGCGAATGTATCCATTCTACTTCATTCGTACGATCCATTCTAGTTCATTCGTATGATCCATTCTAATTCATTCGTACGATATAATCTAATTCATTCGTATGATCCATTCTAATTCAGTCGTACAATCCATTCTAATTCATTCGTACGATCCATTCTAATTCATTTGTACGATCTATTCTAATTCATTCGCACGATCCATTCTAATTCATTCATAAGATCCATTCTAATTCATTCACACGATCCATTCTAATTCATTCGTACGATCCATTCTAATTCATTCGAACAAATGTATCCATTCTAGATCCATTCTAATTCATTCGTACGATCCATTCTAATTCATTTGCACGATCCAATCTAATTCATTCGTACGATCCATTCTAATTCATTCGCACGATCCATTCTAATTCATTCGCACGAATGTATCCATTATAATTTATTCGTACGATCTATTCTAATTCATTCGCATGATCCATTCTAATTCATCCATACGATCCATTCTAATTCATTCGTACGATCCATTCTAATTCATTCGCACGATCCATTCTAATTCATTCGTACGATACAATCTAATTCATTCTTACGATCCATCCTAATTCATTCGCACGAATGTATCCATTCTAATTCATTCGTACGATCCATTCTAATTCATTCGTACGATCCATTCTAATTCATTCGCACGATCCATTCTAATTCATTCGTACGATACAATCTAATTCATTCGTACGATCCATTCTAATTCATTCGCACGAATGTATCCATTCTAATTCATTCGTACGATCCATTCTAATTCATTCGCACGATCCATTCTAATTCATTCGTACGATCCATTCTAATTCATTCGCACGAATGTATCCAGTCTAATTCATTCATACGATCTATTCTAATTCATTCGCACAATCCATTCTAATTCATTCATACGATCCATTCTAATTCATTCTTACGATCCATTCTAATTCATTCGTACGATACAATCTAATTCATTCGCACAATCTATTCTAATTCATTCGTACGATCCATTCTAATTCATTAACACGATCCATTCTAATTCATTCGTAAGATCCATTCTAATTCATTCGTACGATCCATTCTAATTCATTCGCACGATCCAATCAAATTCATTCGTACGATCCATTCTAATTTATTCGTACGATCCATTCTAATTCATTCGCACGATCCATTCTAATTCATTCGTACGATCCATTCTAATTCATTCGCACGATCCATTCTAATTCATTCATACGATCCATTCTAATTCATTCGTACGATCCATTCTAATTCATTCGCACGATCCATTCTAATTCATTCGTACGATACAATCTAATTCATTCGTACGATCCATTCTAATTCATTCGTACGATCCATTCTAATTCATTCAAACTATCCATTCTAATTCATTCGCACGATCCATTCTAATTCATTCGTACGATACAATCTAATTCATTCGTATGATCCATTCTAATTCAGTCGTACAATCCATTCTAATTCATTCGTACGATCCATTCTAATTCATTCGCACGATCCATTCTAATTCATTCGCACGATCTATTCTAATTCCTTCATATGATCCATTCTAATTCATTCGCACGATCCATTCTAATTCATTCGTACGATCCATTCTAATTCATTCGCACGAATGTATCCATTCTAATTCATTCGTACGATCTATTCTAATTCAGTCGTACGATCGATTCTAATTCATTCGTACGATCCATTCTAATTCATTCGCACGATCCAATCTAATTCATTCGTTCGATCCATTCTAATTCATTCGTACGATACAATTTAATTCATTCGTACGATCCATTCTAATTCATTCGTACGATCTATTGTAATTCATTCGCACGATCCATTCTAATTCATTCATACATCCATTCTAATTCATTTATACGATCGATTCTAATTCATTCGTACGATCCATTCTAATTCATTCGCACGATCCATTCTAATTCATTCGCACGATCCATTCTAATTCATTCGTACGATATAATCTAATTCATTCGTACGATCCATTCTAATTCATTCGCACGAATGTATCCATTCTAATTCATTCGTACGATCCATTCTAATTCATTCGCACGATCTATTCTAATTCATTCGTACGATCCATTCTAATTCATTTGCACGAATGTATCCAGTCTAATTCATTCGTACGATCTATTCTAATTCATTCGCACGATCCATTCTAATTCATTCATACGATCCATTCTAATTCATTCTTACGATCCATTCTAATTAATTCGTACAATCCAATCTAATGAATTAGATTGTATCGTATGAATTAGAATTAATCGTTTGTATCGTACAAATTAGAATGAATTAGAATGGATCGTACGAATGAATGAATGAATTAGAATGGATCGTAATTCATACGAATGAATTAGAATAGATCGTACAATTATTCGCACGAATGAATTAGAATGGATCGTGCGAATGAATTAGAATGGATCGTATGAATCAATTAGAATGGATCGTACGAATGAATTAGAATAGATTGTATGACTGAATTAGAATGCATCATATGAATGAATTAGAATGGATACATTCGTGCGAATGAATTAGAATGGATCTACGAATGTATCCATTCTAATTAGAATGAATTAGAATGAATTAGATCGTACGTTTGAATTAGAATACATTCAATCGTACAAATTCATTCGCACGATCCATTCTAATTCATTCGTGCGAATGGATCGTACGAATGAATGAATTCATTAGAATGGATCATACGAATGAATTAGAATGGATCGCACGAAGGTATCTATTCTAATTCATTCATACGATCTATTCTAATTCATTCGCACGATCCATTCTAATTCATTCGCACGATCCATTCTAATTCATTCGCACGATCCATTCAAATTCATTCATACGAACCATACATTCGTGCGATCCATTCTAATTCATTCGCACGAATGTATCCATTCTAATTCATTCGTACGATCCATTCGCACGAATGTATCCATTCTAATTCATTCGCACGATCCATTCTAATTCATTCGTACGATCCATTCTAATTCAATCGTGCGGTCCATTCTAATTCATTTGCATGATCCATTCTAATTCATTCGTACGATCCATTCTAATTAATTCGTATGTATCCATTCTAATTCATTCGTACGATCTATTCTAATTCATTCGCATGATCCATTCTAATTCATTCATACGATCCATTCTAATTCATTCGTACGATCCATTCTAATTCATTCGTACGATCTGTTCTAATTCATTCGTACGATCCATTCTAATTCATTTTTACGATCCATTCTAATTCATTCGCACGATCCAATCTAATTTATTCACACGATCCATTCTAATTCATTCGTACGATCCATTCTAATTCATTCGCACGAATGTATCCATTCTAATTCATTCGTACGATCTATTCTAATTCATTCGTACGATCCATTCTAATTCATTCATACGATCCATTCTAATTCATTCGTACGATCCATTCTAATTCATTCGCACGATCCATTCTAATTCATTCGTACGATCCATTCTAATTCATTCTAATTCATTCGTACGATCCATTCTAATTCATTCGCACGAATGTATCCATTCTAATTCATTCGTACGATCTATTCTAATTCAGTCGTACGATCGATTCTAATTCATTCATACGATCCATTCTAATTCATTCGCACGATCTAATCTAATTCATTCGTGCGAATGAATTAGAATGGATCATATGAATGAATTAGAATTGATCGTGCGAATGAATTAGAATGGATCGTGCGAATGAATTAGAATGGATCGTACGAATGAATTAGAATGGATTGTACGACTGAATTAGAATGGATCATACGAATGAATTAGATTGTATCGTACGAATGAATTAGAATGGATCATGCGAATGAATTAGAATGGATAGTACGAATGAATTAGAATGGATCGTACGAAAAAATTAGAATGGATACATTCGTGCGAATGAATTAGAATGTATCCATTAGAATGAATTAGAATGGATCGCACGAATCATTCTATTTTGTGCGAATGAATTAGAATGGATTGTATGAATTAGAATGGATATATTCGTGCGAATGGATCGTGTGAATGAATTAGATTGTATCGTACGAATGAATTAGAATGGATCGTGCGAATGAATTAGAATGGATCGTACGAATGAATTAGAATGGATCGTGCGAATGAATTAGAATGGATCTTACGAATGAAATAGAATGGATCGTACGAATGAATTTGAATGGATCGTGCGAATGAATTAGAATGGATCGTACAAATGAACTAGAATGGATCGTACGAATGAAATAGAATGGATACATTCGTGCAAATGAATTAGAATGGGTCGTACGAATGAATTAGAATGGATCATACGAATGAATTAGATTGGATCATGCGAATGAATTAGAATGAATCATGCGAATGAATTAGAATGGATCGTGCGAATGAATTAGAATGGATTGTACGAATGAATTAGAATGGATCGTACGAATGAACTAGAATAGATGCATTCATGCGAATGAATTAGAATGGATCGTACGAATGAATTAGTATGGATCGTGCGAATGAATTAGAATGGATCGTACGAATGAATTAGAATGGATACATTCGTGCGAATGAATTAGATTGGATCATACGAATGGATCCATTCTAATTCATTCGTACGATCCATTCTAATTCATTCGCACGAATGTATCCATTCTAATTTATTCGTAAGATCTATTCTAATTCTTTCGTACGATCCATTCTAATTCATTCGCACGATCCATCGCACGAATGTATCCATTCTAATTCATTCGTAAGATCTATTCTAATTCATTCGTACGATCCATTCTAATTCAGTCATACGATCTATTCTAATTCATTCGTACGATCCATTCTAATTCATTCGTACAATCCATTCTAATTCATTCGTACGATCCATTCTAATTCATTCGCACGATCCAATCTAGTTCATTCGTACGATCTATTCTAATTCATAAGCATGATCCATTCTAATTCATTCGTACGATCCATTCTAATTCATTTGCATGAATGTATCCATTCTAATTCATTCGTACGAATCATTCTAATTCATTCGCACGATCCATTCTAATTCATTCGTACGATCCATTCTAATTCATTCGTACGATCCATTCTGATTCATTCACACGAATATATCCATTCTAATTCATTCATACGATCCATTCTAATTCATCCACACGATCTATTCTAATTCATTTGTATGATCCATTCTTACTTATTCGTATGATCCATTCTAATTCATTCGCACGAATGTATCCATTCTAATTCATTCGTACGATCCATTCTAATTCATTCGCACGATCTATTCTAATTCATTCATACGATCCATTCTAATTCATTCATACAATCCATTCTAATTCTAATGAATTAGATTGTATCGTACGAATGAATTAGAATGGATCATACGATTGAATTAGAATGGATCGTACAAATGTATTAGAATTGATCGTACGAATGAATTAGAATGGATCGTACGAATGAATTAGAATGGATCGTACGAATGAATTAGAATAGATCGTATGAATGAATTAGAATGGATCGTACGAATGAATGGATCGTACGAATGAATTAGAATGGATCATGCGAATGAATTAGAATTGATCGTACGAATGAATTAGAATGGATCGTACGAATGAATTATAATAGATCGTACGAATGAATTAGAATGGATCGTACGAATGAATTAGAATGGATCGTGCGAATGAATTAGAATAGATCGTATGAATGAATTAGATCCATTCTAATTCATTCGCACGATCCATTCTAATTCATTCGCACGAATGTATCCATTCTAATTCATTCGTAAGATCTATTCTAATTCATTCACACGATCCATTCTAATTCATTCATATGATCCATTCTAATTCATTCATACGATCCATTCTAATTCATTCGCACGAATGTATCCATTCTAATTCATTCGCACGATCCATTCTAATTCATTCGCACGATCAATTCTAATTCATTCATATGATCCATTCTAATTCATTCGCACGATCCATTCTAATTCATTCGTACGATCCATTCTAATTCATTCGCACGAATGTATCCATTCTAATTCATTCGTACGATCTATTCTAATTCAGTCGTACGATCGATTTTAATTCATTCGTACGATCCATTCTAATTCATTCGCACGATCCAATCTAATTCATTCGTACGATCCATTCTAATTCATTCGTACGATGCATTCTAATACATTCGCACGATCCATTCTAATTCATTTGTACAATCCATTCTAATTCATTCGCACGAATGTATCCATTCTAATTCATTCGTACGATCCATTCTAATTCATTCGCACGATCCATTCGTGCGAATGAATTAGATTGGATCTTAGAATGAATTCATTCTTACGAATGAATTTGTAATCATTCATTCTAATTTGTATGATACAAACGATTAATTCTAATTCATACGATACAATCTAATTCATTACCACGATCCATTAGAATGAATTAGAATGAATTAGAATGGATCACACGAATGAATTAGAATGGATCGTTCGAATGAATTAGATTGTATCGTACGAATGAATTAGAATGTATCGTACAAATGAATTAGAATGGATCGTACGAATGAATTAGAATGGATCGCACGAAGGTATCTATTCTAATTCATTCATACGATCTATTCTAATTCATTCGCACGAATGTATCCATTCTAATTCATTCGTACGATCCATTAGAATGGTTCGTATGAATGAATTAGAAAGGATTGTACGACTGAATTAGAATGGATCATACGTATGAATTAGATTGTATCGTACGAATGAATTAGAATGGATCATGCGAATGAATTAGAATGGATCGTACGAATGAATTAGAATAGATCGTACAAATGACATAGAATGGATCGTACGAATGAATTAGAATGGATACATTCGTGCGAATGAATTAGAATGGATTGTACGAATGAATTAGAATGGATCGTGCGAATGAATTAGAATGGATCGTACGAATGAATTAGAATGGATCGTACGAATGAATGAGATTGGATCGTGCGAATGAATTAGAATGGATCGTACGAATCAATTAGAATCGATCGTACGACTGAATTAGAATAGATCGTACGAATGAATTAGAATGGATACATTCGTGCGAATGAATTAGAATGGATCGTACGAATGAATTAGAATGGATCGTGCGAATGAATTAGAATTGATCGTGCGAATGAATTAGAATGGATCGTGCGAATGAATTAGAATGGATCGTACGAATGAATTAGAATGGATCGTGCGAATGAATTAGAATGGATCGTGCGAATGAATTAGAATGGATCGTACTAATGAATTAGAATGGATCGTATGAATGAATTAGAATGGATCGTGCGAATGAATTATAATAGATCGTATGAATGAATTAAAATGGATACATTCGTGCGAATGAATTAGAATGGATCGTACGGATGAATTAGAATGGATCGTGCGAATGAATTAGAATGGATCGTACTAATGAATTAGAATGGATACATTCGTGCGAAAGAATTAGAATGGATTGTATGAATGAATTAGAATGGATCGTATGAATGAATTAGAATAGATCGTGCGAATGAATTAGAATGGATCGTACGAATGAATTAGATTGGATCATGCGAATGAATTAGAATGGATCGTCCGAATGAATTAGAATCGATCGTACGACTGAATTAGAATAGATCGTACGAATGAATTAGAATGGATACATTCGTGCGAATGAATTAGAATGGATCGTACGAATGAATTAGAATGGATCGTACGAATAAATTAGAATGGATCGTACGAATGAATTTGATTGGATCGTGCGAATGAATTAGAATTGATCGTACGAATGAATTAGAATGGATCGTACGAATGAATTTGAATGGCTCATACGAATGAATTAGAATGGATCGTACGAATGAATTAGAATGGATCGTGCGAATGAATTAGAATGGATCGTACGAATGAATTAGAATGGATCGTATGAATGAATTAGAATGGATCGTACGAATGAATTAGAATAGATCGTACAAATGAATTAGAATGGATACATTCGTGCGAATGAATTAGAATGGATCGTACGAATGAATTAGAATGGATCGTGTGAATGAATTAGATTGGATCGTGCAAATGAATTAGAATGGTCCGCACGATTGAATTAGAATTGATCGTACTTATGAATTAGATTGAATCGTGCGAATGAATTAGAATGGATCGTACGAATAAATTAGAATGGATCGTACGAATGAATTTGATTGGATCTTGCGAATGAATTAGAATGGATCGTACGAATGAATTAGAATGGATCTTACGAATGAATTAGAATGGATCGTGTTAATGAATTAGAATGGATCGTACGAATGAATTAGAATAGATTGTGCGAATGAATTAGATTGTATCGTACGAATGAATTAGAATGGATCGTTCTAATTCATTCGTACGATCCATTCTAATTCATTCGCATGATCCAATCTAATTCATTCATACGATCCCTTCTAATTCATTCGTACGACCCATTCTAATTCATTCGCACGATCCATCTAATTCATTCGTACGATCCATTCTAATTCATTCACATGAATATATCCATTCTAATTTATTCGTACAATCTATTCTAATTCATTCGCACGATCCATTCTAATTCATTCATATGATCCATTCTAATTCATTCGCACGATCCATTCTAATTCATTCGTACGATACAATCTAATTCATTCGTACGATCCATTCTAATTCATTCGCATGAATATTTTCATTCTAATTCATTCGTACGATCCATTCTAATTCATTCGCACGATCCATTCTAATTCATTCGTATGATCCATTCTAATTCATTCGCACGAATGTATCCATTCTAATTCATTCGTACGATCTATTCTAATTCAGTCGTACGATCGATTTTAATTCATTCGTACGATCCATTCTAATTCATTCGCACGATCCAATCTAATTCATTCGTACGATCCATTCTAATTCATTCGTACGATGCATTCTAATACATTCGCACGATCCATTCTAATTCATTCGTACAATCCATTCTAATTAATTCGCACGAATCTATCCATTCTAATTCATTCGTACGATCCATTCTAATTCATTCGCACGATCCATTCGTGCGAATGAATTAGATAGGATCTTAGAATGAATTCATTCTTACGAATGAATTTGTAATCATTCATTCTAATTTGTATGATACAAACGATTAATTCTAATTCATACGATACAATCTAATTCATTACCACGATCCATTAGAATGAATTAGAATGAATTAGAATGGATCACACGAAAGAATTAGAATGGATCGTTCGAATGAATTAGATTGTATCGTACGAATGAATTAGAATGTATCGTACAAATGAATTAGAATGGATCGTACGAATGAATTAGAATGGATCGCACGAAGGTATCTATTCTAATTCATTCATACGATCTATTCTAATTCATTCGCACGAATGTATCCATTCTAATTCATTCGTACGATCCATTAGAATGGTTCGTATGAATGAATTAGAAAGGATTATACGACTGAATTAGAATGGATCATACGTATGAATTAGATTGTATCATACGAATGAATTAGAATGGATCATGCGAATGAATTAGAATGGATCGTACGAATGAATTAGAATAGATCGTACAAATGACATAGAATGGATCGTACGAATGAATTAGAATGGATACATTCGTGCGAATGAATTAGAATGGATTGTACGAATGAATTAGAATGGATCGTGCGAATGAATTAGAATGGATCGTACGAATGAATTAGAATGGATCGTACGAATGAATTAGATTGGATCGTGTGAATGAATTATAATGGATCGTACGAATGAATTAGAATCGATCGTACGACTGAATTAGAATAGATCGTACGAATGAATTAGAATGGATACATTCGTGCGAATGAATTAGAATGGATCGTACGAATGAATTAGAATGGATCGTGCGAATGAATTAGAATTGATCGTGCGAATGAATTAGAATGGATCGTGCGAATGAATTAGAATGGATCGTACGAATGAATTAGAATGGATCGTGCGAATGAATTAGAATGGATCGTGCGAATGAATTAGAATGGATCGTACTAATGAATTAGAATGGATCGTATGAATGAATTAGAATGGATCGTGCGAATGAATTATAATAGATCGTATGAATGAATTAAAATGGATACATTCGTGCGAATGAATTAGAATGGATCGTACGAATGAATTAGAATGGATCGTGCGAATGAATTAGAATGGATCGTACGAATGAATTAGAATGGATACATTCGTGCGAAAGAATTAGAATGGATTGTATGAATGAATTAGAATGGATCGTATGAATGAATTAGAATAGATCGTGCGAATGAATTAGAATAGATCGTACGAATGAATTAGATTGGATCATGCGAATGAATTAGAATGGATCGTCCGAATGAATTAGAATCGATCGTACGACTGAATTAGAATAGATCGTACGAATGAATTAGAATGGATACATTCGTGCGAATGAATTAGAATGGATCGTACGAATGAATTAGAATGGATCGTACGAATAAATTAGAATGGATCGTACGAATGAATTTGATTGGATCGTGCGAATGAATTAGAATTGATCGTACGAATGAATTAGAATGGATCGTACGAATGAATTTGAATGGCTCATACGAATGAATTAGAATGGATCGTACGAATGAATTAGAATGGATCGTGCGAATGAATTAGAATGGATCGTACGAATGAATTAGAATGGATCGTATGAATGAATTAGAATGGATCGTACGAATGAATTAGAATAGATCGTACAAATGAATTAGAATGGATACATTCGTGCGAATGAATTAGAATGGATCGTACGAATGAATTAGAATGGATCGTGTGAATGAATTAGATTGGATCGTGCAAATGAATTAGAATGGACCGCACGATTGAATTAGAATTGATCGTACGAATGAATTAGATTGAATCGTGCGAATGAATTAGAATGGATCGTACGAATAAATTAGAATGGATCGTACGAATGAATTTGATTGGATCGTGCGAATGAATTAGAATGGATCGTACGAATGAATTAGAATGGATCTTACGAATATATTAGAATGGATCGTGTTAATGAATTAGAATGGATCGTACGAATGAATTAGAATAGATTGTGCGAATGAATTAGATTGTATCGTACGAATGAATTAGAATGGATCGTTCTAATTCATTCGTACGATCCATTCTAATTCATTCGCATGATCCAATCTAATTCATTCATACGATCCATTCTAATTCATTCGTACGACCCATTCTAATTCATTCGCACGATCCATCTAATTCATTCGTACGATCCATTCTAATTCATTCACATGAATATATCCATTCTAATTTATTCGTACGATCTATTCTAATTCATTCGCACGATCCATTCTAATTCATTCATACGATCCATTCTAATTCATTCGCACGATCCATTCTAATTCATTCGTACGATACAATCTAATTCATTCGTACGATCCATTCTAATTCATTCGCATGAATATTTTCATTCTAATTCATTCGTACGATCCATTCTAATTCATTCGCACGATCCATTCTAATTCATTCGTACGATCCATTCTAATTCATTCGCACGAATGTATCCATTCTAATTCATTCGTACGATCTATTCTAATTCAGTCGTACGATCCATTCTAATTTATTCGTACGATCCATTCTAATTCATTCGCACGATCCAATCTAATTCATTCGTACGATCCATTCTAATTCATTCGTACGATCCATTCTAATTCATTCGCACGATCCATTCTAATTCATTCGTACAATCCATTCTAATTTATTCGCACGAATGTATCCATTCTACTTCATTCGTACGATCTATTCTAATTCATTCGCACGATCCATTCGTGCGAATGAATTAGATTGGATCTTAGAATGAATTCATTCTTACGAATTAATTTGTAATCATTCATTCTAATTTGTATGATACAAACGATTAATTCTAATTCATACGATACAATCTAATTCATTACCACGATCCATTAGAATGAATTAGAATGAATTAGAATGGATCACACGAATGAATTAGAATGGATCGTTCGAATGAATTAGATTGTATCGTACGAATGAATTAGAATGTATCGTACAAATAAATTAGAATGGATCGTACGAATGAATTAGAATGGATCGCACAAAGGTATCTATTCTAATTCAGTCATACGATCTATTCTAATTCATTCGCACGAATGTATCCATTCTATTTCATTCGTACGATCCATTAGAATGGTTCGTATTAATGAATTAGAAAGGATTGTACGACTGAATTAGAATGGATCATACGTATGAATTAGATTGTATCGTACGAATGAATTAGAATGGATCATGCGAATGAATTAGAATGGATCGTACGAATGAATTAGAATTGATCGTACAAATGAATTAGAATGGATCATACGAATGAATTAGAATGGATACATTCGTGCGAATGAAGTAGAATGGATTGTACGAATGAATTAGAATGGATCGTGCGAATGAATTAGAATGGATCGTACGAATGAATTAGAATGGATCGTACGAATGAATTAGATTGGATCGTGCGAATGAATTAGAATGGATCGTACGAATGAATTAGAATCGATCGTACGACTGAATTTGAATAGATCGTACGAATGAATTAGAATGGATACATTCGTGCGAATGAATTAGAATGGCTCGTACGAATGAATTAGAATGGATCGTGCGAATGAATTAGAATGGATCATATGAATGAATTAGAATAGATCGTGCGAATGAATTAGAATGGATCGTACGAATGAATTAGAATGGATCGTACGAACGAATTAGAATGGATCGTGCGAATGAATTAGAATGGATCGTACGAATGAATTAGAATGGATCGTACGAATGAATTAGAATGGATCGTGCAAATGAATTAGAATGGATCGTATGAATGAATTAGAATGGATCGTACGAATGAATTAGATTAGATCGTGCGAATAAATTAAAATGGATCGTACGACTGAATTAGAATAGATCGTACGAATGAATTAGAATGGATACATTCGTGCGAATGAATTAGAATGGATCGTACGAATGAATTAGAATGGATCGTGCGAATGAATTAGAATGGATCATATGAATGAATTAGAATTGATCGTGCGAATGAATTAGAATGGATCATATGAATGAATTAGAATTGATCGTGCGAATGAATTAGAATAGATCGTGCAAATGAATTAGAATGGATCGTACGAATGAATTAGAATGGATTGTACGACTGAATTAGAATGGATCATACGAATGAATTAGATTGTATCGTACGAATGAATTAGAATGGATCGTGCGAATGAATTAGAATGGATCGTATGAATGAATTAGAATGGATCATACGAATGAATTAGAATGGATCGTACGAATGAATTAGAATGGATTGTACGACTGAATTAGAATGGATCGTACGAATGAATTAGAATGGATCATGCGAATGAATTAGAATGGATCGTACGAATGAATTAGAATGAATACATTCTTACGAATGAATTTGTATGGTTCGTATGAATGAATTAGAATGGATTGTATGACTGAATTAGAATGGATCATACGAATGAATTAGATTGTATGGTACAATCCATTCTAATTCATTCGTACGAATAAGATCGTACGAATGAATTAGAATGGATCATACTAATGAATTAGAATGGATCATATGAATGAATTAGAATGGATCGTGCGAATGAATTAGAATAGACCGTACGAATAAATTAGAATGGATCGTACGAATGAGTAAGAATGGATCGTACGAATGAATTAGAATGGATCGTACGAATGAATTAGAATGGATCGTGCGAATGAATTAGAATGGATCGTACGAATGAATTAGAATGGATCCTACTAATGAATTAGATTGGATCGTGCGAATGAATTAGAATGGATCGTACGAATGAATTAGAATGGATCGTATGAATGAATTAGAATGGATCGTATTAATGAATTAGAATGGATCATGCGAAAGAATTAGAATAGATCATACGAATGAATTAGAATGGATATATTCGTGCGAATGAATTAGAATGGATCGTACGAATGAATTAGAATGGATTGTACGACTGAATTAGAATGGATCATACGAATGAATTAGATTGGATCATACGAATGAATTAGAATGGATCGTACGAATGAATTAGAATGAATACATTCTTACGAATGAATTTGTATGGTTCGTACGAATGAATTAGAATGGATCATTCATACGATCCATTCTAATTCATTCGTACGATCCATTCTAATTCATTCGCACGATCCATTCTAATTCATTCGTACGATACAATCTAATTCATTCGTACGATCCATTCTAATTCAGTCGTACGATCCATTCTAATTCATTCGTACGATCCATTCTAACTCATTCGCACGATCCATTCTAATTCATTCGCACGATCCATTCTAATTCATTCATACGATCCATTCTAATTCATTCGCACGATCCATTCTAATTCATTCGTACAATCCATTCTAATACATTCGCACGAATGTATCCATTCTAATTCATTCGTACGATCTATTCTAATTCATTCGTATGCTCGATTCTAATTCATTCGTACGATCCATTCTAATTCATTCGCACGATCCATTCTAATTCATTCGCACGATCCATTCTAATTCATTCGTACGATCCATTCTAATTCATCCGCATGAATGTATCCATTCTAATTCATTCGTACGATCTATTCTAATTCAGTCGTACGATCGATTCTAATTCATTCATACGATCCATTCTAATTCATTTGTACGATCCATTCTAATTCATTCGTGCGAATGAATTAGAATGGATCGTGCGAATGAATTAGAATGGATCGTACGAATGAATTAGAATGGATCGTGCGAATGAATTAGAATGGATCATATGAATGAATTAGAATAGATCGTGCGAATGAATTAGAATGGATCGTTTTTTTTTTAATCAAAGCTACGGGGATTTTATTGGGGACCCCGCCCCTTGAAAATGAAAAACAAACCAATTACAGCTTTGGCCTTTTATAATAAGGCATCAGAGAGAAGAAAGGAAAGTAAAATACAATCCCAACCCTCGCAATACAACCATATCAGAAACAGGATTTTAGCAATCCCTATCGAAGCTTCTGCTAGCCTTGTTGTTCTCAATTGCAATTCTCAAATTTTCCTTGAAAGCATCCCGATAGAGAGGAGTAACAATATTTTCATAGAGGCCCATCTTGGACATTATATCAGCCGGTTGATTTCCTTCTCGCAAAATGTGCGAAACCTGCACTCTTGAGAATTTTCCCATTTGACGTCGGATACTTAGGACTTGCTGCCGTGTAGTCTAAGGTATAGAGCAATCTCCATTAATAATATGGACAGCAGTCAAAGAGTCTGATTCTATCCACAATTGAGATATATGCATCTCAATTGCCATATTGATGCCAAATTCAATGGATTCCAATTCAACATTGAGAATATTTTTATATCCGGAATTACCATAATAGGCTTTAATAGCTGTACCTTCACTATTACAAAAAATACCACCAACCCCTGCATTATCCGATGTAAGGGCTCCATCTGTATTAAGTTTCATCCACTCATTCTCTAGCTTTCTCCATGTGATTTGCTGACTACTTGTGTTGATTGGAGCAAAGAAACATCCCCACTTTGCTACTATAATTCTGTTCTCATGAGTATCTATATCACAAAGTTGAGCAGTGGAAATTCTAATATAAACATCACGAGTAATCAAGGCAAGTAGCAACCTTTTGTGTCTGGTAGAATGCTCAAATATACGTTTGTTTCTTTCTTCCCACAGATAATAAACAACACATCCTGTCGCAATCTTTGCAATCATACCTTTGCCATGGAATTTGGAATTTAGTCTGTCGATCTCCTCCTTGAGACTACCAAGTCTGCTAGCTTTAATTCCCATTCTAGAAAGTACGGATCTCCAAATCCAACAAGAGTAAGAGCATTCAAAGAATAGGTGTTCATGACATTCACTAGCTGACCAACATAATGTGCATAATGCATGCACCTGCAATCCTCTTTTGTGAAGCTTATCACAAGTCAGTAACTTGTTTTTCACTGCTCTCCATAAACAAAAGGCATGCCTTTCAACTTTGCATTTATGCCAAATCCATTTAGCTTCTGCAAATTTTGGTCTACGGTTCCTGATTTCATTCCAAGCTGTTTTAATGTTGAAGATACCATCTGGCGAGGGTTTCCAAACCACCAAGTCAGAGCCACTATGTATACGGTGTTGAGAGATCATGTTGAATATTTCAATAAGGTTAGCAGAAGTTGGAGTTGGAAGTATCCATTTGCCGTCATGAATGAAGCTGCTGACTGTAATGTCCTTTCCCATACCTAAATCATAGATATCTCTCTCACTAAAAAGGTCCACCAAACGTCCTTGTGGAAGCCAGGAATCATACCAGAGATTTGTCATCGCTCCATTGCCAACAACAGTGTAAATAAGAGGTTTGATTAAATTTCTAATATGTAGAATACCTTTCCAAACCCCCGAAGCAGTAGAGCTTACCTTGCAGTCCCATATACTATCATGCTTCAAGTATTTACTCTTCACCCATCTAACCCATAAAGAGTCTTCATTGTTACAGATTCTCCATATATGCTTCGATAGAGCTGCAATATTCCATGTGCATAAGTCTCTAAGCCCAAGACCCCCTTCAGATTTAGGAAGAGAAATATGTTTCCAAGCAATGGGCACAATTTTCTTTGAAAGAGAAGGGCCACTCCAGAGGAATCTACTAAAAATTCTTTCAATTTCTTTAATCACAGCTTTGGGGAAGGAAAATATTCCTGACCAATAAATGTGCAAAGAGTTTAGAACTGATCTTATTAGTTCCACTCTACCCGCAAGAGAAAGGAAGGTTCTGCTCCAAGATCCAATCTTTAATCTGATCATATCAATTAGACTTTGACAATCAGAATGCTTCAACCTTTTGGAGACTAAAGGAAGTCCCGGATATTTGATGGGGAGTTGTGATTCTTCAAAGCCCATAATGTTCAGAATTGGTTGTTTACATTCTGCAGTTCTGCTGAAATAAATCTTCGATTTGTTGAGATTGACATCTAGCCCCGATTGACTTTTGAAAGCAGATAGAACTTGCTTAAGATGAAAGGCTGAATTTGTATCTGCATGACAAAAAACTAGCAAATCATCTGCATAAGCTAGGTGAGAAATTGGAGTGTTGCCCAAAGAAGGAACTGAAATTTCTTTTCTTTCTGTAGCTTCAAGGATAAGAAAAGAGAGGATGTTCATTGTGATAACAAACAAATAAGGGGAGAGAGGGTCTCCCTGCCGGCTACCCGTTTCACCAGGAAAGTATCCAGCAGCTGCTCCATTTATCAATATTGAGAATTTCGCTGTAGATATGCAACATTTGATCCAATTTATCCAAATTTTGGGGAAGTTCATAGACTCAAACACCTGGAGGATAAAAGTATGATATACCGAGTCAAAAGCCTTTTTAAGATCAATTTTGAGACACATTCTGGGCTTCCCTTGATTCGAATGAAACTTGTTGATCAATTCATGTGCCAACATTATTGCATCTTGAATGAGCCTGCCATTGATATAAGCCATCTGATTTTCAGCTATCAAATGAGGTATCACTTTCTTCAACCTGCTTGCTAGAATTGAGGAGATAATCTTGTAAGTGAAATTACAGAGGGAGATAGTGTTGGAAGTTAATCCGGGTCAGAGGCTCGCAGCGGAAGCGATTTGGCGGTCGAAAGACCGTTCATGGTGCACGTTACACGATTTAATTTTTCATTGAAACTAATCTACATATGTGTGCATGTGTATGCACGAGAATCGAAAACCCCTAACGGCAATCTAGCGTAATGATTAACTAGCATGCATGCAAATCATAATGCTCGCTAGATCTACATGTTAGATTACACATACCTTTCATACGGATCTTTTAACCACGGAGAATTGTCTTCTTTGTCGATGGAGACGGAAGATCGTTCGCGAAGATGCCGATGGTACGAATGGAGATGTTGCCTTCTTGTTCACCCGATCTCACACGATGCACGGAACGTCGCTCTCGGATCTCTGAGTGCCTCCGAAGAACGACCCTTCTCCTTCTTCAGAACTCCACGCGAGGAAGACGAAGTAGCAAGCGGGAAACGGGAGATGAAACGGGAGAGAACTCGAGAGATGAGAGGAGGGGGGGTTCGGATTTTCTGGACCATAGGGCCGGCGCCCCATAGGGCCTTTTATAGGGCCGGCCAACCCCCTTGGATAAGGATCCAAGGGGATAATGACCCCCTCTCATTATCTCTCCATTATCTCCTTTTTATCTCTCCGCGTATTTATCCGTTTTCCCACTTTTTAGGGCTCGACTTTATCCGTTTTTATCGCCCCATCCCTATCTATATGGCCGGCCCTATAGATGAGGGATTCTCATCCCTACATCATAGGGCCGGCCCTAGCAAGGTCCCTCACTACTAGGGTCGGCCAACAGTGAGGTCCGGCAGAGTGAGATTTTTACCAAAACGCCCCGACGCCTCATTTTGACCATTTCTAGCGTGCGATACCTAGCGGCCACTTCTTAAGTGATCTTTACTAGTTACCTACTATTAACTGAGGCCACCGGAGGGTGCCTCTAGCAAAGTCAACTAGTCAACTTGCAACATACCCCGGTGCATCGCACCTATGCAGCGAAGTTCACTTATGGCTAGGGATTACTACATGCGACTCTGCACTAGTCTCGGGCTCAACCCTTAGTACTCGTATGTAGTTACGCATCTACCGTGCTCTAGTGCCAAGCACACACGGAGCGTATACTTCTTTCTTCCTCCTAATGCTTATGGTGTTCCGAGGAGACGGTTCAAGAACCGTGCATAATGTTGATAAGGTGGAACCATCAGGGACCGGGGTTCATGGCTTCCAACTCAAGCTCGATCGACACACTACCCGAGTGTACCATCGATCCTCTGAGCTCGAGTTAACCTGCGTAGCCACCCAGAGTGCGACGCAGGCTGCACTCCAATTCACCCAGACTTACTATGTTCTCCATCATACCCCTGCTCTTCGCTTAGTAGTGGTAAACCCGCTGTCCCTCCACTTGATGCCATAATTCACTTCGAGCGGTGAAGACTACCGTCAGACTCGAATGATCATATGACTTGGTTCCTTCCAGGTTGACCTATACATCGTACCTCTGATTACCCCGTCGAGTAATCGAACCCGGTCAACAGTCAAACTGATGACCACCAGGCCTGGGTTTGGTACAGTGTAAGTCACACCAAGGAACGCACCTCCCATCAGGGGTGTGGATGGCCTGCAGGAGTGACACGCTAATGCAACGCCAGCCGGGTAACCCAGTACACCGTGGTTTTGGATCACTGCATATGGACCCTCACACATTGGTGCGCCAAAGCACCACGCAACTGGTTAGTCCATCAGTCGTGGTTCCTCAGGGTTTAGGACCGGTTTACCCTAAGCAGAAACACAGCTTAGTGTACCAGTGTCTGCTCACTGATCTGTACACCGTGTTAGTTCCGTTTAGCCATAGACACTGTGCCTGGTGATGACCATGGTGAAGACATCCCATGAACTGTCATCGCCAACAGCTTACCATGATGAGGCGACCAACCTGATCATAGCTGCGAACATATTTAGGTTATATGGGACCAATCCACTTAGTCTTCAACTCAGTGGACTACCATATAACCATGGCTCTCTGTTCTCTAAAGAACACGTAACTATGTTACGCACCTATATGCATCTCATATATTAATGACTATCAATCTTTATTAGACCAAAACATAAAGTTTTACAAGCTTAGAACACATCAATCCTAACAATCTCCTACTTGGTCTAGCTAAGCAAAACGGTTTTGACTCCCATCGCGTCCACATGTCGCTCGAATGCCTTGGTAGGTATTGCCTTTGTGAAAGGATCAGCAACATTATCTGTAGATGCAATCTGTGTCACCGCTACTCGCCCTTGCTTTTAAAACTGCCGAATCAAGTGGAACTTGCGCTCAATGTGCTTCCCCTTTTGGTGATGTCTTGGCTCCTTTGCTTGTGCTACCGCCCCACTATTGTCGCAATAAAGCACAATAGGTAACTGGGCCTCTGGTACGCACCCCAAATCCGTAAGGAATTTCTTGAGCCATACCGCCTCTTTGGCTGCCTCGCACGCTGCAATGTACTCAGCCTCTGTGGTAGAGTCTGCGATGCATTTCTGCTTCACACTCTGCCAACTAACCGCTGCACCTCCTAGCATAAACACAAAACCTGATGTCGACTTCCTGGATTCCAAATCTGACATAAAGTCAGAATCTGTATATCCAATCGGCGTCAGTTCTTGTCCAGTGTAAACCAACTCATAGTCCCTTGTTCTACGAAGGTACTTGAGTATACACTTCACAGCTGTCCAGTGATCTGGACCCGGATTCGACTGAAACCGACCCATCATTCCTACTGCGAAACAGATATCAGGCCTTGTACAATGCATAGCATACATTAGACTACCTAATGCCGAAGCATAAGGTATCTTCTGCATTTCTGCTCTCTCCTCAGGTGTCTTAGGACATTGATCCTTAGACAGTTTTATGCCATGTCTAAATGGCACAAAACCCTTCTTGGAGTTTTGAATGTCAAATCTAGCCATAACCTTATCTATATACGCAGCCTGTGACAGCGAGAGAATCCTGTTCTGGCGATCACGTGTTACCTTGATCCCCAAAACATAACTCGCTTCACCTAGGTCTTTCATATCGAACTGTGTTGACAACCAGACCTTTACCGTTGACAATGTCCCTACATCATTCCCAATGAGTAGAATATTGTCTACGTAAAGTATCAAATATATCACTGTAGTCTTATCATTCCTCTTATATACACATGGTTCATCCTTGTTTTGAGTAAATCCATATGACTGGATTGCCTGATCAAAACGGATGTTCCAACTTCTAGATGCTTGCTTTAGTCCATAAATGGACTTCTGCAACTTGCAAACTAGATGTTCCTGACCCTCTGACTCAAAACCTGGTGGCTGCATCATATAAATGTCTTCTTCCAAATTTCCGTTAAGGAATGCTGTCTTGACATCCATTTGCCAGATCTCCCAGTCATAATGGGCTGCAATGGATAGGAGGATCCGAATAGACTTTATCATAGCTACCGGCGAGAAGGTTTCGTCAAAGTCGATTCCTTCTCTCTGGGTATAACCCTTGGCAACTAATCTAGCTTTATAAGTCTCGATTATACCATTGGATCCTCTCTTCTTCTTATACACCCACTTACACCCAATAGGTTTAATATTGGATGATGGTGTAACTAGAGTCCAGACAGCGTTATAGGATATTGATGCAATTTCTACCTCCATAGCCTTTTGCCAGTCAGAGCTGTCAGAAGCTCCCACTGCCTCATCGTAGCTCAGTGGGTCATCCTCCTAACCCTCTGGATCAACCAATAAGGTTTTTCCATAGTATCTGTCAGGAGCTCTGATGTTTCTCCCACTGCGACGAGGTGGTGGTGGTGTTACAGGATTAATAGGTTCTACAATATCTGGTATATTATTATCTGTAATGTCAGCTCCCACTATGCTTTCGGATGCGCTATCTGATCTAGTACCCAGTAGTTCATCCAGAACTATCTTACTAGTAGGTTTGTGGTCCACAATATAATCCTGTTCTTGGAAATAGGCGTTCGTAGAAACGATCACCTTCTTTTCCTCAGGATCATAAAATAGACCACCTTTGGTCTCCTTAGAATACCCTATAAATAAGCATACTCTGGTTTTAGATTCCATCTTTTCCCTCTTATCCCTTCGCACATGTGCAGGGCATCCCCATATTCTGAAATGCTGTATTAATGGCTTTCGCTTTGACCACAGTTCTCTAGGGGTCTGAGGCACTGACTTAGACGGAACGTGATTCAGAATATAAACTGCTGTTTGTAGGGCATATCCCCAAAAGGTCATTGGTAAACTGGCGTAACTCATCATGCTACGAACCATGTCCAACAAGGTTCGATTCCTTCTCTCGGAAACTCCATTCTGTTGTGGGCTACCTGGAGCAGTTAACTGGGATTTTATCCCATGCTCCACCAAATACCCTAGGAACTCGTCAGATAGGTATTCACCTCCTCGATCAGATCGAAGGGTTTTTATATATTTACCTGTCTGCTTTTCTACTTCAGCCCTGAACTCTTTGAACATGTCAACGGATTCCGACTTTCGATGCATCAGGTAAATGTAACCATATCTTGAGTAATCATCAATGAATGTGATGAAGTACTAATGGCCTCCTATCGCCTTGACGTTCATGGGTCCACACACATCCGAATGGATTAACTCTAACACCTCAGTAGCTCCTACTCCTTTGCCTTTAAAGGACCTCTTGGTCATCTTGCCTTCCAGGCAGGATTCACAGGTGGGAAGGATCTCCGTAGGATCTGTTTCCAGAAGCCCGACCTTTACCATTCTATGGATCCTATCTAAGGCAATATGCCCAAGTCGTAAGTGCCACAGGTAGGTTAAATTTTCCGTAGGATTCTTACGCTTAGATGAATTAACATTAAATGCTGAAGTTATTATGTTATCTTTTTCAAATTTAGGACTTACAACATAGAGATGATTCTGAACCATTCCTCTTATTATAAAAGTTCCATTCAGTTTAAACGACACACCAGAAGCATCAAAATAAACTGAATAACCTTCATTAACTAAAGAAGAAACATAAATTAAGTTACGTCTCAAGGACGGTACATAAAAGACATCTCTAAGAGTCAAAGTCTTATTATTCGAAAAACTAAGATTAACGTCTCCAATAGCTTCAGCAGCAGCCACGGCCTCAGTTCCCATGCTCAAGGTTACCTCTCCATCAAGCAATCTTCTGCTTTCCCGAAACCCCTGAAGAGAGTTACAGGCATGGTTAGTGGATCCAAAATCCACAATCCAACTAGCAAAAGTACTATTACTTGAAAGAAATGATTCAACAACTAAGAGTTGTAGATTACCTTCACCAGCATTCTGAGGCTTCTTGCAGTCCTTCTTCCAATGACCCTTCTGGCCACACCGGAAGCACTTCGTGCCCAGTTTCTTTGATTCTCCAGACCCAGAGGCTCCAGCAGAGTCCTGCACAGGCAGTGACTTAGGTTTCCTTTTATGTTTCTTGCCCTGAGGTTTACCAGGCTTCTTGAAGGATCTGCGTTGCACGTGAAGTGCTTCGCCCTTCTGCTTGAAGCCATCCTCAGCTGCCTAGAGAGCTCCCAGAAGCTCTGCATTTGTCATAGCCAACTTGTTCAAATTTAAGTTGGTGACAAAGCCTTCAAAGGCTCCAGACAGTGACGAGAGGAAGATGTCTGTCATCACCTCGCCTTCTAGCACAATGTCCATGGTAGCTAGTTCGTTCTGGAACCCAAACATTTTCATCATGTGTTCCCGAACCAGCGTCCCATTGGACATCTTAGTGCCGACGAGTTTCTTGATGGTAAGGTATCGCGTAACGCGATTGTGACCTTCAAACATCTCCTTCAAATACAAAATCATGTCAGAAGCATCTGGCATCTCCTCGACTTGCTTCTGCAGAGTTGTTTGCAAGGATGCTATAATATAGCATTTACATATCTCATTAGATTCCTTCCAGTCAGTGAATGCCTTTAACTGTGCCTCTGTGGCATTGGGTCCTGGCAAATCTGGCTCAGGGTCATTCAGGGCTGTCATATGTTTACCAATCCTTAGGACCAGGTACAGGTTGCGCTTCCAGTCCTCATAGTTGGGACCGGTAAGTTTGTGATCATTTAGGATAGCGGACAGGGGGTCTAACTTAGTCATCTGAAAATAAAGATTGAATAATGAGTATGCATAAAAACTTATTTTATGGATTTTTAAAACAAGCTAATTATATCCATATGTCAACGCTACCCTCAAGCGAAGTCATTACCATGGATTAATTAACCATGTATGTAAGATCTCGGAATCGACTGTACCTGCCCTAGGGGGCATCATACAGCGTCAATCGGCTTACACGGGCCTTTTCCTTGACCCTATCCAAATCTGCCAACTAAGGGCTGTGATGGACCATGGTTATCTTTCGGCCAGTACCACGTGATCACCGTTGTCTTCGCAACGAATACCTCACGTGTACTTAGGATGCTTACCCACGAGCCTAAGCAATTACGACATGGGAGTTCATGCAGCCCCCACTAGGGTGGGATGAAAAGCCCTTCTCTCCTGGCCCCGTAATCGCCATATCCGCAGGGAGGTCATTAAGTAATTTGGCATGGAAACACACAGCTCCCACCCTAGGGGGTGTGAAGTTATGCATCCCCACCCAAACACAAAACGACTGGCCGTGGAGGCCAGAGGATCTCTAAAAGTCCTCTCTTGCATCCCTTATTATTCTGAGGGTTATTTTGCGAGTATGAATTTATGCAAATGCAAAGGTAGCGACCTCCTAAATACTAGACCCTGGTCACACCATGCTCCCACTAGCGTTCAAGCCCTTCGCCTAGCATTAATTACTCTCGGAATATCATAGTCCCTGCCTCAAGTGGATTTCTCCATTCAAGGGTCACATTACATATTCCAAGAATATCGATGCTTTGCAAAATTGGTTATCACGCTAATGCTCTGGAGCTAATCCTAGAGTCAGACTCACTGGAAAGGACTCCCACTAGTCATGGCGCCTTGATTATAGATTTGACAATTGATGTTCAATGGATCTCCATCTCATCTTTGATTTCGATGCTGGCCAAATAGGCACACCCGACTAGTCGGGTGCTCTCCTAATGGTGGCATAACCATATGTGATGGG
Organism: Chamaelirium japonicum; assembly: GCA_947650365.1. Classification (NCBI taxonomy): domain Eukaryota; kingdom Viridiplantae; phylum Streptophyta; class Magnoliopsida; order Liliales; family Melanthiaceae; genus Chamaelirium; species Chamaelirium japonicum. The sequence goes on from CANTAL010000149.1 coordinate 160,643, forward strand.
ATCCCACTAACATCAAAAGTCAACTAAATAATAGGTGTCATCGAGCGGAATCCTAACCTCAAACAGTCGCTTGGACTGGAGGGGAAAGACATCCCTCTGAAAACTGATAATCACATTATCTCATCGGGGTTCGATATGAAGCATAAAGAACTAATTAAAGAAAGCAACCATTAAAACTGAATTAAGTTCCGGGTCCGACCCCTGAACCTAATTAGCACAGCGCAGGCCTCTAGCTTTCTTTGCAAGGTTCCTCGGTCCGGCTACTCCGTCGCGCTCGCGAACACTTTACCGGATCGTCTTCATCCTCCAGGGTTCCGCTTCCGATGGTGGATTTCTTTGGCACATCTTTCTTCTCGATCTGTAACCGAAAATTCTAGTACGCTTCGAGCAAGTGCTCGCTCGTACATAATTTCCTAGAAAGAAAAGAAAAACACACCTAGGAAAAAGCCATGGGAAACCGAGGATGGTCATCCCCCATCACTCGCCCAATCTAAGGCTCAATTACAAATCCACACACAAAAAACAAATCCAGACAATTGCTAACTCGGGGTCCGACCCCCGGTAGCAAGCACAAAGCATAGATCTAGATTTTTTATAGCGGCGCCCTGCAAGAATGATCAATAGAACAAGCACAATCTATACATATGCATGATCTAAGCGTAAGAACCCCGATGATCTCACGCATTCATAATGCGCACACATGTTAGTTTCATGAAAAAACGTGAAACGCACACCACTAATGCGGCTCTGATACCAATTGTTGGAAGTTAATCCGGGTCAGAGGCTCGCAGCGGAAGCGATTTGGCGGTCGAAAGACCGTTCATGGTGCACGTTACACGATTTAATTTTTCATTGAAACTAATCTACATATGTGTGCATGTGTATGCACGAGAATCGAAAACCCCTAACGGCAATCTAGCGTAATGATTAACTAGCATGCATACAAATCATAATGCTCGCTAGATCTACATGTTAGATTACACATACCTTTCGTACGGATCTTTTAACCGCGGAGAATTATCTTCTTTGTCGATAGAGACGGAAGATCGTTCGCGAAGATGCCGATGGTACGAATGGAGATGTTGCCTTCTTGTTCACCCGATCTTACACGATGCACGGAACGTCGCTCTCGGATCTCTGAGTGCCTCCGAAGAACGACCCTTCTCCTTCTTCAGAACTCCACGTGAGGAAGACGAAGTAGCAAGCGGGAAACGGGAGATGAAATGGAAGAGAACTCGAGAGATGAGAGGAGGGGGGGTTCGGATTTTCTGGACCATAGGGCCGGCGCCCCATAGGGCCTTTTATAGGGCCGGCCAACCCCCTTGGATAAGGATCCAAGAGGATAATGACCCCCTCTCATTATCTCTCCATTATCTCCTTTTTATCTCTCCGCGTATTTATCCGTTTTCCCACTTTTTAGGGCTCGACTTTATCCGTTTTTATCGCCCCATCCCTATCTATATGGCCGGCCCTATAGATAAGGGATTCTCATCCCTACATCATAGGGCCGGCCCTAGCAAGGTCCCTCACTACTAGGGTCGGCCAACAGTGAGGTCCGGCAGAGTGATGTTTTTACCAAAACGCCCCGACGCCTCATTTTGACCATTTCTAGCGTGCGATACCTAGCGGCCACTTCTTAAGTGATCTTTACTAGTTACCTACTATTAACTGAGGCCACCGGAGGGTGCCTCTAGCAAAGTCAACTAGTCAACTCGGAACATACCCCGGTGCATCGCACCTATGCAGCGAAGTTCACTTATGGCTAGGGATTACTACATGCGACTCTGCACTAGTCTCGGGCTCAACCCTTAGTACTCGTATGTAGTTACGCATCTACCGTGCTCTAGTGCCAAGCACACACGGAGCATATACTTCTTTTTTCCTCCTAATGCTTATGGTGTTCCGAGGAGACGGTTCAAGAACCGTACATAATGTTGATAAGGTGGAACCATCAGGGACCGGGGTTCATGGCTTCCAACTCAAGCTCGATCGACACACTACCCGAGTGTACCATCGATCCTCTGAGCTCGAGTTAACCTGCGTAGCCACCCAGAGTGCGACGCAAGCTGCACTCCAATTCACCCAGACTTACTATGTTCTCCATCATACCCCTGCTCTCCGCTTAGTAGTGGTAAACCCGCTGTCCCTCCACTTGATGCCATGATTCACTTCGAGCGGTGAAGACTACCGTCAGACTCGAATGATCATATGACTTGGTTCCTTCCAGGTTGACCTATACATCGTACCTCTGATTACCCCGTCGAGTAATCGAACCCGGTCAACAGTCAAACTAATGACCACTACGCCTGGGTTTGGTACAGTGTAAGTCACACCAAGGAACGCACCTCCCATCAGGGGTGTGGATGGCCTGCAGGAGTGACACGCTAATGCAACGCCAGCCGGGTAACCCAGTACACCGTGGTTTTGGATCACTGCATATGGACCCTCACACATTGGTGCGCCAAAGCACCACGCAACTGGTTAGTCCATCAGTCGTGGTTCCTCAGGGTTTAGGACCGTTTTACCCTAAGCAGAAACACGGCTTAGTGTACCAGTGTCTGCTCACTGATCTGTACACCGTGTTAGTTCCGTTCAGCCACAGACACTGTGCCTGGTGATGACCATGGTGAAGACATCCTATGAACTGTCATCGCCAACAGCTTACCATGATAAGGCGACCAACCTGATCATAGCTGCGAACATATTTAGGTTATACGGGACCAATCCACTTAGTCTTCAACTCAGTGGACTACCATATAACCATGGCTCTCTGTTCTCTAAAGAACACGTAACTATGTTACGCACCTATATGCATCTCATATATTAATGACTATCAATCTTTATTAGACCAAAACATAAAGTTTTACAAGCTTAGAACACATCAATCCTAACAGATAGGTCTATATCCTGCAAAACTTGTAGGCTGATCCTCTTTGGGGATGAGGGCAATCAAGGTATGATTTAGGGAGGAGATTCTGCTTGGATATTTTTGAAAAAAACGAACCATATCCATTATATCTTCCTTAATGACTGCCCAGAACTTGATAAAAAAAGAAGCTGAGAAACCATCAGCACCTGGGGCCTTGTCTAAGGATGAATTGTGGATGACATTTTGAATTTCTTCATCAGTAAAAGGATTGCATAACTCTTCTGCTTGAGCATCTTGAAGTTTAGGTATGTTATTGCAGCTCAAAGAGACTCCTTTAGTATATCTAAAGAGTTTAGAGAAGTAATCTATACCTTCATTCTTAATATCCTCCGGATTTGTTAATTCCTGGCCATCAGCTTTTTGAATTCTATAAATTCTGCTTCTCGAATTGCGATTTTGAATGGCAGCATGGAAGAATTTTGAGTTAGTATCACCCTTGGATAACCATTGAGCTCTAGATTTAAGGCGCAAAAGATCAGCTTTCATATTTTCCTCTTTTTTAAGAGCTATGAGTGCTTCTCGTTCTGAATAAACAAGAGAAATATCCAGAGGATTAATGTTTATCTTGGTTTGAACTTCATCCAGTCTCTTACGCGCTTTATCACAACGAAAATTTGTATGCTTGAAGCTGTTTTTATTCCAATCTTTTAGCTTTATCTTCAGTCTTTTGAGCTTGCTGCAGACTTTGGCAATAGGATCTCCCATAGCTGGTATTTCCCAAGAATCTGTAACAACTTTAGCAAAATCCTCCTGATTCTCCCAAATACTAAGATAACGGAATGGAGGAGAGCCAAAAGTCCAAGATATGTCCATTTTGATGATCATTGGAGCATGATCAGAGGATCCTTGATTCAAAAAATTAACTATAGTGTTTGGAAACCCAAAATTCCAATGGTGATTGATGAGTGTTCTATCAAGCTTTGCTGCAATTCTTTTGCTGTCAGCTTTATTATTCCATGAGTAGAAAATTCCCGTAGAAGCCATATCATCGAGATCACAAGCATCCAAAACCTCATTGAATCTCTTTAGTACTCCAAATGGAACATTATTACCCCCAAGTTTCTCATTTGCTGTACGGATTACATTGAAGTCACCAGCTACCAGCCAAGCTCTATCAATCACAGTTCCAACTGAAATCAGGGAATTCCATAGAAAATTTCTGGCTGAATCCACATTTTGACCATAGATAACTGAGAAATCAAAACCCTTTTTACCCTGTTTCCAAAAGACCTTGCAGTGAATCAATTGATCAGTTTCAAAGACTTTTTGGACTTCGTAACAGATGGGATCCCACATAAGAATAATTATGCCTGCTGTGTGAGATCGATGATTAGACAAAATATCCCATTGAGTGTTGATAGAATTCTGAATTCTGGAGAGATTAGTGCTCTTGACCTTAGTTTCTACAAGACCAAGGATTCCTAAATTATGTTTGAAAATTAAACTCTGAACATCTTGCCATCTATCAGAGCTATTGAGGCCTCTAGTATTCCATACACCCACATTCATTAGAAGAATTGAGTGTGGACAGTATCAGTGCCCGTATTTGTAAAAGGCTCCATATCATCACCAACTAATTGTCCATCTTCTGACTCAGAAAAGGAGTCATCTGTCTCCTCAGTATCACCAAGGGGGGCTGTGGGAGGAGGATGTCCTTTAAGACTGATATTCTGAACTATTGTTTTCCTAACTGCCTCTTTACTAGCTTGAACTGCAGTTTTTGGACCTGCCCAATTTGATTGTTTCATAGCTTGGAGATATTCCAAGTTGGCTTTGGATCGGACTTGCTCCTCACTTTTAGACTTTACTTCCTTGCTCTGAATTTTCCTCTTGTTTCTTAAAAGATAATGAGAGGTTATACCAGTCTCCTTATCACATTGCACCAATGGCTCAAATTGCACTATAGTAACAGGATTTGTATGGATGTCAGAATTTATTTTCTCCACTTCATTTGGATTAATCTTATAAACTCCCAGAGAGTCCTCCTGTAAAGAGAGATCAGTACCCTCAGTCTCCTTTTCGCATTGCTTCAATGTCTCAAATTGCACTATAGTAACTGGATCTGTAGTGATGTCAGAATTTGTATTCTCCACAGGAAACGCTAAATCTGTAGCCATCTGCCTCTGAGTAATATTTTCCAATAATGTATTATCAAATGCAGCCTTCTCATCATCCCGATTTATAGCTTTCAGTCCTGCTCCTTCGAATTCCTGCTCTTCAGTGCTTAGTACTTCATTTTCATTTCCAATAGGCTGATTGAGATCCTCTGTTATAGCTGTAAGATGACTTTCTGATGTAATAGAGTTCATCACCCTAACTCTCGAAGCTCTCCTGTATGCTTGGACTTCTGTTTGTGGGCCTTCTGTATTTGCTCTTTCGACTGGCATTATATAGTTTGCATTTGCCTTGTTTCTAAATTCATTGAGAATATCCTTGTCTATCAATGCATTATCTTTGTTTGCAATTGATGAGTTGGGCTTGACAGAACTGCTACTTACTGAAGGATTAATAGAGCTGCCATCAGCTAGAATATCAATTTCCTGATTTTGAATAGGATTGATGGCTTCAGATTTTCCTGCTGTAGCTTTTGTATATTCCCCCGTTGAAACCATTTCCTTTAGAGAATCATGTTGTATTTCAGAATCAGCTACATCCTTTTCTTGTGCTATTGCTATTTTGGGAGTAATATCAGTGACTGAACTTTCAGTATAGTTAAGGGCTTCAGATTTTCCTGCTGTAGATTTGGTATCTTCCCCCATTGAATGATTAATAGAGCTGCCATCAGCTAGAATATTAATTTCCTGATTTTGAATAGGATAGATGGCTTCAGATTTTCCTGCTGTAGATATTGTAACTTCCCCCATTGAAACCATTTCCTTTAGAGAATCATGTTGTATTTCAGAATCAGCTACATCCTTTTCTTGTGCTACTGCTATTTTGGGAGTGAAATCAGTGGCTGAACTTTCAGTATAGTTAAGGGCTTCAGCTTTATCATTTTCCAGAATTGCAAAAGAATTAGACAGAAGTATCGGTTGAGCAGCTTTCTGAGCTTTTGGAACCCAAGTTTTGATTGTTTGTCCATTGATGGCCTTTTGACTAATCACCGGGCAATCTTTAGATTCATGACCGAATGCAAGGCAATGAGAGCAGGAAGGGGGTTTCCATTCATAAACAACTGGCTGATCAAAAATATAGACACCCTTGATGTAAATTGGGATGGTATCAACAAGCTTAGATTCTGCATTTACCTCCACACACAGTCTTGCAAAGTTGGGTCTGATTTTCAGTTTAGTAGGTTCATCAATTCTGATTGGCTTCCCCAAGACACTTCCAATCTTACAAAAGCTCTCCCAAGCATAGTACTCCAAAGGCAAATGTGGCAATAGAATCCATATAGGAAAAGAGTCAAACACCTGGCGGTTGAGTTGAGAACCTGGTTTCCATTCCCACAAAAATAATGGTCTTCCTTCGTAATTCCATGGACCTGTTTGCAGGATATGCATGTAATCAGTCTCTTCAGAGAATTTGAATAGCATCAAACCTTTCTCTAAAACAGAAATCGTGAAAGTTCCTTTGCATCGCCAAGCTCGGAGAAGATGATTTCGAAAGCCTTTATAAAAAGGTTTTTTCCCAACCAAATGCCCAATAATGCTGAATTTCCATTGATTTGCTCCTTCTGTGATGTTTTCTTGTGTGAGATCTACTCCCAGACGCCCTTCTTCAAGAATCAAAGGTTTGGAAAAACTAAGATTCAAAGGGGTTGTTTGCTTGGCAAACAAGGAAGCCCAGGTTGTTTCAGCTGAATTTATAATCTGGTCTGAAGATTGCATAGATGTATCCATAAGATCTAGATGTGGTCTGAAGATTGCTAATTACTACTCTGTTCCAAGAACTGCATGAACAGATTCAGATCTACTAGAATACAAGCTAAAACATAGAAGCAAATACCAAACAGAATCAGGACACAAAATGCAGTTGTGATCCTTTAGAAGAGGGAATGAAAAGAAGAGAAATCGATTCAAAAGGAAAAGAAAAAACATCAATTACGCCATTCCACTCAAGAAATCTCCATTTTCTCTTCCTTTGCTCTCCTTAGCTCCTTTGCTCTCCCTCCGTACGATCTCAATTAGAATGGATCGTACGAATGAATTAGAATGGATCGTACGAATGAATTAGAATGGATCGTGCGAATGAATTAGAATGGATCGTACGAATGAATTAGAATGGATCGTATGAATGAATTAGAATGGATCTTGCAAATGAATTAGAATAGATCGAACGAATGAATTAGAATGGATACATTCGTGCGAATGAATTAGAATGGATTGTACGATCCATTCTAATTCATTCGTACGATCCATTCTAAGTCATTCGCACGAATGTATCCATTCTAATTCATTCGTACGATCCATTCTTACTCATTCGTACGATCCATTCTAATTCATTCACACGAATGTATCCATTCTAATTCATTCGTACGATACAATCTAATTCATTCGTACGATCCATTCTAATTCATTCGCACGAATGTATCCATTCTAATTCATTCGTACGATCTATTCTAATTCAGTCCTACGATCGATTCTAATTCATTCGTGCGATCCATTCTAATTCATTCGTACGATACAATCTAATTCATTCGTACGATCCATGCTAATTCATTCGCACGAATGTATCCATTCTAATTCATTCGTACGATCCATTCTAATTCATTCGCACGATCCATTCTAATTCATTCGTACGATACAATCTAATTCATTCGTACGATCCATTCTAATTCATTCGCACGAATGTATCCATTCTAATTCATTCGTACGATCCATTCTAATTCATTCGCACGATCCATTCTAATTCATTCGTACGATCCATTCTAATTCATTCGCACGAATGTATCCAGTCTAATTCATTCATACGATCTATTCTAATTCATTCGCACAATCCATTCTAATTCACTCATACGATCCATTCTAATTCATTCTTACGATCCATTCTAATTCATTCGTACGATACAATCTAATTCATTTGCACAATCTATTCTAATTCATTCGTACGATCCATTCTAATTCATTAACACGATCCATTCTAATTCATTCGTAAGATCCATTCTAATTCATTCGTACGATCCATTCTAATTCATTCGCACGATCCAATCAAATTCATTCGTACGATCCATTCTAATTTATTCGTACGATCCATTCTAATTCATTCGCACGATCCATTCTAATTCATTCGTACGATCGATTCTAATTCATTCGCACAAATGTCTCCATTCTAATTCATTCGTACGATCTATTCTAATTCATTCGTACGATCATTCTAATTCATTCGTACGATCCATTCTAATTCATTCGCACGAATGTATCCATTCTACTTCATTCGTACGATCCATTCTAGTTCATTCATACGATCCATTCTAATTCATTCGCACGATCCATTCAAATTCATTCGTACGATCCATTCTATTTCATTCGTACGATCCATTCTTACTCATTCGTACGATCCATTCTAATTCATTCGCACGAATGTATCCATTCTAATTCATTCGTACGATCCATTCTAATTCATTCGTACGATACAATCTAATTCATTCGTATGATCTATTCTAATTCATTCGTACGATCTATTCTAATTCATTCGTACGATCCAATCTAATTCATTTATACGATCCATTCTAATTCATTCGCACGATCCAATCTAATTCAATTGTACGATCCATTCTAATTCATTCGCACGATCCATTCTAATTCATTCGTACGATCCATTCTAATTCATTCGCACGAATGTATCCATTCTAATTCATTCGTACGATCTATTCTAATTCATTCGCATGATCCATTCTAATTCATTCATACGATCCATTCTAATTCATTCGTACGATCCAGTCTAATTCATTCGCACGATCCATTCTAATTCATTCGTACGATACAACCTAATTCATTCGTACGATCCATTCTAATTCAGTCGTACGATCCATTCTAATTCATTCGTACGATCCATTCTAACTCATTCGCACGATCCATTCTAATTCATTCGCACGATCCATTCTAATTCATTCATACGATCCATTCTAATTCATTCGCACGATCCATTCTAATTCATTCGTACAATCCATTCTAATACATTCGCACGTATGTATCCATTCTAATTCATTCGTACGATCTATTCTAATTCATTCGTACGATCGATTCTAATTCATACGTACGATCCATTCTAATTCATTCGCACGATCCAATCTAATTCATTCGTACGATCCATTCTAATTCATTCGTATGATCCATTCTAATTCATTCGCACGATCCATTCTAATTCATTCGTACGATCCATTCTAATTCATTCGCACGAATATATCCATTCTAATTAATTCGCACGATCTATTCTAATTCAATCGTATGATCCATTCTAATTCATTCGTACGATCCATTCTAATTCATTCGCACGATCCAATCTAATTCATTCGTACGATCCATTCTTATTCATTCGTACGATCCATTCTAATTCATTCGCACGATCCATTCTAATTCATTCGTACGATTCATTCTAATTCATTCGTATGATCCATTCTAATTCAGTCGTACAATCCATTCTAATTCGTTCGTACGATTCATTCTAATTCATTCACATGATCCATTCAAATTCATTCGTACGATCATTCTAATTCATTCGTACGATCCATTCTAATTCATTCGCACGAATGTATCCATTCTACTTCATTCGTACGATCCATTCTAGTTCATTCATACGATCCATTCTAATTCATTCGCACGATCCATTCAAATTCATTCGTACGATTCATTCTATTTCATTCGTACGATCCATTCTTACTCATTCATACGATCCATTCTAATTCATTTGCAAGAATGTATCCATTCTAATTCATTCGTACGATCCATTCTAATTAGAATGGATCGTACGAATGAATTAGATTGGATCGTGCAAATGAATTAGAATGGATCGTACGAATGAATTAGAATGGATCTAGAATGGATACATTCGTTCGAATGAATTAGAATGGATCGTACGAATGAATTAGAATGGATCGTGCGAATGAATTAGAATGGATCTTATGAATGAATTCGAATGGATCGTGCGAATGAATTAGAATAGATCGTACAAATGAATTAGAATGGATCGTACGAATGAATTAGAACGGATTGTACGACTGAATTAGAATGGATCATACGAATGAAATAGATTGTATCGTACGAATGAATTAGAATGGATCGTACGAATGAACTAGAATGGATCGTACGAATGAAGTAGAATGGATACATTCGCATGATCCATTGTAATTCATTCGCACGAATGTATCCATTCTAATAATTCGTACGATCCATTCTAATTCAGTCGTACAATCTATTCTAATTCATTCGTACGATCCATTCTAATTCATTCGTACGATCCATTCTAATTCATTCGTACGATCCATTCTAATTCATTCGCACGATCTAATCTAATTCATTCGTACTATCCATTCTAATTCATTCGCACGATCCATTCTAATTCATTCGCACGATCCATTCTAATTCATTCGCACGATCCATTCTAATTCATTCGTACGATCCATTCTAATTCATACGCATGATCCATTCTAATTCATCCATACGATCCATTCTAATTCATTCGTACGATCCATTCTAATTCATTCGTACGATCCATTCTAATTCATTCATACGATCCATTCTATTTCATTCGTACGATCCATTCTAATTCATTCGCACGAATGTATCCATTCTAATTCATTCGTACTATCCATTCTAATGGATCGTACGATACAATCTAATTCATTCGTATGATCCATTCTAATTCATTCGCACGAATGTATCCATTCTAAATCATTCGTACGATCCATTCTAATTTATTCGCATGATCCATTCTAATTCATTCGTACGATCCATTCTAATTCATTCATACGATCCATTCTTACTCATTCGTACGATCCATTCAAATTCTTTCGCACGAATGTATCCATTCTAATTAATTCGTACGATCCATTCTAATTCATTCGTACGATCCATTCTATTTCATTTGATCGTACGAATGAATTAGAATGGATATATTCGTGCGAATGAATTAGAATGGATCGTACGAATGAATTAGAATGGATCGTGTGAATGAATTAGATTGGATCGTGCGAATGAATTAGAATGGATCGTAAGAATGAATTAGAATGGATCGTACGAATGAATTAGAATTAGATCGTACGAATGAATTAGGATGGATCGTACGAATGAATTAGAATGGATCGTATGAATGAATTAGAATGGATCGTGCGAATGAATTAGAATAGATCGTACAAATGAATTAGAATGGATAGTGCGAATGAATTAGAATAGATCGTGCGAATGAATTAGAATGGATCGTACGAATGAATTCTAGTTTGTGGGAATGAATTAGAATTGATCGTGCGAATGAATTTGAATGGATCTTGCGAATGAATTAGAATGGATCGTACGAATGAACTAGAATGGATTGTACGATCCATTCTAATTTATTCGTACGATTCATTCTAATTCATTCGAACGAATGTATCCATTCTAATTCATTCGTACGATCTATTCTAATTCATTCGCACGATCCATTCTAATTCATTCATACGATCCATTCTAATTCATTCGTACGATCCATTCGAATTCATTCGCACGATCCATTCTAATTCATTCGTACGATCCATTCTAATTCATTCGCATGAGCCATTCTAATTCATTCGGACGATACAATCTAATTCATTCGTACGATCTATTCTAATTCATTCGTACGATCCATTCTAATTCATTCGTACTATCCATTCTAATTCATTCGCACGATCCATTCTAATTCATTCGTACGATACAATCTAATTCAGTCGTACGATCAATCCAATTCATTTGTATGATCCATTCTAATTCATTCGCACGAATGAATTAGAATGGATCGTGCGAATGAATTAGAATGGATCGTACGAATGAATTAGAATGGATCGTATGAATGAATTAGAATGGATCGTACGAATGAATTAGAATGGATCGTGCGAATGAATTAGAATGGATCGTATGAATGAATTAGAATGGATTGTATGAATAAATTAGAATGGATCATGCGATTGAATTAGAATAGATCGTACGAATGAATTAGAATGGATACATTCGTGCGAATGAATTAGAATGGATCGTACGAGTGAATTAGAATGGATCATGCGAATGAATTAGAATGGATCGTACAAATGAATTAGAATGGATCATACGAATGAATTAGAATGGATCATGCGAATGAATTAGAATGGATCGTACGAATGAATTAGAATGGATCTTATGAATGAATTAGAATGGATCGTGCGAATGAATTAGAATAGATCGTACAAATGAATTAGAATGGATCGTACGAATGAATTAGAATGGATTGTACGACTGAATTAGAATGGATCATACAAATGAATTAGATTGTATCGTACGAATGAATTAGAATGGATCGTGCGAATGAATTAGATTGTATCGTACGATCCATTCTAATGGATCGTACGAATGAATTAGAATGGATCGTGCGAATGAATTAGAATGGATCATATGAATGAATTAGAATTGATCGTTCGAATGAATTAGAATGGATCGTGCGAATGAATTAGAATGGATCGTACGAATGAATTAGAATGGATCGTGCGAATGAATTAGAATGGATCATATGAATGAATTAGAATTGATCGTGCGAATGAATTAGAATGGATCGTGCGAATGAATTAGAATGGATCGTACGAATGAATTAGAATGGATCGTACGAACGTATTAGAATGGATCGTGCGAATGAATTAGAATGGATCGTACGAATGAATTAGAATGGATCGTATGAATGAATTAGAATGGATCTTGCGAATGAATTAGAATAGATCGAACGAATGAATTAGAATGGATACATTCGTGCGAATGAATTATAATGGATTGTACGAATGAATTAGAATGGATCGTGCGAATGAATTAGAATGGATCGTACGAATGAATTAGAATGGGTCGTGCGAATGAATTAGAATGGATCGTACGAATGAATTAGAATGGATACATTCGTGCGAATGAATTAGAATGGATTGTACGAATGAATTAGAATGGATCGTGCGAATGAATTAGAATGGATCGTACGAATGAATTAGAATGGATCGTACGAATGAATTACATTGGATCGTGCGAATGAATTAGAATGGATCGTACGAATGAATTAGAATCGATCGTACGACTGAATTAGAATAGATCGTACGAATGAATTAGAATGGATACATTCGTGCGAATGAATTAAAATGGATCGTACGAATGAATTAGAATGGATCGTGCGAATGAATTAGAATGGATCATATGAATGAATTAGAATTGATCGTGCGAATGAATTAGAATGGATCGTACGAATGAATTAGAATCGATCGTACGAATGAATTAGAATGGATGTATGAATGAATTAGAATGGATCGTGCGAATGAATTACATTAGATCGTACGAATGAATTAGAATGGATCGTACGAATGAATTAGATTGTATCGTATGAATGAATTAGAATGGATCGTACGAATGAATTAGATTGGATCGTGCGAATGAATTAGAATGGATCGTACGAATGAATTAGAATCGATCGTACGACTGAATTAGAATAGATCGTACGAATGAATTAGAATGGATACATTCGTGCGAATGAATTAGAATGGATCGTACGAATGAATTAGAATGGATCGTGCGAATGAATTAGAATGGATCGTATGAATGAATTAGAATTGATCATACGAATGAATTAGAATGGATCGTGCGAATGAATTAGAATGGATCGTACGAATGAATTAGAATGGATTGTACGACTGAATTAGAATGGATCATACGAATGAATTAGATTGTATCGTACGAATGAATTAGAATGGATCATACGATTGAATTAGAATGGATCGTACGAATGTATTAGAATTGATCGTACGAATGAATTTGAATGGATCGTGCGAATGAATTAGAATGGATCGTACAAATGAACTAGAATGGATCGTACGAATGAAGTAGAATGGATACATTCGTGCGAATGAATTAGAATGGATCGTACAAATGAATTAGAATGGATCGTACGAATGAATTAGAATGGATCGTGCGAATGAATTAGAATGGATCATGCGAATGAATTAGAATGGATCGTGCGAATGAATTAGAATGGATCATACAAATGAATTAGAATAGATACATTCATGCGAATGAATTAGAATGGATCGTACGAATGAATTAGTATGGATCGTGCAAATGAATTAGAATGGATCGTACGAATGAATTAGAATGGATACATTCGTGCGAATAAATTCGAATGGATCATCCGAATGAGAAAGAATGGATCGTACGAATGAAATAGAATGGATCGTACGAATGAATTTGAATGGATCATGTGAATGAATTAGAATGAATCGTACGAATGAATTAGAATGGATTGTACGACTGAATTAGAATGGATCATACGAATGAATTAGATTGTATCGTATGAATGAATTAGAATGGATCATGCGAATGAATTAGAATGGATCGTACGAATGAATTAGAATGGATCGTACGAATGAATTAGAATGGATGTATGAATGAATTAGAATGGATCGTGCGAATGAATTACAATAGATCGTACGAATGAATTAGAATGGATCGTACGAATGAATTAGATTGTATTGTACGAATGAATTAGAATGGATCGTACGAATGAATTAGAATCGATCGTACGAATGAATTAGAATGGATCGTACGAATGAATTAGAATGGATCGTATCGTACGAATGAATTAGAATGGATCGTACAAATGAATTAGAATGGATCATACGAATGAATTAGAATGGATACATTCGTGCGAATGAATTAGCATGGATCGTACGAATGAATTAGATTGTATCGTACGAATGAATTAGAATGAATCGTGCGAATGAATTAGAATGGATCGTACGAATGAATTAATATGGATCGTATGGATGAATTAGAATGGATCATGCGAATGAATTAGAATAGATCGTACGAATAAATTATAATGGATACATTCGTGCGAATGAATTAGAATGGATCGTGCGAATAAATTAGAATCGATCGTACGAATGAATTAGATTGGATCGTGCAAATGAATTAGAATGGATCGTACGAATGAATTAGAATGGATCTAGAATGGATACATTCGTTCGAATGAATTAGAATGGATCGTACGAATGAATTAGAATGGATCGTGCGAATGAATTAGAATGGATCTTATGAATGAATTAGAATGGATCGTGCGAATGAATTAGAATAGATCGTACAAATGAATTAGAATGGATCGTACGAATGAATTAGAATGGATTGTACGACTGAATTAGAATAGATCATACGAATGAATTAGATTGTATTGTAAGAATGAATTAGAATGGATCGTACGAATGAACTAGAATGGATCGTACGAATGAAGTAGAATGGATACATTCGCACGATCCATTGTAATTCATTCGCACGAATGTATCCATTCTAATTCATTCGTACGATCCATTCTAATTCATTCGCACGAATGTATCCATTCTAATTCATTTGTACGATCTATTCTAATTCATTCGCACGATCCATTCTAATTCATTCATACGATCCATTCTAATTCATTCGCACGATCCATTCTAATTCATTCGTACGATACAATCTAATTCATTCGTATGATCCATTCTAATTCAGTCGTACAATCCATTCTAATTCATTCGTACGATCCATTCTAATTCATTTGTACGATCTATTCTAATTCATTCGCACGATCAATTCTAATTCATTCATAAGATCCATTCTTATTCATTCGCACGATCCATTCTAATTCATTCGTACGATCCATTCTAATTCATTCGAACGAATGTATCCATTCTAGATCCATTCTAATTCATTCGTACGATCCATTCTAATTCATTTGCACGATCCAATCTAATTCATTCGTACGAATGGATCGTGCGAATGAATTAGAATGGATCGTACGAATGAATTAGAATGGATTGTAAGACTGAATTAGAATGGATCATACGAATGAATTAGAATGGTTCGTACGAATGAATTAGAATGGATCGTACGAATGAATTATAATGGATCGTACGAATGAATTAGAATGGATAGTACGAATGAATTAGAATGGATCGTACGAATGAATTAGAATGGATCGTGCGAATTAATTAGAATAGATCGTACGAATGAATTAGAATGGATGTATGAATGAATTAGAATGGATCGTGCGAATGAATTACAATAGATCGTACGAATAAATTAGAATGGATCGTACGAATGAATTAGAATGGATCGTGCGAATGAATTAGAATGGATCGTACGAATGAATTAGAATGGATCGTACGAATGAATTAGATTGGATCGTGCTAATGAATTAGAATGGATCGTACGAATGAATTAGAATCGATCGTACGAATGAATTAGAATAGATCGTACGAATGAATTAGAATAGATATATTCGTGCGAATGAATTAGAATGTATCATACGAATGAATTTGAATGGATCGTGCGAATGAATTAGAATGGATCATGCGAATGAATTAGAATGGATCGTGCGAATGAATTAGAATGGATCGTACGACTGAATTAGAATGGATCGTACGAATGAATTAGAATAGATCATGCGAATGAATTAGAATGGATCGTACGAATGAATTAGAATGGATCGTACGAATGAATTAGAATGGATCGTACGAACGAATTAGAATAGATCGTGCGAATGAATTAGAATGAATCGTACGAATGAATTAGAATGGATCGTATGAATGAATTAGAATGGATCTTGCGAATGAATTAGAATAGATCGAACGAATGAATTAGAATGGATACATTCGTGTGAATGAATTAGAATGGATTGTACGAATGAATTAGAATGGATCGTGTGAATGAATTAGAATGGATCGTACGAATGAATTAGAATGGATCGTGGGAATGAATTAGAATAGATCGTACGAATGAATTAGAATGGATCGTATGAATGAATTAGAATGGATCGTACGGATGAATTAGAATAGATCGTACGAATGAATTAGAATGGATACATTCGTGCGAATGAATTAGAATGGATCGTACGAATGAATTAGAATGGATCGTGTGAATGAATTAGATTGGATCGTGCGAATGAATTAGAATGGATCGTAAGAATGAATTAGAATGGATCGTACGAATGAATTAGAACAGATCGTACGAATGAATTAGAATAGATCGTATGAATGAATTAGAATGGATCGTGCGAATGAATTAGAATAGATCGTACGAATGAATTAGAATGGATACATACGAATGAATTAGAATGGATCGTACGAATGAATTAGAATAGATCATGCAAATGAATTAGAATGGACCGCACGATTGAATTAGAATGGATCGTACGAATGAATTAGAATGGATCGTGTGAATGAATTAGAATGGATACATTCGTGCGAATGAATTAGAATGGATCGTACGAATGAATTAGAATGGATCGTACGAATGAATTAGAATGGATCGTATGAATGAATAAGAATGGATAATGCGAATGAATTAGAATGAATTAGAATGGATATATTCGTGCGAATGATTTAGAATGGATCGTGCGAATGAATTAGAATGGATCGTGTGAATGAATTAGATTGGATCGTGCGAATGAATTAGAATGGATCGTAAGAATGAATTAGAATGGATCGTACGAATGAATTAGAACAGATCGTACGAATGAATTAGAATGGATCGTATGAATGAATTAGAATGGATCGTATGAATGAATTAGAATGGATCGTGCGAATGAATTAGAATAGATCGTACGAATGAATTAGAATGGATACATACGAATGAATTAGAATGGATCGTACGAATGAATTAGAATGGATCATGCAAACGAATTAGAATGGACCGCACGATTGAATTAGAATGGATCGTACGAATGAATTAGAATGGATCGTGCGAATGAATTAGAATGGATACATTCGTGCGAATGAATTAGAATGGATCGTACGAATGAATTAGAATCGATCGTACGACTGAATTAGAATAGATCGTACGAATGAATTAGAATGGATACATTCGTGCGAATGAATTAGAATGGATCGTACGAATGAAGTAGAATGGATCGTGCGAATGAATTAGAATGGATCATATGAATGAATTAGAATTGATCGTGCGAATGAATTAGAATGGATCGTGCGAATGAATTAGAATAGATCGTACGAATGAATTAGAATGGATCATACGAATGAATTAGAATGGATCGTGCGAATGAATTAGAATGGATCGTACAAATAAATTAGATCATAGAATGGATCATACGAATGAATGAATCGTACGAATGAATTGGAATGGATCGTGCGAATAGTACGATCCATTCGTACGAATGAATTAGAATAAACAATTCATTAGATCGTACGATCGTACGAATGAATGGATCGTATTCTAATGAATTAGAATGGATCCATGCATTCATTCGTACGATACATTCTAATTCATTCATTAGATCCAATTATAATGGATCATTAGAATGAATTACAATATATCCATTCTAATTCGTACGAATTCATACGCACGATTCAATCTAATTCATTCGTACGATCAATTCTAATTCAATCGTGTGGTCCATTCTAATTCATTTGCATGATCCATTCTAATTCATTCGTACGATCCATTCTAATTCATTCGTAAGTATCCATTCTAATTCATTCGTACGATCTATTCTAATTCATTCGCACGATCCATTCTAATTCATTCATACGATCCATTCTAATTCATTCATACGATCCATTCTAATTCATTCGTACGATCTGTTCTAATTCATTCGTACGATCCATTCTAATTCATTCTTACGATCCATTCTAATTCATTCGCACGATCCAATCTAATTCATTCACACGATCCATTCTAATTCATTCGTACGATCCATTCTAATTCATTCGCACGAATGTATCCATTCTAATTCATTCGTATGATCTATTCTAATTCATTCGTACGATCCATTCTAATTCATTCATACGATCCATTCTAATTCATTCGTACGATCCATTCTAATTCATTCGCATGATCCATTCTAATTCATTCGTACGATCCATTCTAATTCATTCGCACGATCCATTCTAATTCATTCGTACAATCCATTCTAATTCATTCGCACGAATGTATCCATTCTAATTCATTCGTTCGATCTATTCTAATTCATTCGCAAGATCCATTCTAATTCATTCATACGATCCATTCTAATTCATTCATACGATCCATTCTAATTCACTCGCACGATCCATTCTAATTCGTTCGTACGATCCATTCTAATTCATTCGTATGATCCATTCTAATTCATTTGTACGATCCATTCTAATTCATTCGCACGATCTATTCAAATTCATTCATATGATCCATTCTAATTCATTCGCACGATCCATTCTAATTCATTCGTACGATCCATTCTAATTCATTCGCACGAATGTATCCATTCTAATTCATTCGTAGGATCTATTCTAATTCAGTCATACGATCGATTCTAATTCATTCGTACGATCCATTCTAATTCATTCGCACGATCCAATCTAATTCATTCGTACGATCCATTCTAATTCATTCGTACGATCCATTCTAATTCATTCGCACGATCCATTCTAATTCATTCGTACAATCCATTCTAATTCATTCGCACGAATGTATCTATTCTAATTCATTCGTACGATCCATTCTAATTCATTCGCACAATCCATTCGCGCGAATGAATTAGATTGGATCTTAGAATGAATTCATTCTTACGAATGAATTTGTAATCATTCATTCTAATTTGTATGATACAAACGATTAATTCTAATTCATACGATACAATCTAATTCATTACCACGATCCATTAGAATGAATTAGAATGAATTAGAATGGATCACTCGAATGAATTAGAATGGATCGTTTGAATGAATTAGATTGTATCGTACGAATGAATTAGAATGTATCGTTCAAATGAATTAGAATGGATC
This sequence comes from Chamaelirium japonicum, assembly GCA_947650365.1. Taxonomy (NCBI): domain Eukaryota; kingdom Viridiplantae; phylum Streptophyta; class Magnoliopsida; order Liliales; family Melanthiaceae; genus Chamaelirium; species Chamaelirium japonicum. The sequence continues at coordinate 180,487 of CANTAL010000149.1, forward strand.
GTACGAATGAATTAGATTGGATCGCACGAAGGTATCTATTCTAATTCATTCATACGATCTATTCTAATTCATTCCCACAAATGTATCCATTCTAATTCATTCGTACGATCCATTAGAATGGTTCGTATGAATGAATTAGAAAGGATTGTACGACTGAATTAGAATGGATCATACGTATGAATTAGATTGTATCGTACGAATGAATTAGAATGGATCATGCGAATGAATTAGAATTTATTCGTACGAATGAATTAGAATGGATCGTACGAATGAATTAGAATGATCGTACGAATGAACTAGAATGGATCGTACGAATGAATTAGAGTAGATCGTACGAATGAATTAGAATGGATACATTTGTGCGAATGAATTAGAATAGATCGTACGAATGAATTAGAATGGATTGTGCGAATGAATTAGAATGGATCGTATGAATGAATTAGAATGGATCGTGCGAATGAAGTAGAATGGATCGTACGAATGAATTAGAATGGATCATACGAATGAATTAGAATGGATCGTACGAATGAATTAGAATGGATTGTACGACTGAATTAGAATGGATCGTACGAATGAATTAGAATGGATCATGCGAATGAATTAGAATGGATCCTACGAATGAATTAGAATGAATACATTCTTACGAATGAATTAGAATGAATTAGAATAGATCGTATGAATTACAATGGATCGTGCGAATGTATCCATTCTACTTCATTCATATGATCCATTCTAATTCATTCGCACGATCCATTCTAATTCATTCGTACGATCCATTCTAATTCATTCGTACGATCCATTCTAATTCATTCGCACGATCCATTCTAATTCATTCGTACGATACGATCTAATTCATTCGTATGATCCATTCTAATTCAGTCGTACAATCCATTCTAATTCATTCGTACGATACATTCTAATTCATTCGCACGATCCATTCTAATTCATTCGCACGATCAGTTCTAATTCATTCATATGATCCATTCTAATTCATTAGCACGATCCATTCTGATTCATTCGTACGATCCATTCTAATTCATTCGCACGAATGTATCCATTCTAATTCATTCGTACGATCTATTCTAATTCAGTGGTACGATCGATTCTAATTCATTCGTACGATCCATTCTAATTCGTACGCACGATCCAATCTAATTCATTCGTATGATCCATTCTAATTCAGTCGTATAATCCATTCTAATTCATTCGTACGATCCATTCTAATTCATTCGTACAATCCATTCTAATTCATTCGTACGATCCATTCTAATTCATTTGTACAATCTATTCTAATTCATTCGCACGATCCATTCTAATTCATTCATAAGATCCATTCTAATTCATTCGCACGATCCATTCTAATTCATTCGTACGATCCATTCTAATTCATTTGAACGAATGTATCCATTCTAGATCCATTCTAATTCATTCGTACGATCCATTCTAATTCATTTGCACGATCCAATCTAATTCATTTGCACGATCCATTCTAATTCATTCGCACGATCCATTCGAATTCATTCGCACGAATGTATCCATTATAATTTATTCGTACGATCTATTCTAATTCATTCGCATGATCCATTCTAATTCATCCATACGATCCATTCTAATTCATTCGTACGATCCATTCTAATTCATTCGCACGATCGATTCTAATTCATTCGTACGATCCATTCTAATTCATTCGCACGAATGTATCCATTCTAATTCATTCGTACGATCATTCGAACGATCCATTCTAATTCACTCTTACGATCCATTCTAATTCATTCGCACGATCCAATCTAATTCATTCACACGATCCATTCTAATTCATTCGTACGATCCATTCTAATTCATTCGCACGAATGTATCCATTCTAATTCATTCGTACGATCTACTATAATTCATTCGTACGATCCATTCTAATTCATTCATACGATCCATTCTAATTCATTCGTACGATCCATTCTAATTCATTCGCACGATCCATTCTAATTCATTCGTACGATCCATTCTAATTCATTCTAATTCATTCGTACGATCCATTCTAATTCATTCGCACGAATGTATCCATTCTAATTCATTCGTACGATCTATTCTAATTCAGTCGTACGATCGATTCTAATTCATTCGTACGATCCATTCTAATTCATTCGCACGATCCAATCTAATTCATTCGTGCGATCCATTCTAATTCATTCGTACGATCCATTCTAATTCATTCGCACGATCCATTCTAATTCATTCGTACAATCCATTCTAATTCATTCGCACGAATGTATCCATTCTATTTCATTCGCACGATTCAATCTAATTCATTCGTACGATCAATTCTAATTCAATCGTGCGGTCCATTCTAATTCATTTGCATGATCCATTCTAATTCATTCGTACGATCCATTCTAATTCATTCATACGATCCATTCTAATTCATTCATACTATCCATTCTAGTTCATTCGTACGATCCATTCTAATTCATTCGTACGATCTATTCTAATTCATTCGTACGAATGTATCCATTCTAATTCATTCGTACGATCCATTCTAATTCATTCGCACGATCCATTCTAATTCATTCGTACGATCCATTCTAATTCATTCGCACGAATGTATCCAGTCTAAATCATTCATACGATCTATTCTAATTCATTCGCACAATCCATTCTAATTCATTCATACGATCCATTCTAATTCATTCTTACGATCCATTCTAATTCATTCGTACGATACAATCTAATTCATTCGCACAATCTATTCTAATTCATTCGTACGATCCATTCTAATTCATTAACACGATCCATTCTAATTCATTCGTAAGATCCATTCTAATTCATTCGTACGATCCATTCGTACGATCCATTCTAATTCATTCGCACGATCCATTCTAATTCATTCGTACGAATGATTACAAATTCATTCGTAAGAATGAATTCATTCTAAGATCCAATCTAATCCATTCGCACGAATGGATCGTGTGAATGAATTAGAATGGATCGTACGAATGAATTAGAATGGATACATTCGTGCGAATGAATTAGAATGGATTGTACGAATGAATTAGAATGGATCGTGCGAATGAATTAGAATGGATCGTATGAATGAATTAGAATGGATCGTACGAATGAATTAGATTCGATCGTGCGAATGAATTAGAATGGATCGTACGAATGAATTAGAATCGATCGTACGACTGAATTAGAATAGATCGTACGAATGAATTAGAATGGATACATTCGTGCGAATGAATTAGAATGGATCGTACGAATGAATTAGAATGGATCATGCGAATGAATTAGAATGGATCATATGAATGAATTAGAATGGATCGTGCGAATCTAATTCAGTCGTACAATCCATTCTAATTCATTCGTACGATCCATTCTATTTCATTCGTATGATCCATTCTAATTCATTCGTACGATCCATTCTAATTCATTCGCACGATCCATTCTAATTCATTCATACGATCCAATCTAATTCATTCGTACGATCCATACTAATTCATTCGCACGATCCATTCTAATTCATTCGTACGATCCATTCTAATATATTCGCACGAATGTATCCATTCTACTTCATTTTTACGATCCATTCTAGTTCATTCGTACGATCCATTCTAATTCATTCGCACGATCCATTCAAATTCATTCGTACGATCCATTCTATTTCATTCGTACGATCCATTCTAATTCATTCGTCTGATCCATTCTAATTCATTCGTACGATCCATTCTAATTCATTCTAATGGATTGTACGACTGAATTAGAATGGATTGTACGAATGAATTAGATTGTATTATACAAATGAATTTGATTGTATCGTACGAATGAATTAGAATGGATCGTGCGAATGAATTAGAATGGATCATACGAATGAATTAGAATGGATCGTATGAATGAATTAGAATGGATCGTACGAATGAATTAGAATAGATCGTACGAATGAATTAGAATGGATACATTCGTGCGAATGAATTAGAATGAATCGTACGAATGAATTAGAATGGATCGTGCGAATGAATTAGAATGGATCGTACGAATGAATAAGAATGGATCATACGAATGAATTAGATTGGATCGTGCGAATGAAATAGAATGGATCGTACGAATGAATTAGAATGGATCATACGATTGAATTAGAATAGATCGTGCGAATGAATTTGAATGGATATATTCGTGCGAATAAATTAGAATGGATCGTACGAATGAATTAGAATGGATCGTGCGAATGAATTAGAATGGATCGTACGAATGAATTAGATTGTATCGTCCGAATGAATTAGAATGGATCGTGCGAATGAATTAGAATGGATCGTGTTGGGGGTAGTCAGAAACCACATATCTTGGATAGCATTGCAAATGCACCTGAGATATAGTTCGCGAGGGAGCCCGTCCAGGAGTTGGAACCCTCGGAAGCCGAGCGTGCCCCCTTTCCAACCCGCAAGAAGCTCGCCCCCACAGGGAGCTGGATGGACACCTTGTATCTGAGTGCAGCTCGCTCCCAGCCCGCAAGAAGCTCGCCCCCACAGGGAGCTGGATGGACACCTTGTATCTGAGTGCAGCTCGCTCCCAGCCCGCAAGAAGCTCGCCCCCACAGGGAGCTGGATGGACACCTTGTATCTGAGTGCAGCTCGCCCCTCCCAGACCCCGTAGGAGTTCTCGCCCCCGTGCTCACTAAAATCACCTTGGCAGTGGAGCGAGATCCCCATTGGGCTGAAGGGGCTCAAGGCCAAGAGCTCGCTAAGTAGCTCGCCCATGCTCTCGCATGAACTCGCCTAGCTCGCGCAGGAGCTCGCCCGTGCTCTCGAACGAGCTCGCCTAAGCTCTCCCAGGAGCTCGCCCAAACGCGCCCAGGAGCTCGCCTAAGCTCTCTCAGGAGCTCGCACAAGCTCGCCCTGACCCCTGTTTATCAAAGAGGTTGCCCCCGCGAGGTCCGACTCTTGATAAATATGGGCGAAAGGACGGAGCGGTGCCGGGCGAGCTGGCCTTTGCTTCCTCCCTGAGACCGCCCAGACTCGAACATTCCAGAATGGCCACCTGGCCACGACAAGAAAGATTCCCCCCCCACTCAAACCGTCTGGCAGGCTTGGCGACAGAATGTCAGGGCGCGAGTACCAAGGACTGTCAGACCCACGTGAGCCAGAACGTGGGGGGTCTAGAAAGCCCTGAAAGAATCTCCACGTGTCGGGGTACGGTAGGCCGCCGATTGCTATAAATGCTCACCCCCAGGCTCCATAGTAGAGGTTCGAATTCCTTTTCCCTACCACTTTGGTATATCGCAGCTCGCCATTGTGCCACCGTGACTGACTTGAGCGTCGGAGGGTCTGCGCTCCTAAGGGAGCCAGCCGTTCTCATGTTCTCTTTTCTTTGTCTTGCAGGTAGCCCGCACGGACCAGCGAAAAATCCCCCGAACATTTGGCGTCGTCTGTGGGATCTTCGATTGGTTCCTGCGAGAACACCCACGACCACACGGTTGAGCGCCGTTCGCTCTCGTAACTCCAGAGATGGCTCCGGCAACGAGGGGACGCAGGCGACCGAGGACTAATGCGAGATCTGCGCGCAGCGAGCCTCCTGTTGAGACCCCTCAGCCCCAGGTCCCGCTCAGTGACCAACTCTTGTTGGAGATGTTGGCCACCCAGCGGGCCATGATGGAGGAACTGACGCGATTGCGTCAGGCTCCGCCAGCCAGCCGGCGGTCTGGGCCGGCGAAGACGGCGTCTCCGATGCGACCACCGGTGTCAACATCACGACCGCCCACGGTCGCTCCGGCGCGGCAGGTTTCCCAGCCGGAACCCCCAGTCGGGAGAGCGGCTGTACGCGGGGTGCCGGAAACCCCGCTCACGAGGCTGCAGAAGCTAGTGACCCAGCGGTCTAGCAACCAGGCGACCTCGCGCGCGACCATCCCTTGCCACCGTAGCCGGAGCGTCGATTCTGACGGGTCGGAGGCAAGGTCTCTAGAGCGGGATCGCGACCCGCGCCATCGGCGACGAGGGAAAGAGCCCGCGGTGGAAATACCTTCCGAAGCTCGTGAGGCAACGGCCTCCCACAGACCAACTGACGCGTTGAACGAATCCGTGGGTGGACGGCAAGGAGGCCGCCGAGTGGTTGCCCCCGAGGGTCGCCGCGGGTTGGGACCGACCTCGCCACAAGGGAGCGTACGAGACCGCCTAGGACCAGCGCAGCTGCCTCTGGGAGTTCTCCCCGGGCACTGGCAGCGATCTAGTGCGCCAGTAGATTTACTGGAAGACCTCGCCGCCCACGGAGGTAGCTCGCCTTTCACCAGCGAGGTCCACCAAGGGGGTTTTCCGCACCACTGGACCCCCCCGAAGTTTGTATTGTTCGACGGGTCGCAGGATCCCGTTGACCATCTCTTGGCTTACAGAAAGCTTCTATTTTTCCGGGACCAAGACCACGTCTTGTGCCAAGCATTCCCGAGCAGTTTGACCGGCTCGGCATTGAACTGGTTCCACAAATTGCCGCCCGGCATGATCCCCGACTTTCCAACTCTCTCTAGGCTATTCCTGGAGCAGTATCGCTGCAATAGGCAGCCCCCGAAGAGAATGGAGTCTCTGTTTACCTTAACCATGGGAGCTCGCGAGACGCTCCGGTGCTTCGCAATGCGATTCCGAAGCGCCTACCTCGCTCTGGAAGACGCGGCGGGCCAAGATCGTACCGTGGTGAGTGCCTTCAGAAGCGCCCTCCCCGAGGGTTACAAGCTTCATGACGCTCTAGTGATTAAAGATCCTCGCACGATGGTTGAACTATTTGCCCTGGTCCAGCAACACATCAAGCTCGAAGACGCTGTGTTAGACCGGAAGGGAAAGGCAGTCGAGCAGCGACCTCCTCCGGCCCAGCGACCACTTGTCGTTAAGGCCGTGGAGAAGAGGGAGGTGCCCCTGGCGGTGCCTTTGCCCGGACCGCCCGCAGCTCCTGCTGTACAGCCCGCAGAAGCCCCCGCGACTGTCGCTGGAAGGCCGGCGAACTGGCGCCTGCCTCCGGGGCCCGGGGAGCGGGACTTCACCGTGCTAACCCACTCGCCAGGACAAATATTTCATCAGATTCGTAATGAACCTTTCTTCCAGTACCCGCCATCCCTGCAGGTCAGAGAGCCCGGCTCTACCGACAACTCGCGGCGGTGCGCCTTTCATCGAAGCCCTGGGCATCACACTAACAGATGCCGGGCTCTGAAGAACCACCTCGAGGATTTGGTCACCCAGGGCCATTTGAATCAGTTTATTTCGCCTCCAAGGAGGTTTGAGGTGGTACCGGCACGGGCTCCTCGGGAGGGAGATCGCTCGGGGCCCGCTGAACCCGCCCTGCCTCCGCCTCCCCCGAGAGGACCGGTGATCTGCCATACCATTAGCGGGCGGCTGAGCGGCCCGAGGTCCAGTAATGAAGCCCGCCGACGAGTCAGAGAGATGGAGCGGGCACAGAAGGTATTTTCCGTCTCGCTAACTCCTACTTTACTTCAAGCACCAAGGGTGGAAGCCCGCGATTTTCTCTTGTTTTCGGAAGATGACATGACTGGGGTCGTTACGCCCCACAATGACCCCCTCGTCATACGCCTGATGATGGCTAACATCGAGGTGAGGCGAGCTCTGGTTGATTCAGGGAGTGCCGTTAACATCCTTTTTCTGTCGGCCTACCTGCGAATGGGGTTGAGACTTGCCGACCTGTCTCCCTCGACGAGCTCCCTCAGTGGATTCACCGGCGAGGTTGCCAAAGTGGCAGGAGAGATAACCCTTACTGTGACCGCGGGTCCGGAGGCTCGATAAGTCCGCTTCGCGGTAGTGGATGGGAGTTCTGCATTTAATGCCATCCTTGGGCGGCCTTGGCTAAGGCAAATGAATGCGGTAGCTTCACCCAACCATCAGGCCCTCAAATTCCCGACCGCGAGCGGGGTCGTGGTAATTCAGGGTGATCAGGTAGCCGCTACCCGATGCGAGCAGGATGTACTTCACCTCATGGACATGGAGGTCGCCGAGGCCAAGAGGCCCGCACCCTCCTAGCAATTACCGCCCGCTACGAGCGAGCTGCTGGGGAGCCCGCTGGAGGCCTCCTCGCTTAAGTCCCCTACTCCACCCCCGGGTGGGAGCGGTGTGGATCTTAAGTTGGAGGGAGGACGCCCGACAACCCCCAAGAGAGGAAGTATTCCAATTGCCGAACCACTTCAAGAGGTCGACATTGGCGGCAAAGAAGGGCCAAGAGTTGTTAGCCTCGGGACCTTGCTAACCAAGGGCGAGGGCCATAACCAACTTACTCAGGGAATACCGTGACGTATTCGCTTGGAGCTTCGCGGACATGCCAGGGATTGACCCGGAGGTCGCCTGTCATCGTCTGCACACCATGAAGGAGTTCCCGCCGGTCAAGCAGAAAGCTCGGCACATTCCTGCTGTGAAGTCCGTTGCAGTGGCGGCGGAGATAGACAAGCTGGAGCGAGCCGGCTTCATCCGCGAGGCGCACTTCCCCGAGTGGATCTCCAATATCGTGGCGGTGCCCAAGAAGAGCGGAGCGGTCAGGGTGTGCATTGACTTCTCCGACCTCAATAAGGCATGCCCGAAGGACGGATTTCCTCTTCCGAGAATAGGCACACTGGTCGACGCAGCTGTCGGGTTCCAGGCCCTGTCCTTCATGGATGGATATTCTGGGTATAACCAGATACCTCTCCACGCTGACGATCAGGAGAAGACCGCCTTCTACTCTGGAGTGGGCTACCAGAAGTTATACTGCTATCGAGTGATGCCGTTCGGACTTAAGAACGCTGGAGCGACCTACCAAAGGTTAGTCACTCAGATGTTCAAAGATCAGATCGGCAGAAACATCGAAGTTTATGTAGACGACCTCCTGGTGAAGAGTCGGGAGCGAGAGGGGCATGTTGCCGATCTCCGCGAAACCTTCGAGATACTGAGAAAGTACCAAATGAGGCTGAACCCAGCGAAGTGCGCATTCGGGGTGACTTCTGGGAAATTCCTCGGGTACCTGGTCACCCACAGGGGGATCGAGGCCGACCCTGGGCAAATCCGAGCACTTGTCGAAATGCCTGCACCAAGAACCCGGCAGGAAGTCCAGAGGTTGAGCGGGCGAATCGCCGCGCTCAATCGGTTCATCTCCAAATCCTCAGACAACTGCCGACCTCTTTTCGAGCTGCTACAAAAAGGAGCGAGCATTTGTTGGGATGAGAAGTGCGAGCACGCCTTCCAGAAGATCAAAGATTACCTGGCGAGCCCACCGATCTTAGCGGCACCCAAAGAGGGCGCCGAGCTTGGAGTGTACCTTGCGGTCACTGAGAATGCGGTGAGCGGGGTCCTTGTTGTGGAAGAAGCAAAGGTGGAGTGGCCTGTCTACTTTGTAAGTCACACAATGCTTCCCGCCGAGCTCTGGTATCAACCAATCGAGAAGGTCGCGTTGGCCTTGGTCCTTACCGCGAGAAAGCTCCACCCCTACTTCTCGGCGCACCCTGTCAGGGTCATCACAGAGCACCCTCTTAAGAGTGCGCTCTCCAGACCCTCGGTAGCCGGCAGGCTCTACCGTTGGTCCGCCGAGCTCGCCGCCTATGGTTTGGAGTATGTCCCTCGAGTTGCTGTCAAAGGACAGGCGCTTGCCGATTTCTTGGCGGACTTCCCCATAGAAGATCCGGTCCAGTACCGGGAGGATGAACCAACTGAGGCACACCCTGGGAAGGCGAGGTTCTTGGACAACCAAGGCGAGCTTCCTCCAACTAAGCGTTCAGAGGAGGCAGGCTGGGAATTATTCGTCGATGGATCCTCCAACGCTTTGGGGGCTGGGATCGGGGTCGCACTGATCGCCCAGTCGGTACTTCTGGAGAAGTCAGTCCGACTGGATTTCGCCGCTACCAACAATGAGGCGGAATATGAGGCGCTGCTGGCTGGCCTGGAGCTCGCTCAAGAGGTAGGCGCCAAACACTTGAAGGTCTTTAGCGATTCCCAGCTAATTATTTGCCAAATCAATGGGGAGTACGCCTCTCGGGATGCACGAATGGCGGGCTATGGGGATCTGGTGAAGCACAAGGCCACGGAGTTCGAAAAGATCTCCTTCGAGCAAATTCCGCGAGCCGATAATAGGCGAGCTGATGCTTTGGCAAACGCCGCCTCTTTGCTAGGAACATCAGAGGCTCGCCAGATTCTCATCGAGGTCCAAAATCAGTCTCGGCTCCAACTGATGGAGCCCGCTGTTAACCAAGTCTCCGACGACGTACCACCCAGCGGGTGGACCGCCCCCATCTTTCGCTTTCTCCAGAAGGGCGAGCTACCAGAGGATAGAGAGGAAGCCCGGCGAGTGGAGAAATGCGCTGGGCACTATCTCATTCGCTGGGATCGCCTTTTTCGAAGATCCTTTGGCGGGCCAAGTCTCCGTTGCGTCGAGAGCCCGGAAACTGAAGAAGTTCTAAAGTGCATTCATTCTGGCGAGCTGGGAAACCACGCTGGTGGGCGGTCTCTCGCTGCGAAAGTACGAAGGCAAGGATACTGGTGGCCCACTCTGGAGCAAGACGCTTTGAAGGTCGCCCAGAGGTGCATCCAATGCCAGAAGCACGCCACCACGAATCATATGCCCGCAGAAGAACTGCATCCTCTAGCGAGCCCCTGGCCTTTCCAGCAATGGGGGTTGGACATAGTGGGACCTTTCCCTGTGTCAGCCCGGCAGAAGAAATTCATCTTAGTAGCTACAGACTACTTCACCAAATGGGTAGAAGCGGTCCCGCTAGCTAAGATAGGCAAGAAGCAGGTAAAAGACTTCCTTTGGAAGAATATTTTCTACCGGTTCGGTCTGCCTCGGGTACTTATCACCGATAATGGACGCCAGTTCGATAATCGCTTGATCAGAAGTTTTTGTGTTGAATATGGAGTCGACCTAAGGTTCTCTTCCCCAAGGTACCCTCAAAGCAATGGGCAGGCCGAAGCAACGAATCGCGTGATCTTGGACAACCTCAAGAAAAGGCTGGAAGGGAAAAAAGGATTGTGGGAGCAGGAGCTCGACGGAGTCTTGTGGGCCTATCGCACTACTCCACGCCGCTCAACCAACGAATCCCCTTTCAGTCTCACTTTTGGTTGCGAAGCCGTGCTACCCATAGAGGCCGAGCTGCCCACTGAAAGAAGGCTTGCGTCGGCGGAGGTCGACAACGACAAACTGCTCGTCGACTCCCTTGATCAGCTCGAAGAAAGACGAGAGCACGCCAATCTACACCTCGCCGGATACAGACAAGAAATGAAGCGCGCCTATGACAAAAGAGTCCGCCATCGGGCATTCAAGGCCGGCGATCTGGTAATGAGAAAGGTGTTCGCAAACACGCAAGAGCCTAATGCAGGAAAGCTCGCGGCGAACTGGGAAGGCCCATACATAATACACGAAGCAGGAAGCTCGGGGGCTTACCGGTTGATGACCGCTGGAGGCGACCTGTTAGAGCGACCTTGGAACGCTCTGCACCTTCGCAAGTTCTATGCCTAAGGAAATTTTTGTAAATTATCTTCTGAAGAGGTTATGAATGAATGATGGAAGTTTTCAACAATTTAACTAGGAAGCTCGGCGCAGACAGAGCCCGCATGATCTATAGTGTGCAGTCCGCCGTTGTGCGGACTTAAAGCAAAACCGAGATCCTCAGAGGCAGCCAGTGGGCAACCTTGAGCTTCCCGGGGCAGTCCGCCGTTGTGCGGACTTAAAGCAAAACCGGGATCCTCAGAGGCAGCCAGTGGGCGACCTTGAGCTTCTCGGGGTAGTCCGCCGTTGTGCGGACTTAAAGCCAGACCGGGATCCTCAGAGGCAGCCAGTGGGCGACCTTGAGCTTCCCGGGGCAGTCCGCCGTTGTGCGGACTTAAAGCAAGACCGGGATCCTCAGAGGCAGCCAGTGGGCGACCTTGGGCTTCCCGGGGAAGTCCGCTGCCTAGTGGACTCTAAACTTAACCAGGATCCTTCGCGTTCACCTGCCATGAACGGAAGCATCCTGGCGTTGGCAAACCCCTCGAAGGGCGAGCCCGCCAAACAGGATCATCGAAAGAAATTAACCGGGCAGGGGGCAGCTAGCACTAATTAGTTTCCTTTAAAAACAAAAATGGTTTAAGTCTCTGAGTGTAGGGAAGTTTTTGAAATCGTTTGGTTTGCTTATCGTTTTCCGGACTCAGAGACTAATCGCGTTTTTTCGAGCATGCCGAGTTTTTCGTTTGCATATACTTTAAAATAAAAAGGTTGAATCGAATTAGTTGCCTCGCCCGGGGTATCACTCTCGAGATCGCTGCGAAACTCCTAAAGCGGACTCGTGAGCGACACAGAGAAAGAAAGGAACGCATGGACGAGCTCAAAAAGATATAAATTTCATTGATTGACAAAAATTACAAAAGTAGTTACAAGGCTGCAAGCTCAAGGCTTGCTTGTCTCCGCCCCGCTGTCGTCCCCTCGGCGCCGCTTCTTTGACCTTTCGGTCTTGTACTTCTCCACAGCGGCCAGGGCACCTTTCTTGAGGAGATCGTCCAATTGGGCTTGGAGGCGACTTTGCTGAGCCCGAAGGCCGTTGGCGTGTGTCTCCTTCAAAGCCGCGATCTTCGTCTTCAGAGCAGCGACCTCGCCTTGAAGTTGAGCCGCCTCCCGCTGTGCGACCTCCTGGGCGGACACAGCTTCGTCTCGCTCCGCCTTGGCCTTGAGGAGGGCGGTAGCGGACAGGCCTTTGGCTACCTCGGCCATGGCGAGACCTGACGCCAGGACTTTGACCCTGCGGTGCAGTGCCTCTGACTCTGCCCTCAGCTCCTCGGAGCCCTTGGCTCACTGAAGCTCGTGGATGTGCTCGTCTACCTTGCGCTCGGACCCCCGAAGGGAATCGTCGAACAAGGCGACCAGCGCTTTCCCGGCCCCAGCGACCTCCGCGGCCAGCGCCTGGCTCTGCCTCTCCGCCTGCATAAGGAAGGAGGAAGAGTTAGCAAGAATTGAGACTAATATTTGTACGAAGACAGGTGCGGTGAGTACCTCGGTAAGGCGTTCGCTTAGGGAGGCAAAGGGAGCACGCGCGAAAACGTTGCAGCCCAGCAGCTGCCGCACGTAGTAGGGTGCCCTCCCCTCCTCCGCAGAGGAGCCCGCGCTGGGACCCCCGGGAGCTCCGGAAGGAGGGGGCGCGACGGGAGGAGTGGGGGCTATCACATCCCCCGGGCGAGCTCCGGCTCCTGGCGGGCTCGGAGGGTCCGCCTTGGCCCCCTTGGCCTCCGGCTCCGAGCTGAAGGACTCGGAGTCGGAGCCAATGTCTACAAAGCTAGGGGACCTGTAGACCAGGTCCCCTAAGCCCTGCTGGGAGCATACTCCCTCCTGGCCTTCTGCAGGAGGCGAGGCCGGAGGGGCGGGAGCTGGAGCGGCCGCCGGTGTAGAGGCCGCGGGAGTTGGAGCTGAGGCCGGCAAGGAGGTCGCAGCGACGGCGTCGGACTCACCCTGCTGGACCCCTGCCCCGTCGGTGGGAGATGGAGGCTCCTGCCCGCTCGATCCCGGCCCTGGTGCGAGAGCTGATGGAGTCGGGGGCTTCTCCACTTGGGCGGAAGCAGAAGGCTCCGCCCGGGAAGGTTGAGGAGAGGGCTCTTCCTCCTAGCAGCCTGATGCCTCTTCCGCGGAGTCCGTCCAGCTGGGCTCCGAGTCCAAGCCCGCCTCCTCCAGCGCTTTTCGCCGCCGTTCCGCCTGGACATTAAAAAGAGCGGGCCCCGCGCGCTTGGCCTTCTTCTTCCCGCGGGCCTCCATCTCCGGCGTCAGCACTGTTACACGAAGCGGGACGGTCAGATCGCCCGGGAAGTAGCCCATTAAAATTTGAGCTATCCCGGATTCGACTTCCGCCATGGTAAGCGGGAGGTCGATGTTCGGGTCGTCGGGCTCAACCATTTGGATCTTGCGGCGGACAATTGGAGTTGGGGCGGGAGGCTGACCTGGGCCGGCGTCCGAGCGAGGAGGTTGCGGAGAAGCGGAAGCTTCGCCCTGGTGGAGCATCTCCATGGTGTCGGGGTCGTTGAGGCGGATGGGCGAAGCCCGCCTCCGGACCGTCTTCTTACGGGGGTTGCCTCCCGAGCTCCCGGCCCCCTTGCTGGCCCCTTTGGAGGGAGGAGCGTTCTGCATCGGCGGAATAGCGCCGATCTCCTCCTCTTTCTTCTTCCGGACGATCTTCTACTTCAGCAGAATAGCGCCGGTCTTCCCGTCCTTCAGCTGGAAGGCGAAGTCGGGAGCGGTGATCTTCTCCGGAGTCCGCCCACCGAGGTAGTGAAGGATCGCCTCGTCCAGAGATCGCTCCCTGTCGGGAGCGATGCACTTCTTCTTCCCCGCTTTGTAGAAGGAGATCTACCAGAAGACCGCCGTCGGGGGAGCCCCGGGGTGAGCCGGGACTCCGCTAAACCGCCCGCGCCAGTCGCCGACCGCCACGAAAGGATAGTCCTTCCAGTGGCGGTCCTTGCTCTCGATGGTGGAGAAGGGGAGCACCTCGCCAGGTCGCCCGGCGAGGTAGAAGTAGCCGCAGCCCGCGGAGCTGAAGACCGACGAGGGCTTGAGGAGCCACTTTTTGAGCAGATAGCTCAGTGGGATCCTCGCCTTCAGGGCGGTCTCCAGCTGAGACAGCCCATAGAGTATCCCCCAGGAGTTTCCTGAGAGTTGGGCGGGGCAAAGCCCCGTCAACTCCAGGAGCTCCCCGGCGAGATGACTCAGGGGGAACCGCAGCCCGGACCACAGCAGCCCGACAGAAGCTACTGTGCCCTGGGGCGGCCTCCCCGAGAGTGGCATCTCGGTGACGAGGATCTCCCGAGGGAGATCGATCGCCGCCCGGATACTGTCCCCGACGGGCACCCCGACGGGGTTTTGCAGCCAGACCACCGCCCTTTCGGTGGCGGGCTCGGCGGCCTGGGCGGCAGCAGCAGCAGCAGCAACGTCAGCAGCGGAAGCCATAAGAGCAGAAGGGCTAAAGCGAGCTGAAAGCGCTAGAAGCAAAGGGAGAAGGGAGAGCTGTTTTTCACGCAGCGGTAAAAATCGCCCCCCGTCCCCTATTTATAGGCAAGCGAGAGACAGGTGAATCAATCCGCAGTTAATGCCCAAGCGCGCTCAGCGAGGCGACGTGACGGCGATCAAAGCGACAGCTCGCTTCTCTCCAATCGTCGAGCACCACGTGGACCACACGTGGAAAAAGCTATGCCGGCGCCAGCACTGTCCTTTATTGACAGAAAAAGGGACAAATGAGGAGGAGACACGTGTCTCGCGCCGATCGGGGTCTCATGATGAGATTCGCTGTATCAGCCTTGAGCCTCGCGCCGCAGTTAAGGTGAAGCGACCGTTGGAGACTCGGTGCGATACCCAAGTCACAAGATCGCCCGCGGCTGGCGCCCAAGCTCGCCCGAATCAGACCCTGACCGCGTGTGACAAGCTCACACCGGAAGGAGATCGCTCGTGGCTGACGCTCCCGGCCCGCCCGGCGTTTGTGAAATACTGGGAGTCAAAACTCTCGGCGCAGACCGCTCTCGACAGGTGCCCGCAGCTCGCTCGAGGCAGACCCTGACCGCATGTGACAAGCTCGCATCGGAAGGAGATCGCTCGTGGCTGACGCTCCCGGCCCGCCCGGCGTTTGTGAAATACTGGCAGTCAAAGCTCTCGGCGCAGGCCGCCATCGCTACTATCTCCGTCCCACAAGAAAACTGTTACGGCAGACATTGATATCAGGCACATTGCCGGGGATAGGAGTTCGCTAAGACTCCTGAGCAAGCGTCGAGTTTCCTCGATCACTCCCTCAGGAGGGGGTAATATTGGGGGTAGTCAGAAACCACATATCTTGGATAGCATTGCAAACGCACCTGAGATATAGTTCGCGAGGGAGCCCGTCCAGGAGTTGGAACCCTCGGAAGCCGAGCGTGCCCCCTTTCCAACCCGCAAGAAGCTCGCCCCCACAGGGAGCTAGATGGACACCTTGTATCTGAGTGCAGCTCGCTCCCAGCCCGCAAGAAGCTCGCCCCCACAGGGAGCTGGATGGACACCTTGTATCTGAGTGCAGCTCGCTCCCAGCCCGCAAGAAGCTCGCCCCCACAGGGAGCTGGATGGACACCTTGTATCTGAGTGCAGCTCGCCCCTCCCAGACCCCGTAGGAGTTCTCGCCCCCGTGCTCACTAAAATCACCTTGGCAGTGGAGCGAGATCCCCATTGGGCTGAAGGGGCTCAAGGCCAAGAGCTCGCTAAGTAGCTCGCCCATGCTCTCGCATGAACTCGCCTAGCTCGCGCAGGAGCTCGCCCGTGCTCTCGAACGAGCTCGCCTAAGCTCTCCCAGGAGCTCGCCCAAACGCGCCCAGGAGCTCGCCTAAGCTCTCTCAGGAGCTCGCACAAGCTCGCCCTGACCCCTGTTTATCAAAGAGGTTGCCCCCGCGAGGTCCGACTCTTGATAAATATGGGCGAAAGGACGGAGCGGTGTCGGGCGAGCTGGCCTTTGCTTCCTCCCTGAGACCGCCCAGACTCGAACATTCCAGAATGGCCACCTGGCCACGACAAGAAAGATTCCCCCCCCACTCAAACCGTCTGGCAGGCTTGGCGACAGAATGTCAGGGCGCGAGTACCAAGGACTGTCAGACCCACGCGAGCCAGAACGTGGGGGGTCTAGAAAGCCCTGGAAGAATCTCCACGTGTCGGGGTACAGTAGGCCGCCGATTGCTATAAATGCTCACCCCCAGGCTCCATAGTAGAGGTTCGAATTCCTTTTCCCTACCACTTTGGTATACCGCAGCTCGCCGTTGTGCCACCGTGACTGACTTGAGCGTCGGAGGGTCTGTGCTCCTAAGGGAGCCAGCCGTTCTCACGTTCTCTTTTCTTTGTCTTGCAGGCAGCCCGCACGGACCAGCGAAAAATCCCCCGAACAGATCGTACGAAAGAATTAGAATGGATCATACGAATGAATTAGATTGTATCGTACGAATGAATTAGAATGGATCGTGCGAATGAATTAGAATGGATCGTATGAATGAATTAGAATGGATCGTGCGAATGAATTAGAATAGATCGTGCGAATGAATTAGAATGGATCGTACGAATGAATTAGATTGGATCGTGCGAATGAATTAGATTGGATCATACGAATGAATTAGAATTGATCGTGCGAATGAATTAGAATGGATCGTGCGGATGAATTAGAATGGATCGTATGAATGAATTAGAATGGATTGTACGACTGAATTAGAATGGATCGTGCGAATGAATTAGAATGGATCGTGCGAATGAATTAGAATGGATCGTACGAATGAATTAGAATGGATCGTACGAATGAATTAGAATAGATCTTACGAATGAATTAGAATGGATACATTCGTGCGAATAAATTAGAATGGATCGTACGAATGAATTAGAATGGATCGTGTGAATGAATTAGATTGTATCGTACGAATGAATTAGAATGGATCGTGCGAATGAATTAGAATGGATCGTACGAATGAATTAGAATGGATCGTGCAAATGAATTAGAATGGATCGTGCGAATGAATTAGAATGGATCGTACGAATGAATTAGATTGTATCGTACGAATGAATTAGAATGGATCGTACGAATAAACTAGAATGGATCGTACGAATGAAGTAGAATGGATACATTCGCACGATCCATTGTAATTCATTCGCACGAATGTTTCCATTCTAATTCATTCGTACGATCCATTCTAATTCATTCGTACGATCTATTGTAATTCATTCGCACGATCCATTCTAATTCATTCATACATCCATTCTAATTCATTCGTACGATCAATTCTAATTCATTCGTACGATCCATTCTAATTCATTCGCACGATCAATTCTAATTCATTCATATGATCCATTCTAATTCATTCGCACGATCCATTCTAATTCATTCGTACGATCCATTCTAATTCATTCGCACGAATGTATCCATTCTAATTCATTCGTACGATCTATTCTAATTCCGTCATACGATCGATTCTAATTCATTCGTACGATCCATTCTAATTCATTCGCACGATCCAATCTAATTCATTAGCACGATCCATTCTAATTCATTCGTACGATCCATTCTAATTCATTCGCACGATCCATTCTAATTCATTCGTACAATCCATTCTAATTCATTCGCACGAATGTATCCATTCTAATTCATTCGTACGATCCATTCTAATTCATTCGTACGATCTATTCTAATTCATTCGTACGATCCATTCTAATTCATTCGCATGATCCATTCTAATTCATTCGTACGATACAATCTAATTCATACGTATGATCCATTCTAATTCAGTCATTCAATCCTTTCTAATTCATTCATACGAACCATTCTAATGGATCGTACGAATGAATTAGAATGGATACATTCGTGCGAATGAATTAGAATAGATCGTATGAATGAATTAGAATTGATCGTGCGAATGAATTAGAATGGATCATACGAATGAATTAGAATGGATTGTACGACTGAATTAGAATGGATCATACGAATGAATTAGATTGTATCGTACAAATGAATTAGAATGGATCGCGCGAATGAATTAGAATGGATAGTACGAATGAATTAGAATGGATCGTATGAATGAATTAGAATGGATCGTACGAATGAATTAGATTGTATCGTACGAATGAATTAGAATGGATCGTATGAATGAATTAGAATGGATCGTACGAATGAATTAGATTGTATCGTACGAATGAATTAGAATGGATCGTGCGAATGAATTAGAATGGATCGTACGAATGAATTAGAATGGATCGTCTGAATGAATTAGAATGGATCGTGCGAATGAATTAGAATGGATCGTACGAATGAATTAGAATGGATCGTGCGAATGAATTAGAATGGATCGTACAAATAAATTAGAATGGATCGTACGAATGAATTTGATTGGATCGTGCGAATGAATTAGATTGTATCGTACGAATGAATTAGAATGGATCGTAAGAATGAATTAGAATGGATCGTATGAATGAATTAGAATGGATTGTGCGAATGAATTAAAATAGATCGTATGAATGAATTAGACTGGATACATTCGTGCAAATGAATTAGAATGGATTGTGCGAATGAATTAGAATGGATCGTACGAATGAAGTAGAATGGATACATTCGTGCAAATGAATTAGATTGGATCGTACAAATGAATTAGAATGGATTGTACGACTGAATTAGAATGGATTGTACGAATGAATTAGAATGGATCATGCAAATGAATTAGAATGGATCGTATGAATGAATTAGAATGAATACATTCTTACGAATGAATTTGTATGGTTCGTATGAATGAATTAGAATGGATTGTACGACTGAATTAGAATGGATCATACGAATGAATTAGATTGTATCGTACGAATGAATTAGAATGGATCGTGCGAATAAATTAGAATGGATCATATGAATGAATTAGAATGGATCGTATGAATGAAATAGAATGGATCGTGGGAATGAATTAGAATAGATCGTACGAATGAATTAGAATGGATACATTCGTGCGAATGAATTAGAATGAATCATACGAATGAATTAGAATGGATCGTGCGAATGAATTAGAATGGATCGTACGAATGAATTAGAATGGATACATTTGTGCGAATGAATTAGAATGGATCGTACGAATGAGTAAGAATGGATCGTACGAATGAAATAGAATGGATCGTACGAATGAATTTGAATGGATCGTGCGAATGAATTAGAATGGATCGTACGAATGAATTAGAATGGATCGTACGAATGAATTAGAATGGATCGTGCGAATGAATTAGAATGGATCGTAATACATTCTTACGAATGAATTTGTATGGTTCGTATGAATGAATTAGAATGGATTGTACGACTGAATTAGAATGGATCATACGAATGAATTAGATTGTATCGTACGAATGAATTAGAATGGATCGTGCGAATGAATTAGAATGGATCATATGAATGAATTAGAATGGATCGTATGAATGAAATAGAATGGATCATGCGAATGAATTAGAATAGATCGTACGAATGAATTAGAGTGGATACATTCGTGCGAATGAATTAGAATGAATCGTACGAATAAATTAGAATGGATTGTGCGAATGAATTAGAATGGATCGTACGAATGAATTAGAATGGATACATTTGTGCGAATGAATTAGAATGGATCGTACGAATGAGTAAGAATGGCTCGTATGAATGAAATAGAATGGATCGTACGAATGAATTTGAATGGATCATGCGAATGAATTAGAATGGATCGTACGAATGAATTAGAATGGATCGTACGAATGAATTAGAATGGATCGTGCGAATGAATTAGAATGGATCGTATGAATGAATTAGAATGGATCGTGCGAATGAATTAGAATAGATCGTACGAATGAATTAGAATGGATACATTCGTGCGAATGAATTAGAATGGATCGTACGAATGAATTAGAATGGATACATTCGTGCGAATGAATTACAATGGATCGTGCGAATATATCCATTCTACTTCATTCGTACGATCCATTCTAGTTCATTCGTACGATCCATTCTAATTCATTCGTACGATACAATCTAATTCATTCGCACGATCCATTCTAATTCATTCGCATGATCCATTCTAATTCATTCGCACGATCCATTCTAATTCATTCGTACGATCCATTCTAATTCATTCGCACGATCCATTCTAATTCATTCGTACGATACAATCTAATTCATTCACACGATCCATTCTAATTCATTCGTACGATCCATTCTAATTCATTCGCACGAATGTATCCATTCTAATTCATTCGTAAGATCTATTCTAATTCATTCGTACGATCCATTCTAATTCATTCGTACGATCCATTCTAACTCATTCGCACGATCAAATCTAATTCATTCGTACGATCCATTCTAATTCATTCGTACGATCCATTCTAATTCATTCGCACGATCCATTCTAATTCATTCGCACGATCCATTCTAATTCATTCGTACGATCCATTCTAATTCATTCGCACGATCCATTCTAATTCATTCGTACGATCCATTCTAATTCATTCGCACGAATGTATCCATTCTAATTCATTCGTACGATCTATTCTAATTCAGTCGTACAATCCATTCTAATTCATTCGTACGATCCATTCTAATTCATTCGTACGATCCATTCTAATTCATTCGCACGATCCATTCTAATTCATTCATACGATCCATTCTAATTCATTCGCACAATCCATTCTAATTCATTCGTACGATCGATTCTAATTCATTCGCACAAATGTATCCATTCTAATTCATTCGTACGATCTATTCTAGTTCATTCGTACGATCCATTCTAGTTCATTCGTACGATCATTCTAATTCATTCGTACGATCCATTCTAATTCATTCGCACGAATGTATCCATTCTACTTCATTCGTACGATCCATTCTAGTTCATTCATACGATCCATTCTAATTCATTCGCACAATCCATTCAAATTCATTCGTACGATCCATTCTATTTCATTCGTACGATCCATTCTTACTCATTCGTACGATCCATTCTAATTCATTCGCACGAATGTATCCATTCTAATTCATTCGTACGATCCATTCTAATTCATTCGTACGATACAATCTAATTCATTCGTATGATCTATTCTAATTCATTCGCATGATCCATTCTAATTCATTCGCACGATCCATTCTTACTCATTCGCACGATCTAATTCTAATTAGAATGGATACATTGAATTAGAATGGATCATATGAATGAATTAGAATTGATCGTGCGAATGAATTAGAATGGATCGTACGAATGAATTAGAATGGATCGTATTAATCAATTAGAATGGATCGTACGAATGAATTAGAATAGATCGTACGAATGAATTAGAATGGATACATTCGTGCGAATGATTTAGAATGGATCGTACGAATGAATTAGAATGGATCGTACGAATGAAGTAGAATGGATACATTCGTGCGAATGAATTAGAATGGATCGTACGAATGAATTAGAATGGATACATTCGTGTGAATGAATTAGAATGGATCGTATGAATGAGTAAGAAAGGATCATACGAATGAAATAGAATGGATCGTACGAATGAATTTGAATGAATTAGAATGAATTAGAATGGATCGTGCGAATGAATTAGAATGAATCGTATGAATGAATTAGAATGGATCGTGCGAATGAATTAGAATGGAACATGCGAATGAACTAGAATGGATCGTACGAATGAATTAGAATGGATCGTGCGAATAAATTAGAATGGATCGTGCGAATGAATTAGAATGGATCGTACGAATGAATTAGAATGGATCGTATGAATGAATTAGAATGAATCGTGTGAATGAATTATAATAGATCGTACGAATGAATTAAAATGGATACATTCGTGCGAATGAATTAGAATGGATCTTGCGAATGAATTAGAATGGATCGTACAAATGAATTAGAATGGATCGTACGAATGAATTAGAATGGATACATTCGTGCGAATGAATTAGCATGGATCGTACGAATGAATTAGATTGTATCGTACGAATGAATTAGAATGGATCGTGCGAATGAATTAGAATGGATCGTACGAATGAATTAGAATGGATCGTATGGATGAATTAGAATGGATCATGCGAATGAATTAGAATAGATCGTATGAATAAATTATAATGGATACATTCGTGCGAATGAATTAGAATGGATCGTGCGAATGAATTAGAATGGATCGTACGAATGAATTAGATTGGATCGTGCAAATGAATTAGAATGGATCGTACGAATGAATTAGAATGGATCTAGAATGGATACATTCGTTCGAATGAATTAGAATGGATTGTACGAATGAATTAGAATGGATCGTGCGAATGAATTAGAATGGATCTTATGAATGAATTAGAATCGATCGTGCGAATGAATTAGAATAGATCGTACAAATGAATTAGAATGGATCGTACGAATGAATTAGAATGGATTGTACGACTGAATTAGAATGGATCATACGAATGAATTAGATTGTATCGTACGAATGAATTAGAATGGATCGTACGAATGAACTAGAATGGATCGTACGAATGAAGTAGAATGGATACATTCGCACGATCCATTGTAATTCATTCGCACGAATGTATCCATTCTAATTCATTCGTACGATCCATTCTAATTCATTCGCACGAATGTATCCATTCTAATTCATTCGTACGATCTATTCTAATTCATTCGCGCGATCCATTGTAATTCATTCATACGATCCATTCTAATTCATTCGCACGATCCATTCTAATTCATTCGTACGATACAATCTAATTCATTCGTAGATCGTACGAATGAATTCTAAGTAGAATGGATACATTCGTGCAAATGAATTAGATTGGATCGTACGAATGAATTAGAATGGATTGTACGACTGAATTAGAATGGATCGTACGAATGAATTAGAATGGATCATGCGAATGAATTAGAATGGATCGTATGAATGAATTAGAATGAATAGATTCTTACGAATGAATTTGTATGGTTCGTATGAATGAATTAGAATGAATT
This sequence comes from Chamaelirium japonicum, assembly GCA_947650365.1. NCBI lineage: Eukaryota > Viridiplantae > Streptophyta > Magnoliopsida > Liliales > Melanthiaceae > Chamaelirium > Chamaelirium japonicum. The sequence goes on from CANTAL010000149.1 coordinate 203,895, forward strand.
GTACGACTGAATTAGAATGGATCATACGAATGAATTAGATTGTATCGTACGAATGAATTAGAATGGATCGTGCGAATGAATTAGAATGGATCATATGAATGAATTAGAATGGATCGTATGAATGAAATAAAATGGATCGTGCGAATGAATTAGAATAGATCGTACGAATGAATTTGAATGGATACATTCGTGCGAATGAATTAGAATGAATCGTACGAATGAATTAGAATGGATCGTGCGAATGAATTAGAATGGATCGTACGAATGAATTAGAATGGATACATTTGTGCGAATGAATTAGAATGGATCGTACGAATGAGTAAGAATGGATCGTACGAATGAAATAGAATGGATCGTACGAATGAATTTGAATGGATCGTGCGAATGAATTAGAATGGATCGTACGAATGAATTAGAATGGATCGTACGAATGAATTAGAGTGGATCGTGCGAATGAATTAGAATGGATCGTATGAATGAATTAGAATGGATCGTGCGAATGAATTAGAATAGATCGTACGAATGGATTAGAATGGATACATTCGTGTGAATGAATTAGAACGGATCGTACGAAAGAATTAGAATGGATACATTCGTGCGAATGAATTACAATGGATCGTGCGAATGTATCCATTCTACTTCATTCGTACGATCCATTCTAGTTCATTCGTACGACCCATTCTAATTCATTCGTACGATACAATCTAATTCATTCGCACGATCCATTCTAATTCATTCGCACGATCCATTCTAATTCATTCGCATGATCCATTCTAATTCATTCGTATGATCCATTCTAATTCATTCGCACGATCCATTCTAATTCATTCGTACGAGACAATCTAATTCATTCACATGATCCATTCTAATTCATTCAAATGATCCATTCTAATTCATTCGCACGAATGTATCCATTCTAATTCATTCGTAAGATCTATTCTAATTCATTCGTACGATCCATTCTAATTCATTCGTACAATCCATTCTAATTCATTTGCACGATCCAATCTAATTCATTCGTACGATCCATTCTAATTCATTCGTACGATCCATTCTAATTCATTCGCACGATCCATTCTAATTCATTCGCACGATCCATTCTAATTCATTCGTACGATACAATCTAATTCATTCGTATGATCCATTCTAATTCAGTCGTACAATCCATTCTAATTCATTCGTACGATCCATTCTAATTCATTCGCACGATCCATTCTAATTCATTCGCACGATCAATTGTAATTCATTCATATGATCCATTCTAATTCATTCGCACGATCAATTCTAATTCATTCATAGGATCCATTCTAATTCATTCGCACGTTCCATTCTAATTCATTCGTACGATCCATTCTAATTCATTCGCACGAATGTATCCATTCTAATTCATTCGTACGATCTATTCTAATTCAGTCATACGATCCATTCTAATTCATTCGCACGATCCAATCTAATTCATTCGTACGATCCATTCTAATTCATTCGTACGATCCATTCTAATTCATTTGCACGATCCATTCTAATTTATTCGTACGATCCATTCTAATTCATTCGTACGATCTATTGTAATTCATTCGCATGATCCATTCTAATTCATTCATACATCCATTCTAATTCATTCGTACGATCTATTCTAATTCATTCGCACGATCCATTCTAATTCATTCGTACGATCCATTCTAATTCATTCGTACGATCCATTCTAATTCATTCGTACGATCCATTATAATTCATTCGTACGATACATTCTAATTCATTCGTGCGATCAATTCTAATTCATTCGCATGATCCATTCTAATTCATTCGCACGATCCATTCTAATTCATTCGTACGATCCATTCTAATTCATTCGCACGAATGTATCCATTCTAATTCATTCGTACGATCTATTCTAATTCATTCAAACGATCCATTCTAACTCATTCGTACGATCCATCCTAATTCATTCGCACGATCCATTCTAATTAATTCGTACGATACAATCTAATTCATTCGTATGATCCATTCTAATTCAGTCGTACAATCCATTCTAATTCATTCGTACGATCCATTCATTCGTACGAATGAAGTAGAATGAATTAGATTGGATCGTACGAATGAATTAGAATGGATCGTACGAATGAATTAGAATGGATCGTGCGAATAAATTAGAATGGATCATGCGAATGAATTAGAATGGATCGTACGAATGAATTAGAATAGATCGTACGAATGAATTAGATTGTATCGATCATGTGAATAGATCGCACACGATCCATTCTAATTCATTCGTACGATCCATTCTAATTCATTCGAATGAGCCATTCAAATTCATTCGTACGATCCATTCTAATTCATTCGTATGATCATACAATCTATTCTAATTCATTCGTACGATCCATTCGAATTCATTTGCACGATCCATTCTAATTCATTCGTACGATACAATCTAATTCATTCGTACGATCCATTCTAATTCATTCGTACGATCCATTCTAATTCAGTCGTACAATCCATTCTAATTCATTCGTACGATCCATTCTAATTCATTTGTACGATCTATTCTAATTCATTCGCACGATCCATTCTAATTCATTCATACGATCCATTCTAATTCATTCGCACGATCCATTCTAATTCATTCGTACGATCCTTTCTAATTCATTCGAACGAATGTATCCATTCTAGATCCATTCTAATTCATTCGTACGATCCATTCTAATTCATTTGCACGATCCAATCTAAATTCATTCGTACGATCCATTTTAATTCATTCCTACGATCCATTCTAATTCATTCGTGCGAATGAATTAGATTGTATCGTACGAATGAATTTGAATGGATCGTGCGAATGAATTACAATGGATCGTACAAATGAACTAGAATGGATCGTACGAATGAAGTAGAATGGATACATTCGTGCGAATGAATTAGAATGGATCGTACAAATGAATTAGAATGGATCGTACGAATGAATTAGAATGGATCGTGCGAATGAATTAGAATGGAGAGAAGGAAATCAGCCTGCTGATATCCTATCTAAGATGGGCTTTGATTCCAATTCAATTGTGAAGATTTATCCTAGTGAATTTAAGGAAAATCTTCGAATTGCAGTTGCATCAGATCAAGAAGGGAGACTGTATGATCGGATTTAGAGCTTAACTTTGGTGGAACAAGTTTCAGATCTATTTCCTTTATGTCAGAGGTTGATGAGGGAAAAAATATTCAAAGAAATTGTTTAGGGGGCTGATTTGACTTGGGCTGCACTTGTGATACGAATCACTTTTCTAATCAAGGGTACTTCTGTGGGACTTGAGTTTAGAGTTGTATTTAGGATATCGTTTATGTTTTGAGTGCTATTTTTTTCTTTGTATTGTTTTCAACCCTCAGTTGCCTTATTTCTATAAAAGGCCGGAGATGTAAGGTGAATTTTACTTTGATTCAAGGGCGGGGTCCCTAATAAAATCCCCTGACTTTGATTAAAAAAAAAAGAATTAGAATGGATCATGCGAACGAATTAGAATGGATCGTGCGAATGAATTAGAATGGATCGTGCGAATGAATTAGAATGGATCATACAAATGAATTAGAATAGATACATTCATGCGAATGAATTAGAATGGATCGTACGAATGAATTAGTATGGATCGTGCGAATGAATTAGAATGGATCGTACGAATGAATTAGAATGGATACATTCGTGCGAATGAATTAGAATGGATCATCCGAATGAGAAAGAATGGATCGCACGAATGAAATAGAATGGATCGTACGAATGAATTTGAATGGATCATGTGAATGAATTAGAATGAATCGTACGAATGAATTAGAATGGATTGTACGACTGAATTAGAATGGATCATACGAATGAATTAGATTGTATCGTACGAATGAATTAGAATGGATTTATGGATATGGGTCGTGGTGGTGTTTTGGGGGAAAATGGCGATGCTAGGGTTTTGGGAAAGGATGTTTCATCTTCTTGTTCTGAGTCGATCCTACAGCCTGTGATCTCCGAAGCACAAGATCCATCCACGATATCTTCTTCATCTCCTTTTGTGGAAGGTCTCCAGCAGAGCATTTTGGGAGAAATTGGCGATGCTAGGGTTTTGGGAAAGAAGGCTTTATCTTCTTCTTTTGAGTCGATCCTGCAGCCTGTAATCTCCAAAGCACAAGATCCGTCGACGAAAACTTCTTCATCTTCTTTTGTGGAAGGTCTCCAACAGAGCATTTTGGGAGAAAATGGGGGTTCTAGTGATTCGGCAGGGATCAGAATTTCATCTTCAAAGAGTGTGCTGAGCCCTCATTTTCATCTCTCAAGATCAAATAGACCTTCGGTTCTTGATTCTTCCACTTCTGTGACGCATAATTTTCATCCCCTCATCTCTGCTAATCCTGATGCTGTAGTTCGAGATACAGGAACTCATGGACAAATTGGCTCTAAAGGTAACTCTGAAGTAAATGAAGATTCATTTCCATCAAATGAACAAATCAACAAGACTTTGCCTACTTCGTGGTCAAATTTGTTCAAATCTTCATATATTTCTTCTGCTCTCTGTTTTTCTGAGCCAATGATTCTGAAAGATAATCGATTAGGGGTTGATCTATCCCAAGATGATATTGATAAAGGCATAAATCAGTGGAATTTCAGCCTAATTGGCAGTCTGATGGGAAAGAAACCCTATTTCAAAGCCCTTCGATCTTCTTTGTTGAGATCTTGGAGATGCAAAGGAACTTTCATCATGTCCCCATTGGATAATGGGCTTATTGTTTTCAAATTTTCTGAAGAGGCAGATTTCAAGCGTATTATGCAGAATGGACCTTGGGATTTTGAAGGACGTCCCTTATTCCTCTGGGAATGGAAACCAGGTTTGAAACTTGACCGAAAGGTGTTCGATAGTTTTCCTATATGGGTCCGGTTTCCACAGTTGCCTCTCGAATTTTATTCTTGGGAGTGTTTTTGCAAAATTGGTAGTGTGCTGGGAAAGCCATTACGAATTGATGATATTACTAAGGCTAAGCAGAGGCTCAGCTATGCTAGGTTGTGTGTGGAAATTTCAGCTTCTTCAAGCTTTGTCAATTCCATTCCTATTTTCATTAAAGGAATTCATGCATTTGATCAGCCAGTTCTTTATGAATGGAAGCCTCCCACCTGTATCAACTGCTCTGAATTTGGTCATGCTGAAAAGGATTGTCTAGCTCAACAAAACAAGAAACAAATTGAACAGAAAACCAAGAGCATCTGGATACCAAAAGTTAACACTAAATCTCTACCTATCAATCTTACAAAAGGAAGTAAAGATCAAATACCTATCATGCTCTCTAACCCTTATTCTGTTCTTGAAGAATCTCCAGAATTTTTAAGGGCTGAAGGCACTAAGGTAATGTCTGATTTTAACTCAAAAATTTCTGAACATATGAGTCAATCATCTGATTCAATAGTTGATCCTATGCTTTCCAATCATATACCAAAAGACAAATTGAGTAATTCAAACATGGAGCATTGCAGTAAAGATAAGGAAAATCTGGAACACTACAGGGGAGATGGGAAAATTCTGGTTTCAGGCATAGATGTTAGTCCTGTTGTTTCTGAACATCAAAAACAAATTGAAGATATTGAAGAGTTCTGTCCTTTAGATATACAAGATATTTCTAAACAGGACATAATCAGCTCAATCACTGATACAATCAACAGCCCATCAGTTGGTCAGCAAATGGAAGTCCAAATAAGCGCTGAGTTAAATTTATCTTCCATAAAAGCTAAAGAGGATAATCCAACCTCAGTTACTCATACAATCTTACCGGATGCAGATCTTGATAATGTTGATATTGACTGTGCAAATCATGCTCGACGAGTGAAGGCACACAAAGATTATCTATTAGCAATCAAACAAGCAAATCTTGCTGCTCCGCCAACAGAATTACAAGCTTACAGGAAAGCATCCAGAGTTAGAGTGCTTGACTCAATCAAAGAAGAAGTTCACCTGAAAGGACACCTTTGTACAGAACTTATTCACTCCATCAAGCCAGATGAAACACTCTTAAATGAGGGGAGTGAGGATCAACATTCAGGTCAATTGTCTGATAACTCAGTTTTGGGCTCAACTTTTGCCCAAGTATCAAGTTCCCTATGAATTTGGGTGTTTGGAACACCCGGGGGCTGAATAGCCCTGAGAGATGGCAGGATGTCAATAAGCTGATTGATAAAAATGATATTGGTATTGTTGGCTTAGTTGAAACCAAAGTCAAAAGGAAAAACCTTTCTCGCATTTTGAATAGCATCAAACCACAATGGAGTGCTCTCTCAAATCATGATTCGCACACAGCTGGTCGTATTATCCTTATTTGGGATCAAAATAAATTTGAAGTTCAGCTGATTCTAGAAACTGATCAATTGTTACATTGTCAAGTGAAATGGATCCCAGGAAATAAACATTTTCTCTTCTCAGTTGTCTATGGGCAGAATTTAGCATCTGATAGGAATGGTTTATGGAATACTATGTTGTCTATTGGATCTGATGTCAGAGGTCCTTGGCTTGCTGCAGGTGATTTCAATATTGTCAGATTCTCGAATGAAAAAATAGGGGGCAATGCTATTCCTTCTAGCGTCCTTAAAGAATTTAATGAAGTCTTAGATTTGTGTGACTTGGAGGATATGGAATATCATGGAGATTTCTTCACTTGGAACAACAGAGCTGATGCTACTAGAATTGCTGCTAAATTGGATCGTTCTTTGATAAATCATCATTGGAATTTTGGTTTTCCAGAATGTGTTACAAATTTCAGTCATCCAGGCTCTTCAGATCACTCTCCCATTATTATTAAGATGAACCCCACATGGTCTTTTGGTAATGCACCTTTCAGATATTTGAAGATTTGGGAATCACATGAGGATTTTATGAATATCATTGCTACAAATTGGAGACTTCCTGCTATAGGTGATCCTATATTCCTTATTTGCTATAAGCTCAAGCGACTTAAGACTGCTCTTAAGTTTTGGAATAAAAATTGCTTTGGCCATACAAAGGTAAGGTTGCAGGAGGCTGAGAGAAAACTGGAGATGATACAAGAGAATATCAGTAATAATCCTTTAGAGGTGAGTCTAGTTTTTGAAGAAAGAATTGCTATCAATACTCTCAAGAAAGAAAGGGATCTGCATGAAGAGCTGCTTAGAATTAAATCTAAGGTGAATTGGCTATCTAAAGGAGATAAGAACTCCAAATTTTTTCATTCAGTCATTAAAAGTAAGAGAGTTAAGTCAACAATTTATTCTATTCTCTCATCTGATGATAGACTATTGGAAGAACCTGCAGAAATTAAGGAAGAAGGTGTCACTTACTTCTCTCAGCTATTCAGAAATTTAAATGTTGAACAAGTTAATTGCAATAATGTTAGCACTATGAGTATAGAAGATGCCCTTTGGATAGAACGGCCTTTCTCTGAGGAAGAGATTTATTGTGCAGTACATACTTCACATCAAGATAAAGCTCCAGGTGCAGATGGTTTTTCATCTTCCTTTTATGTCAAATGCTGGTCTATTATCAAAGAAGACATCTCAAATATGGTGCATCATTTCTTTGCTCATCCAGAAAAGATCTCTGTCCTGAACCATACTTTGATTGCTTTAATTCCTAAGGAGGACAGGATAACAAATTTTGCTAGCTGTCGTCCGATTTCTCTATGCAACTTCTCTTATAAGGTGATAGCTACTATATTGGCGAATAGAATAAAGCAGGTGCTTCCACCTCTTATTGCAGAAAATCAAATGGCTTTTCTCAATGGAAGACATATTCATGATGCTGTTATGCTAGCCCATGAACTTCTTAACAGATTTCATAGTGATGAGGGTACCCCTCGAATGTGCCTTAAAATTGATCTTCGTAAAGCTTTTGATAGTGTTGCTCATCCTTTTATACTCCAAACTATGGCGTTGATGAAGTTTCCTGACAATTGGATTAGATGGATTAAAAGTTGTATATCCACTGTTAAATTTTCTGTTCTAATTAATGGAGCAGCTTCAGGATATTTTCAGGCTTACAGAGGGATTAGACAAGGTGACCCAATTTCTCCATATATTTTTACCATTGTGATGAATGTGATCTCTTGCATGATAAAGGAAGCAGAAGACGATAAAAGGATTACTATTCCTTCGCTTGGTAGTTTCTCAGTTTCCCATTTAGCGTACGCAGATGATCTTCTTGTCTTTTGCAAAGCAGATCTTCAGTCAGTTATGGGTTTAAATGAGATTCTATGCAATTTTAATTCTCAATCAGGTTTGGAGGTAAATCATGGGAAGTCACAAATCTTCTTTAGCAAAAATGTGATTGATAAGCAAGCCGTACTCTCTGTTTTGGGTTTTCAAGAAGCAATGCTACCAGTTAAATACCTAGGACTACCACTATTGTCTAAAAGTCTGAAGAATGCAGATTGTCAGATTCTTATTGACAAAATCAGGTCTCGATTGGGATCGTGGAACAGAAATTATCTTTCTTTTGCTGGAAGAGCAGAGCTTATTAAATCAGTCTTGAACTCTCTTCATCTCTACTGGTCAGGTGTCTTTATTTTCCCCAAATCTGTAATCCATGAGATTGAAAGAATTTTCAATAGATTTTTATGGGGGGGAGGAGATTTGGCTAACAAGATTATTCCTATTGCGTGGGATAAACTTTGCTATCCAAAGCAGGAAGGAGGTCTTGGATTTAGAAAGCTTGAGGTTTTGAATACTGCTTCTATTGCTAAACAATTATGGAGAATTTGCTCAAATGAAGATTCTCTTTGGGTCAGATGGATAAAACAGAAATATTTGAAGAAGGAAGGGATATGGGACTGCAAGCCTACTAAAAATGCTTCTGGTATTTGGAGGGGGATATTAAAAATCAGGCGCATCATTAAACCCCTTATTCAGCATATTATTGGTGATGGCGGTAGCACTAACTTCTGGATGGACAGATGGCTTCCACAAGGAAGACTCATTGATATTTTCGATGGTCGAGCTGTCTACGACTTGGGTTATGGTACAGATTTTCTAGTCAATAAATTCAGAACAGAGAGTTCCTGGTCCTTTCCTCCCCCTTCTTCTGCAGATATTATGAAAGCTTTTGAGATTATTGAGAATTATAAAATTGAATACCCCAATCTCCCAGATCATATTGTTTGGACTCCTTCTATTGATGGAAATTACTCACTCAAATCTGCTTGGGATGCTCTTAGGAAGAAGGGTCCAAAATTTAAAGAATCAGATTGGATATGGCATCATATGAGGGTAGAGAAGCATGCATTCTGTCTATGGAGAGCTGTACAGGGGAAACTTCTGACATGTGATAAGCTTCAAAAAAGAGGTATTATGGTTCCTTCTATCTGCCCACTCTGTTTCTCTGATAATGAAAATCATGAGCATCTTTTTTTTAAGTGCTCCTACTCGAGCTGGATATGGAGATCCATTTTGTCTAGATTGGGTATAAAAGCTTCTAGAATTGGTAACGTGTCTGATGAGATTGCTAGACTCCAAGTGAAATTCAAAGGGAATGGTCTTATAGCAACTATTGCTAGAACTGCTACTGCGTGCGCCATTCATTATGTTTGGGGTGAAAGAAATAAGAGAATTTTTGATAAAAAATCTAGACATAAAAGAGTTTTGTTGGCTCTTATTACTCGAACAATTTGGCTTCGGCTTTCCGATTTCACAGGTACTGAAGAAGACACTTATGATAATCGGATTATAGTGGCTAAATGGGGGTGTTGTTTTTTGTCCACATATCAGAAGAATCAAGTGATTTCCTGGGAAAAACCTGTAGCTACCTGGACTAAACTCAATACGGATGGAGCACTTACTACTCAAGCAGCTTCTATGGGTGGCATCTATAGAGATAGTGAAGGTAAAACTATCCAATGTTTCTATGGTCCATCTAAATATAGAAACATTTTGAATATAGAATTGGAGGCTATTGAGAGAGGACTTCTTTTAGCTGTGGATATGCAAAATCTCAAACTTTGGATAGAATCAGATTCCCTTGTTGCTATCAATTGTATTAAAGATGTCTTTGATATACCATGGAAAGCATATCATCAGGTTTTGAGCATCAGGGAAATTCTTTGCAAGTTTTATGATTACAAACTAACACATGTTTGGAGGGAAGCAAACCAACCAGCTGATATTTTAGCCAAGATGGGTCAAGGATGTACAGAAATCACAAGATTATATCCTAGAGACTTCAGCGAGAATCTGAGAATAGCCGTTGAAGATGATTGCAAAGGGCGACAGTATATCAGACTTAAAGTTTCTTCCAGCTAGTATGGATGGCCAGAGAGTATATGTCATTTTGATGTTCTCCTTTTGTTTTTTGTTTTCTCTCTGATAGCCTTGAACTATAAAAGGCCAATGATGTAATGTGTTTTTCTTGTTGCATGGGCGGGGTCCCAAATAAAATCCCCTGGAGTTGATTAAAAAAAAAAAAAAAAAAAAAAAAAAAAAAAAAAAAAAAAAAAAAAAATTAGAATGGATCATGCGAATGAATTAGAATGGATCGTACAAATGAATTAGAATGGATCGTATGAATGAATTAGAATGGATCGTGCGAATGAATTAGAATAGATCGTACGAATGAATTAGAATGGATACATTCGTGCGAATGAATTAGAATGGATCGTACGAATGAATTGGAATGGATACATTCGTACGAATGAATTACAATGGATCGTGCGAATGTATCCATTCTACTTCATTCGTACGATCCATTCTAGTTCATTCGTACGATCCATTCTAATTCATTCGTACGATACAATCTAATTCATTCGTATAATCCATTCTAATTCAGTCGTACAATCCATTCTAATTCATTCGTACGATCCATTCTAATTCATTTGTACGATCTATTCTAATTCATTCGCACGATCCATTCTAATTCATTCATATGATCCATTCTAATTCATTTGCACGATCCATTCTAATTCATTCGTACGATCCTTTCTAATTCATTCGAACGAATGTATCCATTCTAGATCCATTCTAATTCATTCGTACGATCCATTCTAATTCATTTGCACGATCCAATCTAATTCATTCGTACGATCCATTTTAATTCATTCCTACGATCCATTCTAATTCATTCGTGCGAATGAATTAGAATGGATCGTACAAATGAATTAGAATGGATATATTCGTGCGAATGAATTAGAATGGATCGCACGAATGAGTAAGAATGAATCGTACGAATGAAATAGAATGGATCAAACAAATGAATTTGAATGGATCGTGCGAATGAATTAGAATGGATCGTACGAATGAACTAGAATGGATCGTACGAATGAAATAGAATGGATCGTACGAATGACTTAGAATGGATCGTACGAATCAATTAGAATAGATTGTACGAATGAATTAGAATGGATAGATTCATGCAAATGAATTAGAATGGATCGTACGAATGAATTAGAATGGATCGTGCGAATGAATTAGAATGGATCATATGAATGAATTAGAATTGATCGTGCGAATGAATTAGAATGGATCGTGCGAATGAATTAGAATGGATCATACGAATGAATTAGAATGGATTGTACGACTGAATTAGAATGGATCATACGAATGAATTAGATTGTATCGTACGAATGAATTAGAATGGATCGTGCGAATGAATTAGAATGGATAGTACGAATGAATTAGAATGGATCGTACGAATGAATTAGAATGGATCGTACGAATGAATTAGATTGTATCGTATGAATGAATTAGAATGGATCGTGCGAATGAATTAGAATGGATCGTACGAATGAATTAGAATGGATCGTATGAATGAATTAGAATGGATCGTGCGAATGAATTAGAATGGATCGTACGAATGAATTTGAATGGATCGTGCGAATGAATTAGAATGGATCGTACGAATAAATTAGAATTGATCGTACGAATGAATTTGATTGGATCGTGCGAATGAATTAGAATGGATCGTACGAATGAATTAGAATGGATCTTACGAATGAATTTGAATGGATCGTGCGAATGAATTAGAATGGATCGTAGGAATGAATTAGAATGGATCGTGCGAATGAATTAGAATGGATCGTACGAATGAATTAGAATGGATTGTACGACTGAATTAGAATGGATCGTACGAATGAATTAGAATGGATCATGCGAATGAATTAGAATGGATCGTACGAATGAATTAGAATGAATACATTCTTACGAATGAATTTGTATGGTTCGTATGAATGAATTAGAATGGATTGTACGACTGAATTAGAATGGATCGTACGAATGAATTAGAATGGATCGTACGAATGAATTAGAATGGATACATTCGTGCGAATGAATTAGAATGGATCGTACGAATGAGTAAGAATGGATCGTACAAATGAAATAGAATGGATCGTACGAATGAATTTGAATGGATCGTGCGAATGAATTAGAATGGATCGTATGAATGAACTAGAATGGATCGTACGAATGAAGTAGAATGGATACATTCATGCGAATGAATTAGAATGGATCGTACGAATGAATTAGAATGATCGTACGAATGAACTAGAATGGATCGTACGAATGAATTAGAATAGATCGTACGAATGAATTAGAATGAATACATTCTTACGAATGAATTTGTATGGATCGTACGAATGAATTAGAATGGATCGTACGAATGAATAAGAATAGATCGTACGAATGAATTAGAATGGATCGTACGAGTGAATGGATCCATTCTAATTCATTTGTATGATCCATTCTAATTCAGTCGTACGATCCATTCTAATTCATTCATATGAACCATACAAATTCATTCGTAAGAATGTATTCATTCTAATTCATTCGTACGATCCATTATAATTCATTCGCATGATCCAATCTAATTCATTCGTATGATCCATTCTAATTCAATCGTACAATCCATTCTAATTCATTCGTACGATCCATTCTAATTCATTCGCACGATCCATTCTAATTCATTCGCACGATCAATTCTAATTCATTCATATGATCCATTCTAATTCATTCGCACGATCCATTCTAATTCATTCGTACGATCCATTCTAATTCATTCGCACGAATGTATCCATTCTAATTCATTCGTACGATCTATTCTAATTCTGTCGTACGATCGATTCTAATTCATTCGTACGATCCATTCTAATTCATTCGCACGATCTAATCTAATTCATTCGTACGATCCATTCTAATTCATTCGTACGATCCATTCTAATTCATTCGCATGATCCATTCTAATTCATTCGTACAATCCATTCTAACTCATTCGCACGAATGTATCCATTCTACTTCATTCGTACGATCCATTCGAATTCATATGCATGATCCATTCTAATTCATTCGCACGATCCATTCTAATTCATTCGCACAATCCATTCTAATTCATTCGCAAGAATGTATCCATTCTAATTCATTCGTACGTTCCATTCTAATTCATTTGTACGATCTATTCTAATTCATTCGTACGATCCATTCTAATTCATTCGCATGATCCATTCTAATTCATTCGTACGATACAATCTAATTCATACGTATGATCCATTCTAATTCAGTCGTACAATCCTTTCTAATTCATTCATACGAACCATTCTAATGGATCGTACGAATGAATTAGAATGGATAAATTCGTGCGAATGAATTAGAATAGATCGTATGAATGAATTAGAATAGATACCTTCGTGCGATCCATTCTAATTTATTCGTACGATCCATTCTAGTTCATTTGTACGATACATTCTAATTCATTCGTACGACACAATCTAATTCATTCGAACGATCCATTTTAATTCATTCGTGTGATCCATTCTAATTCATTCTAATTCATTCTAATGGATCGTGGTAATGAATTAGATTGTATCGTATGAATTAGAATTAATCGTTTGTATCATACAAATTAGAATGAATGATTACAAATTCATTCGTAAGAATGAATTCATTCTAAGATCCAATCTAATTCATTCGCACGAATGGATCGTGCGAATGAATTAGAATGGATCGTACGAATGAATTAGAATGGATACATTCATGCGAATGAATTAGAATGGATCGTACGAATGAATTACAATGGATCGTACGAATGAATTAGAATGGATCGTGCGAATGAATTAGAATAGATCGTACGAATGAATTAGAATGGATACATTCGTGCGAAAAAATTAGAATGGATTGTATGAATGAATTAGAATGGATCGTATGAATGAATTACAATGGATCGTGCGAATGAATTAGAATGGATCATATGAATGAATTAGAATAGATCGTATGATCCATTAGATTGTACGATCCATTCTAATTCATTCATAGAATGGATCGTACGAATGAACTAGAATGGATCGTACGAATGAATTAGAATGGATCGTGCGAATGAATTAGAATGGATCGTGCGAATGAATTAGAATGGATCGTACTAATGAATTAGAATGGATCGTATGAATGAATTAGAATGGATCGTGCGAATGAATTATAATAGATCGTACGAATGAATTAAAATGGATACATTCGTGCGAATGAATTAGAATGGATCGTGCGAATGAATTAGAATGGATCGTACGAATGAATTAGAATGGATACATTCGTGCGAAAGAATTAGAATGGATTGTATGAATGAATTAGAATGGATCGTATGAATGAATTAGAATAGATCGTGCGAATGAATTAGAATGGATCGTACGAATGAATTAAAATGGATACATTCGTGCGAATGAATTAGAATGGATCGTGCGAATGAATTAGAATGGATCATATGAATGAATTAGAATTGATCATGCGAATGAATTGGAATGGATCGTGCGAATGAATTAGAATGGATCGTACGAATGAATTAGAATGGATTGTACGACTGAATTAGAATGGATCATACGAATGAATTATATTGTATCGTACGAATGAATTAGAATGGATCGTGCGAATGAATTAGAATGGATAGTAGAATGGATCGTACGATCCATTCTAATTAGATTGTAATTACAATCCATTCTAATTACAATAGATCATTCTAATTTGTATGATACAAACGATTAATTCTAATTCATACGATACAATCTAATTCATTACCACGATCCATTAGAATGAATTAGAATGAATTAGAATGGATTACACGAATGAATTAGAATGGATCGTTCGAATGAATTAGATTGTATCGTACGAATGAATTAGAATGTATCGTACAAATGAATTAGAATGGATCGTACGAATGAATTAGAATGGATCGCATGAAGGTATCTATTCTAATTCATTCATACGATCTATTCTAATTCATTCGCACGAAAGTATCCATTCTAATTCATTCGTACGATCCATTAGAATGGTTCGTATGAATGAATTAGAAAGGATTGTACGACTGAATTAGAATGGATCAAACGTATGAATTAGATTGTAATGTACGAACGAATTAGAATGGATCATGCGAATGAATTAGAATGGATCGTACGAATGAATTAGAATAGATCGTACAAATGAATTAGAATGGATCGTACGAATGAATTAGAATGGATACATTCGTGCGAATGAATTAGAATGGATTGTACGAATGAATTAGAATGGATCGTGCGAACGAATTAGAATGGATCGTACGAATGAATTAGAATGGATCGTACGAATGAATTAGAATGGATCGTACGAATGAATTAGAATCGATCGTACGACTGAATTAGAATAGATCGTACGAATGAATTAGAATGGATACATTCGTGCGAATGAATTAGAATGGATCGTACGAATGAATTAGAATGGACCGTGCGAATGAATTAGAATGGATCATATGAATGAATTAGAATAGATCGTGCAAATGAATTAGTATGGATCATACGAATGAATTAGAATGAATCGTACGAATGAATTAGAATGGATCGTACGAACGAATTAGAATGGATCGTGCGAATGAATTAGAATGGATCGTACGAATGAATTAGAATGGATCGGATGAATGAATTAGAATGGATCTTGCGAATGAATTAGAATAGATCGAACGAATGGATTAGAATGGATACATTCGTGCGAATGAATTAGAATGGATTGTACGAATGAATTAGAATGGATCGTGCGAGTGAATTAGATTGTATCTACTTCATTCGTACGATCCATTCTAGTTTATTCATACGATCCATTCTAATTCATTCGTACGATCCATTCTAATTCATTCGCACGATCCATTCTAATTCATTCATACGATCCATTCTAATTCATTCGCACGATCCATTCTAATTCATTCTAATTCATTCGTACGATCCATTCTATTTCATTCGTACGATCCTTTCTTACTCATTCGTACGATCCATTCTATTTCATTCGTACGATCCTTTCTTACTCATTCGTACGATCCATTCTAATTCATTCGCACGAATGTATCCATTCTACTTCATTCGTATGATCCATTCTAATTCATTCGTACGATCCATTCTAATTCATTCGCACGAATGTATCCATTCTAATTCATTCGTACGATCTATTCTAATTCATTCGTACGATCCATTCTAATTCATTAATACGATCCATTCTAATTCATTCGTACGATCCATTCTAATTCATTCGCACGATCCATTCTAATTCATTCGTACGATCCATTCTAATACATTCGCATGAATGTATCCATTCTAATTCATTCGTACGATCCATTCTAATTCATTCGTACGATCCATTCTAATTCATTCGCACGATCCATTCTAATTCATTCTTACGATACAATCTAATTCATTCGTACGATCCATTCTAATTCATTCGCACGAATGTATCCATTCTAATTCATTCGTACGATCAATTCTAATTCATCCGCACGATCCATTCTAATTCATTCGTACGATCCATTCTAATTAATTCGCACGAATGTATCCAGTCTAATTCATTCGTACGATCTATTCTAATTCATTCGCACGATCCATTCTAATTTATTCATACGATCCATTCTAATTCATTCTTACGATCCATTCTAATTCATTCGCACGATCCATTCTAATTAATTCGTACAATCCAATCTAATTTATTCGCACAATCTATTCTAATTCATTCGCACGATCCATTCTAATTCATTCGCACAATCCATTCTAATTCATTCATACGATCGATTCTAATTCATTCGCACAAATGTATCCATTCTAATTCATTCTTACGATCTATTCTAATTCATTCGTACGATCCATTCTAGTTCATTCGTACGATCATTCTAATCCATTCGTACGATCCATTCTAATTCATTCGCACGAATTTATCCATTCTACTTCATTCGTACAATCCATTCTAGTTCATTTATACGATCCATTCTAATTCATTCTAATTCATTCGTATGATCGGTAGAATCGATCGTATGAATAGAATGGATCGTACGAATGATTTAGAATGGATCGTGCGAATGAATCGTACAAATTCATTCGCACGATCCATTCTAATCCATTCTAATTCAATGGATCATACTATCATTCGTACGAATGGATCGTGCGAATGAATTAGAATGGATCGTACGAATGAATTAGATTGGATTGTGCGAATGAATTAGAATGGATCGTACGAATGAATTAGAATCGATCGTACGACTGAATTAGAATAGATCGTACGAATGAATTAGAATGGATACATTCGTGCGAATGAATTAGAATGGATCGTACGAATAAATTAGAATGGATCGTGCGAATGAATTAGAATGTATCATATGAATGAATTAGAATAGATCGTGCGAATGAATTAGAATGGATCGTGCGAATGAATTAGAATGGATCGTACGGAATGAATTAGAATGGATTGTACGACTGAATTAGAATGGATCATACGAATGAATTAGATTGTATCGTACGATCCATTCTAATTCATTCTAATTCGTTCGTACAATCCATTCTAATTCATTCGCACGAATGTATCCAGTCTAATTCATTCATATGATCTATTTTAATTCATTCGCACAATCCATTCTAATTCATTCTTACGATCCATTCTAATTCATTCTTACGATCCATTCTAATTCATTCGTACGATACAATCTAATTCATTCGCACAATCTATTCTAATTCATTCGTACGATCCATTCTAATTCATTAACACGATCCATTCTAATTTATTCGCACGATCTATTCTAATTCATTCGTACAATCCAATCTAATCCATTCTAATTCAGTCGTACAATCCATTCTAATTCATTCGTACGATCCATTCTAATTCATTCGCACGATCCATTCAAATTCATTCATACGATCCATTCTAATTCATTCGCACGATCCATTCAAATTCATTCGTGCGATCCATTCGAATTCATTCGCACGAATGTATCCATTCTAATTCATTCTTACAATCTATTCTAATTCATTCGTACGATCGATTCTAATTCATTCGTACGATCCATTCTAATTCATTCGCACGATCCAATCTAATTTATTCGTACGATCCATTCATTCGTACGATCCATTCTAATTCAGTCATACGATCTATTCTAATTCATTCGTACGATCCATTCTAATTCATTCGTACGATCCATTCTAATTCATTCGCACGATCCAATCTAGTTCATTCGTATGATTTATTCTAATTCATTCGCATAATCCATTCTAATTCATTCGTACGATCCATTCTAATTCATTTGCATGAATGTATCCATTCTAATTCATTCATACGAATCATTCTAATTCATTCGCACGATCCATTCTAATTCATTCGTACGATCCATTCTAATTCATTCGTACGATCCATTCTGATTCATTCACACGAATGTATCCATTCTAATTCATTCATACGATCCATTCTAATTCATCCACACGATCTATTCTAATTCATTTGTATGATCCATTCTTACTCATTCGTATGATCCATTCTAATTCATTCGCACGAATGTATCCATTCTAATTCATTCGTACGATCCATTCTAATTCATTCGCACGATCTATTCTAATTTATTCATACGATCCATTCTAATTCATTCATACAATCCATTCTAATTCTAATGAATTAGAATGGATCGTGCGAATGAATTAGAATGGATCGTATGAATGAATTAGAATGGATCGTGCGAATGAATTAGAATGGATCGTAATAATGAATTAGAATGGATCGTACGAATAAATTAGAATAGATCGTGTTGGGGGTAGTTAAAAACCACATATCTTGGATAGCCCGTCCAGGAGTTGGAACCCTCGCAAGGAGCTTGCCTTTCCAGCTCGCAAGGAGCTCCCCCTCTCAGCCCTTCAGGAGATCACCCCCACAGAGAGCTGGATGGACATCTTGTATCTAAGTACAGCTCGCACCTCCAGTCCCCACAATGACACGCCCATATTCGATAAATGGCTTAGACAAAGAGCGCGAAGGAGCTCGCCCAAGCTCATCCAGGAGCTCGCCATACTCGCCCATATTCGATAAATGGCTTAGACAAAGAGCGCGAAGGAGATCGACCAAGCTCGTCCAGAAGCTCGCCATGCTCGCTCAGGAGCTCGCTTAGAGCGAGAAGGAGATCGCCCAAGCTCGTCCAGGAGCTCGCCATGCTCGCTCAGGAGCTCGCCTAGCTCGTCCAGGAGCTCGAAATGCTCGCTCAGGAGCTCGCCTAGCTCGTCCAGGAGCTCGCCATGCTCGCTCAGGAGCTCGCCTAGCTCGTCCAGGAGCTCGCCATGTTCACTCATGAGCCCACCTAGCTTGCATAGGAGCTCGCCCAAGCTCATTTAGGAGCACGCCATGCTCACTCAGGAGCTCGCCTAGCTCGCTCAGGAGCTCGCCCAAGCTCGCCCAAGCTCGCCCAGGAGTTCGCCCAAGCTCGCTCAGAAGCTCGCCCAGAAGCTCGCCTAGACCCCTGTTTATCGAAGAGGTTGCTCCCGCGAGGTCCAACTCTTGATAAATATGGGCGAAAGGACGGAGCAGTATTGGGCGAGCTGGCCTTTGCTTTTTCCCTGAGATTGCCAGGTGTCGAGAACCCACTGAAGCTACGTGGACGATTGCAGTCCATGGAAGCCAGTCAGAGTCGGTTAGAGACCTCCTAGACTTGAACATTCTGGAAGATCCCTATGGCGGCAACAGAATAGCAGCTGCTGTCCCCCACTACTGCGTCAGAAGAGCTAGACGACAAAGAATGTCAGGGGTCCAAGTTCCAAGAACTGTCAGAAACTATTGAAGGCTAGAACGTGGGGGCCTAGAAGGTGCCGGAAAGAGCCTCCACGCGTCGTAGCTCGATAGGTCGCCCATGTCTATAAATGCACACCCCCAGGCTCCAAAATACAGGTTCGAAATCCCTTTCACTACCACTTGGGTATACAACAGCTCTCCGTTGTGCTACCATAACTGACTTGAGCGTCGGAGGGTCTGTGCTCCTAAGGGAGCCAGTCGTTCTCACGTTTCTCTTTTCTTGGTCTTACAGGTGGCTCGCAAGGTCCAGGAAAAATCCCCCAATCAGATCGTACGAATGAATTAGAATGGATACATTCGTGCGAATGAATTAGAATGGATCGTACGAATGAATTAGAATGGATCGTGTGAATGAATTAGAATTTATCATACGAATGAATTAGAATGGATCGTATGAATAAATTAGAATGGATCGTGCGAATGAATTAGAATAGATCGTACGAATGAATTAGAATGGATACATTCGTGCGAATGAATTAGAATGAATCGTACGAATGAGTTAGAATGGATCGTGCGAATGAATTAGAATGGATCGTACGAATGAATAAGAATGGATCGTAGGAATGAATTAGATTGGATCGTGCGAATGAATTAGAATGGATCGTACGAATGAATTAGAATGGATCATACGATTGAATTAGAATAGATCGTGCGAATGAATTAGAATGGATATATTCGTGCGAATGAATTAGAATGGATCGTACGAATGAATTAGAATGGATCGTGCGAATGAATTAGAATGGATCGTACGAATGAATTAGAATGGATCGTACGAATGAATTAGATTGGATCGTGCGAATGAATTAGAATGGATCGTACGAATGAATTAGAATCGATCGTACGAATGAATTAGAATAGATCGTACGAATGAATTAGAATGGATACATTCGTGAATGGATCGTACGAATGAATTAGAATGGATCGTACGAATGAGTAAGAATGGATCGTACGAATGAATTAGAATGGATCGTGCGAATGAATTAGAATGGATCGTACGAATGAATTAGAATGGATCGTACGAATGAATTAGAATGGATCGTACGAATGAAATAGAATGGATCGTACGAATGAATTAGAATGGATCATATGAATGAATTATAATTCATTCGCATGATCCATTCGTACGATCATATGAATGAATTAGATTGGATCGTACGATCCATTCTAATTCATTCGAACAAATGTATCCATTCTAGATCCATTCTAATTCATTCGTACGATCCATTCTAATTCATTCATACGATCCATTCTAATTCATTCGCACGAATGTATCCATTTTAATTCATTCGTACGATCTATTATAATTCATTCGCACGATCCATTCTAATTCATTGATACGATCCATTCTAATTCATTAGTACGATCCATTCTAATTCATTCGCACGATCCATTCTAATTCATTCGTACGATCCATTCTAATTCATTCGTACGATCCATTCTAATTCATTCGCACGAATGTATCCATTCTAATTCATTCGTACGATCCATTCTAATTCATTCGTACGATGCAATCTAATTCATTTGTATGATCTATTCTAATTCATTCGTACGATCCATTCTAATTCATTCGTACGATCCATTCTAATTCATTCGCACGATCCATTCTAATTCATTCGCACGATCAATTCTAATTCATTCATATGATCCATTCTAATTCATTCGTACGATCCATTCTAATCCATTCGTACGATCCATTCTAATTCATTCGCACGAATGTATCCATTCTAATTCATTCGTACGATCCATTCTAATTCATTCGCACGATCTATTCTAATTCATTCATACGATCCATTCTAATTCATTCATGCAATCCATTCTAATTCTTTCGCACGAATGTATTCATTCTAATTCATTCGTACGATCCATTCTAATTCATTCGCACGATCCATTCTAATTCATTCGTACGATCCATTCTAATTCATTCGCACGAATGTATCCATTTTAATTCATTCGTACGATCTATTATAATTCATTCGCACGATCCATTCTAATTCATTCATACGATCCATTCTAATTCATTAGTACGATCCATTCTAATTCATTCGCACGATCCATTCTAATTCATTCGCACGATCCATTCTAATTCATTCGTACGATCCATTCTAGTTCATTCGCATGTTCGATTCTAATTCATTCGCACGATCCATTCTAATTCATTCATACGATCCATTCTAATTCATTCGCACGATCCATTCTAATTCATTCGGACGATACAATCTAATTCATTCGTACGATCCATTTATTCGTACGATCCATTCTAATTCATTCATACGATCTATTCTAATTCATTCGTACGATCCATTCTAATTCATTCGTACGATCCATTCTAATTCATTCGTACGATCCATTCCAATTCATTCGCACAATCCAATCTAATTCATTCGTACGATCCATTCTAATTCATTCGCACGATCCATTCTAATTCATTCGCACGATCCATTCTAATTCATTCGTACGATCCATTCTAATTCATTCGCACGAATGTATCCATTCTAATTCATTCGTACAATCTATTCTAATTCATTCGTACGATCCATTCTAATTCATTCGTACGATCCATTCTAATTCATTCGCACGATTCAATCTAATTCATTCGTACGATCAATTCTAATTTAATCGTACGGTCCATTCTAATTCATTTGCATGATCGATTCTAATTCATTCGTACGATCCATTCTAATTCATTCGTATGTATCCATTCTAATTCATTCGTATGATCTATTCTAATTCATTCGCACGATCCATTCTAATTCATTCATACGATCCATTCTAATTCATTCGTACGATCCATTCTAATTCATTTGTAAGATCTATTCTAATTCATTTGCATGATCCATTCTAATTCATTCATACGATCCATTCTAATTCATTCGCACGAATGTATCTATTCTAATTCATTCGTACGATCCATTCTAATTCATTCGTACGATCCATTCTAATTCATTCGTACGATCCATTCTAATTCATTCATTAGAATGGATCGTGCGAAGGAATTAGAATGGATACATTCGTGCGAATGAATTGAATGGATCGTACGAATGAATTAGAATGGATCGTGCGAATGAATTAGAATGGATTGTACGAATGAATTAGAATGGATCGTATTAATGAATTAGAATGGATCGTACGAATGAATTAGAATAGATCGTACGAATGAATCCGAATGAATTAGAATGGATACATTCGTGCGATCCATTCTAATTCATTCGTAAGATCCATTCTAATTCATTTGTACGATACATTCTAATTCATTCGTACGATACAATCTAATTCATTCGAACGATCCATTCTAATTCATTCGTGTGATCCATTCTAATTCATTCTAATTCATTCTAATGGATCGTGGTAATGAATTAGATTGTATCGTATGAATTAGAATTAATCGTTTGTATCATAGAAATTAGAATGAATGATTACAAATTCATTCGTAAGAATGAATTCATTCTAAGATCCAATCTAATTCATTCGCACGAATGGATCGTGCGAATGAATTAGAATGGATCGTACGAATGAATTAGAATGGATACATTCGTGCGAATGAGTTAGAATGGATTGTACGAATGAATTAGAATGGATCGTGCGAATGAATTAGAATGGATTGTACGAATGAATTAGAATGGATCGTACGAATGAATTAGATTGGATCGTGCGAATGAATAAGAATGGATCGTACGAATGAATTAGAATCGATCGTACGACTGAATTAGAATAGATCGTACGAATGAATTAGAATGGATACATTCGTGCGAATGAATTAGAATGGATCGTGCGAATGAATTAGAATGGATCGTGCGAATAAATTAGAATGGATCATATGAATGAATTAGAATTGATCGTGCGAATGAATTAGAATGGATCGTGCGAATGAATTAGAATGGGTCGTACGAATGAATTAGAATGGATTGTACGACTGAATTAGAATGGATCATACGAATGAATTAGATTGTATCGTACGAATGAATTAGAATGGATCGTGCGAATGAATTAGAATGGATAGTACGAATGAATTAGAATAGATCGTACGAATGAATTAGAATGGATCGTACGAATGAATTAGATTGTATCGTACGAATGAATTAGAATGGATCGTGTGAATGAATTAGAATGGATCGTACGAATGAATTAGAATGGATCGTGCGAATGAATTTGAATGGATCGTACGAATGAATTAGAATGGATCGTACGAATGAATTAGATTGGATCGTGCGAATGAATTAGAATGGATCATATGAATGAATTAGAATCGATCGTACGACTGAATTAGAATAGATCGTACGAATGAATTAGAATGGATACATTCGTGCGAATGAATTAGAATGGATCGTACGAATGAATTAGAATGGATCGTGCGAATGAATTAGAATGGATCATATGAATGAATCAGAATGGATCGTACGAATGAATTAGAATAGATTGTACGACTGAATTAGAATGGATCATATGAATGAATTAGAATGGATACATTCGTGCGAATGAATTAGAATGGATCGTACGAATGAATTAGAATGGATCGTGCGAATGAATTAGAATGGATCTTATGAATGAATTAGAATGGATCGTATGAATTAATTAGAATAGATTGTATGACTGAATTAGAATGGATCATATGAATGAATTAGATTGTATCGTAGGAATGAATTAGAATAGATTGTGCGAATGAATTAGAATGGATCATATGAACGAATTAGAATTGATCGTGCGAATAAATTAGAATGGATCGTGCGAATGAATTAGAATGGATCGTACGAATGAATTAGAATGGATCGTACGAATGAATTAGAATAGATCATACGAATGAATTAGATTGTATCGTACGAATGAATTAGAATGGATCGTACGAATGAATTAGAATGGATACATTCGTGCGAATGAATTAGAATGGATCGTACGAATGAGTAAGAATGGATCGTACGAATGAAATAGAATGTATCGTACGAATGAATTTGAATGGATCGTGCGAATGAATTAGAATGGATCGTATGAATGAACTATAATGGATCGTACGAATGAAGTAGAATGGATACATTCGTGCGAATGAATTAGAATGGATCGTACGAATGAATTAGAATGATCGTACGAATGAATTTGAATGGATCATGTGAATGAATTAGAATGAATCGTACGAATGAATTAGAATGGATTGTACGACTGAATTAGAATCGATCATACGAATGAATTAGATTGTATCGTACGAATGAATTAGAATGGATCATGCGAAGGAATTAGAATGGATCGTACGAATGAATTAGAATGGATCGTATGAATGAATTAGAATGGATCGTACGAATGAATTAGAATGGATCGTACGTATGAATTAGAATGGATCATGCGAATGAATTAGAATGGATCGTGCGAATGATTTAGAATGGATCGTACGAATGAATTAGATTGTATCATGCGTACGATCCATTCTAATACATTGAATTATAATGGATGATCCATTCTAATTCATTCACACGATCCTTTCGTGCGAATTAGAATAGATCGGATCGTACGAATTAGAATCCATTCGTACGAATCCATTCTACGTGCGAATGAATTAGAATGGATACATTCGTGCGAATGAATTAGAATGGATTGTACGAATGAATTAGAATGGATCGTGCGAATGAATTAGAATGGATCATACGAATGAATTAGAATGGATCGTACGAATGAATTAGAATGGATACATTCGTGCGAATGAATTAGAATGGATCATCCGAATGAGAAAGAATGGATCGTACGAATGAAATAGAATGGATCGTACGAATGAATTTGAATGGATCGTGTGAATGAATTAGAATGAATCGTACGAATGAATTAGAATGGATTGTACGACTGAATTAGAATGGATCATACGAATAAATTAGATTGTATCGTACGAATGAATTAGAATAGATCATGCGAATGAATTCGAATGGATCGTACGAATGAATTAGAATGGATCGTATGAATGAATTAGAATGGATCGTGCGGCTGAATTAGAATAGATCGTACGAATGAATTAGAATGGATACATTCGTGCGAATGAATTAGAATGGATCGTACGAATGAATTAGAATGGATCGTGCGAATGAATTAGAATGGATCATATGAATGAATTAGAATTGATCGTGCGAAAGAATTAGAATGGATCGTGCGAATGAATTAGAATAGATCATACGAATGAATTAGAATGGATTGTACGACTGAATTAGAATGGATCATACGATTGAATTAGATTGTATCATACGAATGAATTAGAATGGATCGTGCGAATGAATTAAAATGGATCATACGAATGAATTAGAATGGATCGTGCGAATGAATTAGAATGGATCGTACGAATGAATTAGAATGAATCGTGCGAATGAATTAGAATAAATCGTATGAATGAATGGATCCATTCTAATTCATTCGTACGATCTATTCTAATTCATTCGTAAGATCCATTCTATTCTAATTCATTCGTACGATCCATTCTAATTCATTCGTACGATCCATTCTTATTCATTCGCACGAATGTATCCATTCTAATTCATTCGTACGATGTATTCTAATTCATTCATACGATCCATTCTAATTCATTCGTATAATCCATTCTAATTCATTCGTACGATCCATTCTAATTCATTCGTACGATACAATCTAATTCATTCGTATGATCCATTCTAATTCATTCGCACGATACAATCTAATTCATTCGTATGATCCCTTCTAATTCATTCGCACGATACAATCTAATTCATTCGTATGATCCATTCTAATTCATTCACACGATCCATTCTAATTCATTCGTATGATACAATCTAATTCATTCGTACGATCCATTCTAATTCATTCGTACGATACAATCTAATTCATTCGTACGATCCATTCTAATTCATTCACACGAATGTATCCATTCTAATTCATTCATACGATCCATTCTAATTCATCCACACGATCCATTCTAATTCATTTGTATGATCAATTCTTACTCATTCGTACGATTCATTCTAATTCATTCGCACGAATGTATCCATTCTAATTCATTCACACGATCCATTCTTATTCATTCGCACGATCCATTGTAATTCATTCATACGATCCATTCTAATTCATTCATACAATCCATTCTAATTCTTTCGCACGAATGTATCCATTCTAATTCATTCGTATGATCTATTCTAATTCATTCGCACGATCCATTCTAATTCATTCGTACAATCCATTCTAATTCATTCGCACGAATGTATCCATTCTAATTCATTCGTACGATCTATTCTAATTCATTCGTACGATCCATTCTAAGTCATTCGTACGATCCATTCTATTTCATTCGTACGATCCATTCTAGTTCATTCGTACGATCCATTCTAATTCATTCGCACGATCCATTTAAATTCATTTGTTTGATCCATTCTTTTTCATTCGTACGATTCATTCTTACTCATTCGTGCGATCCATTCTAATTCATTCGCACGAATGTATCCATTCTAATTCATTCGTATGATCCATTCTAATTCATTCGCACGAATGAATTAGAATGGATCGTATGAATGAATTAGATTGGATAGTACGAATGAATTAGAATGGATCGTACGAATGAATTAGAATGGATCGTACGAATGAATTAGATTGTATCGTACGAATGAATTATAATGGATCGTGCGAATGAATTAGAATGGATCGTACGAATGAATTAGAATGGATCGTACGAATGAATTAGAATAGGTCGTACGAATGAATTAGAATGGACACATTCGTGTGAATGAATTAGAATGGATCGTACGAATGAATTAGAATGGATCGTGCGAATGAATTAGAATGGATCGTGCGAATGAAGTAGAATGGATCGTACGAATGAATTAGAATGGATCGTACGAATGAATTAGATTGGATCGTGCGAATGAATTAGAATGGATCGTATAAATGAATTAGAATAGATCGTACGAATGAATCAGAATAGATCGTATGAATGAATTAGAATGGATCGTACGAATGAATGGATCGTACGAATGAATTAGATTGTATAGTTCGAATGAATTAGAATGGATCGCATGAAGGTATCTATTCTAATTCATTCATACGATCTATTCTAATTTATTCGCACGAATGTATCCATTCTAATTCATTCGTACGATCCATTAGAATGGTTCGTATGAATGAATTAGAAAGGATTGTACGACTGAATTAGAATGGATTATACGTAAGAATTAGATTGTATCGTACGAATGAAATAGAATGGATCGTACGAATGTATCCATTCTATCTCATTCGTACGATCCATTCTAATTCATTCGCACGATCCATTAAAATTCATTCGTAAGATCCATTCTAATTCATTCGTACGATCCATTCTAATTCATTCGCACGATCCAATCAAATTCATTCGTACGATCCATTCTAATTTATTCGTATGATCCATTCTAATTCATTCACACGATCCATTCTAATTCATTCGTACGATCCATTCTAATTCATTCGCACGTCCCATTCTAATTCATTCATACGATCCATTCTAATTCATTCGTACGATCCATTCTAATTCATTCACACGATCCATTCTAATTCATTCGTATGATACAATCTAATTCATTCGTACGATCCATTCTAATTCATTTGTACGATCCATTCTAATTCATTCGTACTATCCATTCTAATTCATTCGCACGATCCATTCTAATTCATTCGTACGATACAATCTAATTCATTCGTATGATCCATTCTAATTCAGTCGTACAATCCATTCTAATTCATTCGTACGATCCATTCTAATTCATTCGCACGATCCATTCTAATTCATTCGCACGATCAATTCTAATTCATTCATATGATCCATTCTAATTCATTCGCACGATCCATTCTAATTCATTCGTACGATCCATTCTAATTCATTCGCACGAATGTATCCATTCTAATTCATTCATACGATCTATTCTAATTCATTCGTACAATCCATTCTAAGTCATTCGTACGATCCATTCTATTTCATTCGTACGATCCATTCTAGTTCATTCGTACGATCCATTCTAATTCATTCGCACGATCCATTCAAATTCATTTGTTTGATCCATTCTATTTCATTCGTACGATTCATTCTTACTCATTCGTGCGATCCATTCTAATTCATTCGCACGAATGTATCCATTCTAATTCATTCGTACGATCCATTCTAATTCATTCGCACGAATGAATTAGAATGGATCGTAGGATTGAATTAAAATGGATCGTACGAATGAATTAGATTGTATCGTGCGAATGAATTAGAATGGATCATACGAATGAATTAGATTGTATCGTGCGAATGAATTAGAATGGATCATACGAATGAATTAGATTGTATCGTACGAATGAATTAGAATGGATCGTATGAATGAATTAGAATGGATCGTACGAATGAATTAGAATGGATCGTATGAATGAATTAGAATACATCGTACGAATGAATTAGAATGGATACATTCGTGCGAATGAATAAGAATGGTTCGTACGAATGAATTAGAATGGATCGTACGAATGAATTAGAATAGAATGGATCTTACGACTGAATTAGAATAGATCGTACGAATGAATTAGAATAGATCCATTCATTCGTACGATTTATTCTAATTCATTCGCACGATTCATTCTAATTCATTCGTACGATCCATTCTAATTCATTTGCACGATCCATTCTAATTCATTCGTATGATCCATTCTAATTCATTCGCACGATCCATTCTAATTCATTCGTACGATACAATCTAATTCATTCGTACGATCCTTTCTAATTCATTCGCACGATCCATTCTAATTCATTCGTACGATCCATTCTAATTCATTCGTACGCTCCATTCTAATTCATTCGTACGATACAATCTAATTCATTCGTACGATCCATTCTAATTCATTCACACGAATGTATCGATTCTAATTCATTCATACGATCCATTCTAATTCATCCACACGATCCATTCTAATTCATTTGTATGATCCATTCTTACTCATTCGTACGATTCATTCTAATTCATTCGCACGAATGTATCCATTCTAATTTATTCGCACGATCCATTCTAATTCATTCGCACGATCCATTGTAATTCATTCATACGATCCATTCTAATTCATTCATACAATCCATTCTAATTCTTTCGCACAAATGTATCCATTCTAATTCATTCGTACGATCTATTCTAATTCATTCGCACGATCCATTCTAATTCATTCGTACGATCCATTCTAATTCATTCGCACGAATGTATCCATTCTAATTCATTCGTACGATCTATTCTAATTCATTCGTACGATCCATTCTAAGTCATTCGTACGATCAATTCTATTTCATTCGTACGATCCATTCTAATTCATTTGTACGATCCATTCTAATTCATTCGCACGATCCATTCAAATTCATTTGTTTGATCCATTCTATTTCATTCGTACGATTCATTCTTACTCATTCGTGCGATCCATTCTAATTCATTCGCACGAATGTATCCATTCTAATTCATTCGTACGATCCATTCTAATTCATTCGCACGAATGAATTAGAATGGATCGTAGGAATGAATTAAAATGGATCGTATTCATTCATTAGAATGGATCGTACGAATGAAGTAGAATGGATACATTCGTGTGAATGAATTAGAATGGATCGTACGAATGAATTAGAATGGATCGTGCGAATGAATTAGAATGGATCGTACGAATGGATTAGAATGGATCGTGCGAATGAATTAGAATGGATCATATGAATGAATTAGAATTGATCGTGCGAATGAATTAGAATGGATCGTGCGAATAAATTAGAATGGATCGTACAAATGAATTAGAATGGATTGTTCGACTGAATTAGAATGGATCATACGAATAAATTAGATTGTATCGTACGAATGAATTAGAATGGATCGTGCGAATGAATTAGAATGGATAGTACGAATGAATTAGAATGGATCGTACGAATGAATTAGAATGGATCGTACGAATGAATTATATTGTATCGTACGAATGAATTAGAATGGATCGTGCGAATGAATTAGAATGGATCGTACGAATGAATTAGAATGGATCGTACGAATGAATTAGAATGGATCGTACGAATGAATTAGAATAGATCGTACCAATGAATTAGAATGGATACATTCGTGCGAATGAATTAGAATGGATCGTACGAATGAATTAGAATGGATCGTACGAATGAATTAGAATGGATCGTGCGAATGAATTAGAATGGATCGTGCGAATGAAGTAGAATGGATCATACGAATGAATTAGAATGGATCGTACGAATGAATTAGATTGGATCGTGCGAATGAATTAGAAAGGATCGTATGAATGATTTAGAATAGATCGTACGAATGAATTAGAATAGATCGTATGAATGAATTAGAATGGATCGTACGAATGAATGGATCGTACGAATGAATTAGATTGTATCGTACGAATGAATTAGAATGGATCGTACGAATGAATTAGAATGGATCGTACGAATGAATTAGAATGGATCGTATGAATGAATTAGAATGGATCGTGTGAATGAATTAGAATGGATCGTGCGAATGAATTAGAATGGATCGTAATAATGAATTAGAATGGATCGTACGAATGAATTAGAATAGATCGTACGAATGAATTAGAATGGATACATTCGTGCGAATGAATTAGAATGGATCGTACGAATGAATTAGAATGGATCGTGTGAATGAATTAGAATTGATCATACGAATGAATTAGAATGGATCGTATGAATGAATTAGAATGGATCGTGCGAATGAATTAGAATAGATCGTACGAATGAATTAGAATGGATACATTCGTGCGAATGAATTATAATGAATCGTACGAATGAATTAGAATGGATCGTGCGAATGAATTAGAATGGATCGTACGAATGAATAAGAATGGATCGTACGAATGAATTAGATTGGATCGTGCGAATGAATTAGAATGGATCGTACGAATGAATTAGAATGGATCATACGACTGAATTAGAATAGATCGTACGAATGAATTAGAATGGATATATTCGTGCGAATGAATTAGAATGGATCGTACGAATGAATTTGAATGGATCGTGCGAATGAATTAGAATGGATCGTATGAATGAATTAGAATGGATCGTACGAATGAATTAGATTGGATCGTGCGAATGAAGTAGAATGGATCGTACGAATGAATTAGAATGGATCATGCGAATGAATTAGAATAGATCGTACGAATGAATTAGAATGGATGTATGAATGAATTAGAATGGATCGTGCGAATGAATTACAATAGATCGTACGAATGAATTAGAATGGATCGTACGAATGAATTAGAATGGATCGTGCGAATGAATTAGAATGGATCGTACGAATGAATTAGAATGGATCGTACGAATGAATTAGAATGGATCATACTAATGAATTAGAATGGATCATAAGAATGAATTAGAATGGATCGTGCGAATGAATTAGAATAGATCGTACGAATGAATTAGAATGGATACATTCGTGCGAATGAATTAGAATGGATCGTACGAATGAATTAGAATGGATCGTGCGAATGAATTAGAATGGATCGTGCGAATGAATTAGAATGGATCGTCCGAATGAATTAGAATAGATCGTACGAATGAATTAGATTGGATCGTGCGAATGAATTAGAATGGATCATACGAATGAATTAGAATGGATCCATTCATATGATCCAATCTAATTCATTCGCACGATCCAATCTAATTCATTCCTACGATCCATTCTACTTCATTCGCACGATCCAATCTAATTTATTCGTACGATCCATTCTAATTCATTCGTACGATCCATTCTAATTCATTCACACGATCCATTCTAATTCATTCGTACGATCCATTCTAATTCATTCGCACGAATATATCCATTCTAATTCATTCGCACGATCTATTCTAATTCAATCGTATGATCCATTCTAATTCATTCATACGATCCATTCTAATTCATTCGCACGATCCAATCTAATTCATTCGTACGATCCATTCTTATTCATTCGTACGATCCATTCTAATTCATTCGCACGATCCATTCTAATTCATTCGTATGATTCATTCTAATTCATTCGCACGAATGTATCCATTCTAATTCATTCGTACGATCTATTCTAATTCATTCGAACGATCCATTCTAATTCATTCGTACGATCCATTCTAATTCAGTCGTACAATCCATTCTAATTCATTCGTACGATCCATTCTAATTCATTCGCACGATCCATTCTAATTCATTCGCACGATCCATTCTAATTCATTCGTACGATCCATTCTAATTCATTCGCACGAATGTATCCATTCTAATTCATTCGTACGATCTATTCTAATTCATTCGCACGATCCATTCTAATTCATTCATATGATCCATTCTAATTCATTAGTATGATCCATTCTAATTCATTCGTACAATCCATTCTAATTCAGTCGTACAATCCATTCTAATTCATTCGTACGATCCAATCTAATTCATTCACACGATCCATTCTAATTCATTCGTACGATCCATTCTAATTCATTCACACAAATGTATCCATTCTAATTCATTCGTACGATCTATTCTAATTCAGTCGTACGATCGATTCTAATTCATTCGTACGATCCATTCTAATTCATTCGCACGATCCAATCTAATTCTTTCGCACGAATGTATCCATTCTAATTCAGTCGTACGAATGAAATAGAATGGATCATACGAATGAATTTGAATGAATTAGAATGGATTGTGCGAATGAATTAGAATGGATCGTATGAATGAATTAGAATGGATCGTGCGAATGAATTAGAATCGAACATGCGAATGAACTAGAATGGATCGTACGAATGAATTAGAATGGATCGTGCGAATGAATTAGAATGGATCGTACGAATAAATACGAATGAATTACATTCGCACGATCTATTTCATTCGTACGATACAATCTAATTCGTACAATTCATTCGTACGAATACAATCTAATGGATTAGAATGAATTAGAATGGATCATAGATCGTACGAATTAGAATGGATTGTAATTGGATCCATTCTAATTAGAATGAATGAATTAGAATGGTTCGTATGAATGGATCCATTCTAATTTCATTCGTACGATCCATTCTAATTCATTCGCATGAATGTATCCATTCTATTCTAATTCAGTCGTACGATCGATTCTAATTCATTCGTATGATCCATTCTAATTCATTCGCACGATCCAATCTAATTCATTCGTACGATCCATTCTAATTCATTCGTACGATCCATTCTAATTCATTCGCACGATCCATTCTAATTCATTTGTACGATCCATTCTAATTCATTCGCACGATCCATTCTAATTCATTCGTACGATACAATCTAATTCATTCGTACGATCCATTCTAATTCATTCGTACGATCCATTCTAATTCATTCGTACTATCCATTCTAATTCATTCGCACGATCCATTCTAATTCATTCGTACGATACAATCTAATTCATTCGTATGATCCATTCTAATTCAGTCGTACAATCCATTCTAATTCATTCGTACGATCCAATCTAATTCATTCACACGATCCATTCTAATTCATTCGTACGATCCATTCTAATTCATTCGCACGAATGTATCCATTCTAATTCATTCGTACGATCTATTCTAATTCATTCGTACGATCCATTCTAATTCATTCATACGATCCATTCTAATTCATTCGTACGATCCATTCTAATTCATTCGCACGATCCATTCTAATTCATTCGTACGATCCATTCTAATTCATTCTAATTCATTCGTACGATCCATTCTAATTCATTCGCACGAATGTATCCATTCTAATTCATTCGTACGATCTATTCTAATTCAGTCGTCCGATCGATTCTAATTCATTCGTACGATCCATTCTAATTCATTCGCACGATCCAATCTAATTCATTCGTACGATCCATTCTAATTCATTCGTACGATCCATTCTAATTCATTCGCACGATCCATTCTAATTCATTCGTACGATCCATTCTATTTCATTCGCACAATCCATTATAATTCATTCGTACAATCCATTCTAATTCATTCATACGATCCATTCTAATTCATTCATACGAATGTATCCATTCTAATTCATCCGTACGATACAATCTAATTCATTCGTATGATCCATTCTAATTCAGTCGTACAATCCATTCTAATTCATTCGTACGATCCATTCTAATTCACTCATACGATCCATTCTAATTCATTCGCACGATCCATTCTAATTCATTCGTACGATCCATTCTAATTCATTCGCACGAATATATCCATCCTAATTCATTCGTACAATCCATTCTAATTCATTCGCACGATCCATTCTAATTCATTCGTCTGATCCATTCTAATTCATTCGTACGATCCATTCTAATTCATTCTAATGGATTGTACGACTGAATTAGAATGGATCATACGAATGAATTAGATTGTATTATACAAATGAATTAGAATGGATCGTACGAATGAAATAGAATGGATCGTACGAATGAAATAGAATGGATCGTACGAATGAATTTGAATAGATCATGCGAATGAATTAGAATGGATCGTACAAATGAACTAGAATGGATCGTACGAATGAAGTAGAATGGATACATTCGTGCGAATGAATTAGAATGGATCGTGCGAATGAATTAGAATGGATCATGCGAATGAATTAGAATGGATCGTGCGAATGAATTAGAATGGATCATGCGAATGAATTAGAATGGATCATACAAATGAATTAGAATAGATACATTCATGCGAATGAATTAGAATGGATTGTACGAATGAATTAGTATGGATCGTGCGAATGAATTAGAATGGATCGTACGAATGAATTAGAATGGATACATTCGTGCGAATGAATTAGAATGGATCATCCGAATGAATTAGAATGGATCGTACGAATGAATTAGAATGGATACATTCGTGCGAATGAATTAGAATGGATCATCCGAATGAGAAAGAATGGATCGTACGAATGAAATAGAATGGATCGTACGAATGAATTTGAATGGATCATGTGAATGAATTAGAATGAATCGTACGAATGAATTAGAATGGATTGTACGACTGAATTAGAATGGATCATACGAATGAATTAGATTGTATCGTACGAATGAATTAGAATGGATCATGCGAATGAATTAGAATGGATCGTACGAATGAATTAGAATGGATCGTATGAATGAATTAGAATGGATCGTGCGAATGAATTAGAATAGATCGTACGAATGAATTAGAATGGATACATTCGTGCGAATGAATTAGAATAGATCGTACGAATGAATTTGAATGGATACATTCGTGTGAATGAATTACAATGGATCGTGCGAATGTATCCATTCTACTTCATTCGTACGATCCATTCTAGTTCATTCGTACGATCCATTCTAATTCATTCGTACGATACAATCTAATTCATTCGTATGATCCATTCTAATTCAGTCGTACAATCCATTCTAATTCATTCGTACGATCCATTCTAATTCATTTGTACGATCTATTCTAATTCATTCGCACGATCCATTCTAATTCATTAATACGATCCATTCTAATTCATTCACACGATCCATTCTAATTCATTCGTACGATCCATTCTAATTCATTCGAACGAATGTATCCATTCTAGATCCATTCTAATTCATTCGTACGATCTATTCTAATTCATTTGCACGATCCAATCTAATTCAATCGTACGATCCATTTTAATTCATTCCTACGATCCATTCTAATTCATTCGTGCGAATGAATTAGAATGGATCGTACGAATGAATTAGAATGGATACATTCGTGCGAATGAATTAGAATGGATCGCACGAATGAGTAAGAATGAATCGTACGAATGAAATAGAATGGATCAAACAAATGAATTTGAATGGATCGTGCGAATGAATTAGAATGGATCGTACGAATGAACTAGAATGGATCGTACGAATGAAATAGAATGGATCGTATGAATGACTTAGAATGGATCATACGAATGAATTAGAATAGATCGTACGAATGAATTAGAATGGATACATTCGTGCGAATGAATTAGAATGGATCGTACGAATGAATTAGAATGGATCGTGGGAATGAATTAGAATAGATCGTACGAATGAATTAGAATGGATACATTCGTGCGAAAGAATTAGAATGGATTGTATGAATGAATTAGAATGGATCGTATGAATGAATTACAATGGATCGTGCGAATGAATTAGAATGGATCGTGGGAATGAATTAGAATGGATACATTTGTGCGAATGAATTAGAATGAATCGTACGAATGAGTAAGAATGGATTATACAAATGAATTAGAATGGATCGTGTGGATGAATTAGAATGGATCGTATGAGTGAATTAGAATGGATACATTCGTGTTAATGAATTAGAATGGATCATACGAATGAATTAGATTGTATCGTACGAATGAATTAGAATCGATCGTACGAATGAATTAGATTGTATCGTACGAATGAATTAGAATGGATCGTGCGAATGAATTAGAATGGATCGTGCGAATGAATTAGAATGGATCATACGAATGAATTAGATTGTATCGTGCGAAAGAATTAGAATGGATCATACGAATGAATTAGATTGTATCGTGCGAATGAATTAGAATGGATCATACGAATGAATTAGATTGTATCGTACGAATGAATTAGAATGGATCGTACGAATGAATTAGAATGGATCGTACGAATGAATTAGAATGGATCGTATGAATGAATTAGAATACATCGTACGAATGAATTAGAATGGATACATTCGTGCGAATGAATAAGAATGGATCGTACGAATGAATTAGAATGGATCGTACGAATGAATTAGAATAGAATGGATCTTACGAATAAATTAGAATAGATCGTACGAATGAATTAGAATGGATCCATTCATTCGTACGATTTATTCTAATTCATTCGCACGATTCATTCTAATTCATTCGTACGATCCATTCTAATTCATTCGCACGATCCATTCTAAGTCATTCGTATGATCCATTCTAATTCATTCGCACGATCCATTCTAATTCATTCATACGATACAATCTAATTTATTCATACGATCCTTTCTAATTCATTCGCACGATCCATTCTAATTCATTCGTACGATCCATTCTAATTCATTCGCACAATCCATTCTAATTCATTCGTACGATACAATCTAATTCATTCGTACGATCCATTCTAATTCATTCCCACGAATGTATCCATTCTAATTCATTCGTACGATCCATTCTAATTCATTCGTACGATCCATTCTAATTCATTCGCACGATCCATTCTAATTCATTCGTACGATACAATCTAATTCATTAGTACGATCCATTCTAATTCATTCGCACGAATGTATCCATTCTAATTCATTCGTACGATCCAATCTAATTCATTCGCACGATCCATTCTAATTCATTCGTACGATCCATTCTAATTCATTCGCACGAATGTATCCAGTCTAATTCATTCGTACGATCTATTCTAATTCATTCGCACGATCCATTCTAATTCATTCATACGATCCATTCTAATTCATTCTTACGATCCATTCTAATTCATTCGCACGATCCATTCTAATTAATTCGTACAATCCAATCTAATTTATTCGCACAATCTATTCTAATTCATTCGCACGATCCATTCTAATTCATTCGCACGATCCATTCTAATCCATTCTAGTTAATTCGCCGAATCCATTCTAATTCATTCTAATTCATTCGTACGATCCATTCTAATTCATTTGCTCGAATGTATCCATTCTACTTCATTCGTACGATCCATTCTAGTTCATTCGTACGATCCATTCTAATTCATTAGCACGATCCATTCAAATTCATTCGTACGATCCATTCTATTTCATTCATACGATCCATTCTTACTCATTCGTACGATCCATTCTAATTCATTCGTACGATCCATTCTAATTCATTCGTACGATCCATTCTAATTCATTCATTAGAATGGATCGTGCGAAGGAATTAGAATGGATACATTCGTGCGAATGAATTGAATGGATCGTACGAATGAATTAGAATGGATCGTGCGAATGAATTAGAATGGTTCGTACGAATGAATTAGTATGGATCGTATTAATGAATTAGAATGGATCGTACGAATGAATTAGAATAGATCGTACGAATGAATTAGAATGGATACATTCGTGCGAATGAATTAGAATGGATCGTACGAATGAATTAGAATGGATCGTACGAATGAAGTAGAAAGGATACATTCATCCGAATGAATTAGAATGGATCGTACGAATGAATTAGAATGGATACATTCATGTGAATGAATTAGAATGGATCGTACGAATGAGTAAGAAAGGATCGTACGAATGAAATAGAATGGATCGTACGAATGAATTTGAATGAATTAGAATGAATTAGAATGGATCGTGCGAATGAATTAGAATGGATCGTATGAATGAATTAGAATGGATCGTGCGAATGAATTAGAATGGAACATGCGAATGAACTAGAATGGATTGTACGAATGAATTAGAATGGCTCGTGCGAATGAATTAGAATGGATCGTGCGAATGAACTAGAATGGATCGTGCGAATGAATTAGAATGGATCGTACGAATGAATTAGAATGGATCGTATGAATGAATTAGAATGGATCGTGCGAATGAATTATAATAGATCGTACGAATGAATTAAAATGGATACATTCGTGCGAATGAATTAGAATGGATCGTACGAATGAATTAGATTGGATCGTGCGAATGAATTAGAATGGATCGTACGAATGAATTAGAATGGATCGTATGAATGAATTAGAATGGATCGTATGAATGAACTAGAATGGATTGTACGATCCATTCTAATTCATTCGTACGATCCATTCTAATTCATTCGCACGAATGTATCCATTCTATTTCATTCGTACGATCCATTCTAGTTCATTCGTACGATCCATTCTAATTCATTCATACAATCCATTCTAATTCTTTCGCACGAATGTATCCTTTCTAATTCATTCGTACGATCCATTCTAATTCATTCGTACGATCCATTCTATTTCATTCACACAATCCATTATAATTCATCGTACAATCCATTCTAATTCATTCATACGATCCATTTTAATTCATTCATACGAATGTATCCATTCTAATTCATTCGTACGATACAATATAATTCATTCATATGATCCATTCTAATTCAGTCGTACAATCCATTCTAATTCATTCGGACGATCCATTCTAATTCATTCATACGATCCATTCTAATTCATTCGCACGATCCATTCTAATTCATT
Source organism: Chamaelirium japonicum (assembly GCA_947650365.1). Classification (NCBI taxonomy): domain Eukaryota; kingdom Viridiplantae; phylum Streptophyta; class Magnoliopsida; order Liliales; family Melanthiaceae; genus Chamaelirium; species Chamaelirium japonicum. The sequence continues at coordinate 244,093 of CANTAL010000149.1, forward strand.
CGTACGATCCATTCTAATTCATTCGCACGAATGTATCCATTCTATTTCATTCGTACAATCCATTCTAATTCATTCGCACGATCCATTCTAATTCATTCGTCTGATCCATTCAAATTCATTCGTACGATCCATTCTAATTCATTCTAATGGATTGTACGACTGAATTAGAATGGATCATACGAATGAATTAGATTGTATTATACAAATGAATTAGAATGGATCATATGAATGAAATAGAATGGATCGTACGAATGAAATAGATTGGATCGTACGAATGAATTTGAATGGATCGTGCGAATGAATTAGAATGGATCGTACAAATGAACTAGAATGGATCGTACGAATGAAGTAGAATGGATACATTCGTGCGAATGAATTAGAATGGATCGTACGAATGAATTAGAATGGATTGTACGACTGAATTAGAATGGATCGTACGAATGAATTAGAATGGATCGTGTGAATGAATTAGAATGGATCATGTGAATGAATTAGAATGGATCGTGCGAATGAATTAGAATGGATCGTGCGAATGAATTAGAATGGATCATACAAATGAATTAGAATGGATACATTCATGCGAATGAATTAGAATGGATCATACGAATGAATTAGTATGGATCGTGCGAATGAATTAGAATGGATCGTACGAATGAATTAGAATGGATACATTCGTGCGAATGAATTACAATGGATCATCCGAATGAGAAAGAATGGATCGTACGAATGAAATAGAATGGATCGTACGAATGAATTTGAATGGATCGTGTGAATGAAATAGAATGAATCGTACGAATGAATTAGAAAGGATTGTACGACTGAATTAGAATGGATCATAGGAATGAATTAGATTGTATCGTACGAATGAATTAGAATGGATCGTGCAAATGAATTAGAATGGATCGTACGAATGAATTAGAATGGATCGTATGAATGAATTAGAATGGATCGTGCGAATGAATTAGAATAGATCGTACGAATGAATTAGAATGGATATATTAATGCGAATGAATTAGAATGGATCGTACGAATGAATTAGAATGGATACATTCGTGCGAATGAATTACAATGGATCGTGCGAATGTATCCATTCTACTTCATTCGTACGATCCATTCTAGTTCATTCGTATGATCCATTCTAATTCATTCGTACGATACAATCTAATTCATTCGTATGATCCATTCTAATTCAGTCGTACAATCCATTCTAATTCATTCGTACGATCCATTCTAATTCATTTGTACGATCTATTCTAATTCATTCGCATGATCCATTCTAATTCATTCATACGATCCATTCTAATTCATTTGCACGATCCATTCTAATTCATTCGTACGATCCATTCTAATTCATTCGAACGAATGTATCCATTCTAGATCCATTCTAATTCATTCGTACGATCCATTCTAATTCCTTCGTGCGAATGAATTAGAATTGATCATACGAATGAATTAGAATGGATACATTCATGCGAATGAATTAGAATGGATCGTACGAATGAGTAAGAATGGATCGTACTAATGAAATAGAATGGATCAAACAAATGAATTTGAATGGATCGTGCGAATGAATTAGAATGGATCGTACGAATGAAGTAGAATGGATCGTACGAATGAAATAGAATGGATCGTACGAATGACTTAGAATGGATCGTACGAATGAATTAGAATAGATCGTACGAATGAATTAGAATGGATACATTCGTGCGAATGAATTAGAATGGATCGTACGAATGAATTAGAATGGATCGTGCGAATGAATTAGATTAGATCGTACGAATGAATTAGAATGGATACATTCGTGCGAAAGAATTAGAATGGATTGTATGAATGAATTAGAATGGATCGTACGAATGAATTAGAATGGATCGTGCGAATGAATTAGAAGGATGGTGCGAATGAATTAGAATGGATACATTCGTGCGAATGAATTAGAATGGATCGTACGAATGAGTAAGAATGGATCATACAAATGAATTAGAATGGATCGTGTGGATGAATTAGAATGGATCGTATGAATGAATTAGAATGGATACATTCGTGTGAATGAATTATAATGGATCGTACGAATGAATTAGATTGTATCGTACGAATGAATTAGAATGGATCGTATGAATGAATTAGATTGTATCGTACGAATGAATTAGAATGGATCGTGCGAATGAATTAGAATGGATCATACGAATGAATTAGATTGTATCGTGCGAATGAATTAGAATGGATCATACGAATGAATTAGATTATATCGTGCGAATGAATTAGAATGGATCATACGAATGAATTAGATTGTATCGTAGAAATGAATTAGAATGGATCGTGCGAATGAATTAGAATGGATCGTACGAATAAATTAGAATGGATCGTATGAATGAATTAGAATAGATCGTACGAATGAATTAGAATGGATACATTCGTGCGAATGAATTAGAATGGATCGTACGAATGAATTAGAATGGATCGTACGAATGAATTAGAATAGAATGGATCTTACGAATGAATTAGAATAGATCGTACGAATGAATTAGAATGGATCCATTCATTAGTACGATTCATTCTAATTCATTCGCACGATTCATTCTAATTCATTCGTACGATCCATTCTAATTCATTCGCACGATCCATTCTAATTCATCGTATGATCCATTCTAATTCATTCGCACGATCCATTCTAATTCAATCGTACTATACAATCTAATTTATTCGTACGATCCTTTCTAATTCATTCGCACGATCCATTCTAATTCATTCGTACGATCCATTCTATTTCATTCGCACGATCCATTCTAATTCATTCGTACGATACAATCTAATTCATTCGTACGATCCATGCTAATTCATTCGCACGAATGTATCCATTCTAATTCATTCGTACGATCCATTTTAATTCATTCGTACGATCCATTCTAATTCATTCGCACGATCCATTCTAATTCATTCGTACGATACAATCTAATTCATTCGTACGATCCATTCTAATTCATTCGCGCGAATGTATCCATTCTAATTCATTCGTACGATCCATTCTAATTCATTCGCACGATCCATTCTAATTCATTCATATGATCCATTCTAATTCATTCGAACGAATGTATCCAGTCTAATTCATTCATACGATCTATTCTAATTCATTCGCACAATCCATTCTAATTCATTCATACGATCCATTCTAATTCATTCTTACGATCCATTCTAATTCATTCGCACGATCCATTCTAATTCATTTGTACAATCCAATCTAATTTATTCGCACAATCTTTTCTTATTCATTCGCACGATCCATTCTAATTCATTCGCACGATCCATTCTAATCCATTCGTGTTATTTCGCCGAATCCATTCTAATTCATTCTAACTCATTCGTACGATCCATTCTAATTCATTCGCTCGAATGTATCCATTCTACTTCATTCGTACGATCCAATCTAGTTCATTCGTACGATCCATTCTAATTCATTCGCACGATCCATTCAAATTCATTCGTACGATCCATTCTATTTTATTCATACGATCCATTCTTACTCATTCGTACGATCCATTCTAATTCATTCGTACGATCCATTCTAATTCATTCATTAGAATGTATCGTGCGAAGGAATTAGAATGGATACATTCGTGCGAATGAATTGAATGGATCGTACGAATGAATTAGAATGGATCGTGCGAATGAATTAGAATGGATCGTACGAATGAATTAGAATGGATCGTACGAATGAATTATAATAGATCGTACGAATGAATTAGAATGGATACATTCGTGCGAATGAATTAGAATGGATCGTACGAATGAATTAGAATGGATCGTACGAATGAAGTAGAATGGATACATTCGTGCGAATGAATTAGAATGGATCGTACGAATGAATTAGAATGGATACATTCGTGTGAATGAATTAGAATGGATCGTACGAATGAGTAAGAAAGGATCGTACGAATGAAATAGAATGGATCATACGAATGAATTTGAATGAATTAGAATGGATTGTGCGAATGAATTAGAATGGATCGTATGAATGAATTAGAATGGATCGTGCGAATGAATTAGAATCGAACATGCGAATGAACTAGATAGGATCGTACGAATGAATTAGAATGGATCGTGCGAATGAATTAGAATGGATCGTGCGAATGAATTAGAATGGATTGTACTAATGAATTAGAATGGATCGTATGAATGAATTAGAATGGATCGTGCGAATGAATTATAATAGATCGTACGAATGAATTAAAATGGATACATTCGTGCGAATGAATTAGAATGGATCATACGAATGAATTAGAATGGATCGTGCGAATGAATTAGAATGGATCGTACGAATGAATTAGAATGGATACATTCGTGCGAAAGAATTAGAATGGATTGTATGAATGAATTAGAATGGATCGTATGAATGAATTAGAATAGATCGTGCGAATGAATTAGAATGGATCGTACGAATGAATTAGAATGGATACATTCGTGCGAATGAATTAGAATGGATCATACGAATGAGTAAGAATGGATCAGACAAATGAATTAGAATAGATCGTGTGGATGAATTAGAATGGATCGTATGAATGAATTAGAATGGATACATTCGTGTGAATGAATCAGAATGGATTGTAGGAATGAATTAGAATGGATCTTACGAATGAATTAGAATGGATCGTGCGAATGAATTAGAATGATTCGTACGAATGAATTAGAATGGATACATTCATGCAAATGAATTAGAATGGATCGTACGAATGAATTAGAATGGATCAGGTGAATGAATTAGAATGGATCGTACGAATGTATTCATTCTAAATCATTCATACAATCCATTCTAATTCATTCTAATTCATTCGTACGATCCATTCTAATTCATTCGCACAATCCATTCTAATTCATTCGTACGATCCATTCCAATTCATTCGCACGAATGTATCTATTCTAATTCCTTCGCACGATCCATTCTAATGAATGAATTAGAATGGATCGTATGAATGAATTAGAATGGATCGTACGAATGAATTAGAATGGATACATTCGTGCGAATGAATTAGAATGGATCGTACGAATGAAATAGAATGGATCGTACGAATGAATTTGAATGGATCGTGCGAATGAATTAGAATGGATCGTACGAATGAACTAGAATGGATCGTACGAATGAATTTGAATGGATAGTGCGAATGAATTAGAATGGATCGTACGAATAAACTAGAATGGATCGTACGAATGAAGTAGAATGGATACATTCGTGTGAATGAATTAGAAAGGATAGTACAAATGAATTAGAATGGTTTGTATGACTGAATTAGAATGGATCGTACGAATGAATTAGGATGGATCATTCGAATGAATTAGAATGAATCGTACGAATGAATTAGAATGAACACATTCTTACGAATGAATTTGTATGGTTCGTATGAATGAATTAGAATGGATTGTACGACTGAATTAGAATAGATCATACGAATGAATTAGATTGTATCGTACGAATGAATTAGAATGGATCGTACGAATGAATTAGAATGGATACATTCGTGCGAATGAATTAGAATGGATCGTACGAATGAGTAAGAATGGATCGTACGAATGAAATAGAATGGATCGTACGAATGAATTTGAATGGATCGTGCGAATGAATTAGAATGGATCGTATGAATGAACTAGAATGGATCGTACGAATGAAGTAGAATGGATACATTCGTGTGAATAAATTAGAATGGATCGTACGAATGAATTAGAATGATCGTACGAATGAACTAGAATGGATCATACGAATGAATTAGAATAGATCGTACGAATGAATTAGAATGGATACATTTGTGCGAATGAATTAGAATCGATCGTACGAATGAATTAGAATGGATTGTGCGAATGAATTAGAATGGATCGTAGGAATGAATTAGAATGGATCGTGCGAATGAATTAGAATGGATCGTACGAATGAATTAGAATGGATCATACGAATGAATTAGAATGGATCGTACGAATGAATTAGAATGGATTGTACGACTGAATTAGAATGGATCGTACGAATGAATTAGAATGGATCATGCGAATGAATTAGAATGGATCGTACGAATGAATTGGAATGAATACATTCTTACGAATGAATTTGTATGGTTCGTATGAATGAATTAGAATGGATTGTACGACTGAATTAGAATGGATCATACGCATGAATTAGATTGTATCGTACGATCCATTCTAATTCATTCGTACGAATAAGATCGTATGAATGAATTAGAATGGATCGTACGAATGAATTAGAATGGATCGTATGAATGAATTAGAATGGATCGTGTGAATGAATTAGAATAGATCGTACGAATGAATTAGAATGGATACATTCGTGCGAATGAATTAGAATGGATCGTACGAATGAATTAGAATGAATCGTACGAATGAGTAAGATTGGATCGTACGAATGAATTAGAATGGATCGTACGAATGAATTAGAATGGATCGTACGATTGAGTAAGAATGGATCGTACGAATGAAATAGAACGGATCGTACGAATGAAATAGAATGGATCGTACGAATGAATTTGAATGGATCGTACGAATGAATTAGATTGGATCGTACGAATGAACTAGAATGGATCGTACGAATGAAGTAGAATGGATACATTCGCACGATCCATTGTAATTCATTCGAACGAATGTATCCATTCTAATTCATTCGTACGATCCATTCTAATTCATTCGCACGAATGTATCCATTCTAATTCATTCGTACGATCTATTCTAATTCATTCGCATGATCCATTCTAATTCATTCATACGATCCATTCTAATTTATTCGTACGATCCATTCTAATTCATTCGTACGATCCATTCTAATTCATTCGTACTATCCATTCTAATTCATTCGCACGATCCATTCTAATTCATTCGTACGATACAATCTAATTCATTCGTATGATCTATTCTAATTCAGTCGTACAATCCATTCTAATTCATTCGTACGATCCATTCTAATTCATTCGCACGATCCATTCTAATTCATTCATATGATCCATTCTAATTCATTCGCACGATCAATTCTAATTCATTCATATGATCCATTCTAATTCATTCACACGATCCCTTCTAATTCATTCGTACGATCCATTCTAATTCATTTGCACGAATGTATCCATTCTAATTCATTCGTACGATCTATTCTAATTCAGTTGTACGATCCATTCTAATTCATTCGCACGATCCAATCTAATTCATTCGTACGATCCATTCTAATTCATTCGTACGATCCATTCTAATTCATTCGCACGATCCATTCTAATTCATTCGTACGATCCATTCTAATTCATACGTACAATCTATTGTAATTCATTCGCACGATCCATTCTAATTCATTCATACATCCATTCTAATTCATTCGTACGATCTATTCTAATTCATTCGCACGATCCATTCTAATTCATTCGTACGATCCATTCTATTTCATTCGTACGATCCATTCTAATTCATTCGTACGATCCATTATAATTCATTCGTACGATCCATTCTAATTCATTCGTACGATCAATTCTAATTCATTCGCATGATCCATTCTAATTCATTCGCACGATCCATTCTAATTCATTCGTACGATCCATTCTAATTCATTCACACGAATGTATCGATTCTAATTCATTCGTACGATCTATTCTAATTCATTCAAACGATCCATTCTAACTCATTCGTACGATCCATTCTAATTCATTCGCACGATCCATTCTAATTAATTCGTACGATACAATCTAATTCATTCGTATGATCCATTCTAATTCAGTCGTATAATCCATTCTAATTCATTCGTATGATCCATTCATTCGTACGAATGAAGTAGAATGAATAAGATTGGATCGTATGAATGAATTAGAATGGATTGTACGAATGAATTAGAATGGATCCATTCGTATGATCCAATCTAGATGAATTCATTCGCACGAATCTAATCGTACGATCCATTCTAGAATGGATATACTCGTACGAATGAATTAGAATGGATACATTCGTGCGAATGAATTAGAATGGATCGTACGAATGAATTAGAATGGATCGTACGAACGAATTAGAATGGATCGTGCGAATGAATTAGAATGGATCGTACGAATGAATTAGAATGGATCGTATGAATGAATTAGAATGGATCTTGCAAATGAATTAGAATAGATCGAACGAATGAATTAGAATGGATACATTCGTGCGAATGAATTAGAATGGATTGTACGAATGAATTAGAATGGATCGTGCGAATGAATTAGATTGTATCTACTTCATTCGTACAATCCATTCTAGTTCATTCATACGATCCATTCTAATTCATTCGTACGATCCATTCTAATTCATTCGCACGATCCATTCTAATTCATTCATACGATCCATTCTAATTCATTCGCACGATCCATTCTAATTCATTCTAATTCATTCAAATTCATTCGTACGATCCATTCTATTTCATTCGTACGATCCTTTCTTACTCATTCGTACGATCCATTCTAATTCATTCGTACGATCCATTCTAATTCATTCGCACGAATGTATCTATTCTACTTCATTCGTACGATCCATTCTAATTCATTCGTACGATCCATTCTAATTTATTCGCACGAATGTATCCATTCTAATTCATTCGTACGATCTATTCTAATTCATTCGTCCGATCCATTCTAATTCATTAATACGATCCATTCTAATTCATTCGTACGATCCATTCTAATTCATTTCGCACGATCCATTCTAATTCATTCGTACGATCCATTCTAATTCATTCGCACGATCCATTCTAATTCATTCGTACGATCCATTCTAATTCATTCGCATGAATGTATCCATTCTAATTCATTCGTACGATCTATTCTAATTCAGTCGTACAATCCATTCTAATTCATTCGTACGATCCATTCTAATTCATTCGTACGATCCATTCTAATTCATTCGCACGATCCATTCTAATTCATTCATACGATCCATTCTAATTCATTCGCACAATTCATTCTAATTCATTCGTACGATCGATTCTAATTCATTCGCACAAATGTATCCATTCTAATTCATTCGTACGATCTATATTCTAATTCATTCGTACGATCCATTCTAATTCATTCGTACGATCCAATCTAATTCATTCGTACGATCCATTCTAATTCATTCGTACGATACAATCTAATTCATTCGTACGATCCATACTAATTCATTCGTACGATCTATTGTAATTCATTCGCACGATCCATTCTAATTCATTCATACATCCATTCTAATTAATTCGTACGATCGATTCTAATTCATTCGTACGATCCATTCTAATTCATTCGTACGAATGAATTAGAATGGATCGTACGAATGAACTAGATTGTACGAATGAATTAGAATGGATCGTACGAATGAATTAGAATAGATACATTCGTGCGAATGAATTAGAATGGATCGTACGAATGAATTAGAATGGATCGTGTGAATGAATTAGAATTGATCATACGAATGAATTAGAATAGATCGTATGAATGAATTAGAATGGATCGTACGAATGAATTAGATTGGATCGTGCGAATGAATTAGAATGGATCGTACGAATGAATTAGAATCGATCGTACGACTGAATTAGAATAGATCGTACGAATGAATTAGAATGGATACATTCGTGCGAATGAATTAGAATGGATCGTACGAATGAATTAAAATGGATCGTGCGAATGAATTAGAATGGATCGTATGAATGAATTAGAATGGATCGTACGAATGAATTAGAATAGATTGTACGACTGAATTAGAATGGATCATATGAATGAATTAGAATGGATATATTCGTGCGAATGAATTAGAATGGATCGTACGAATGAATTAGAATGGATCGTGCGAATGAATTAGAATGGATCGTATGAATGAATTAGAATGTATCGTACGAATGAATTAGAATAGATTGTATGACTGAATTAGAATGGATCATATGAATGAATTAGATTGTATCGTAGGAATGAATTAGAATGGATCGTGCGAATGAATTAGAATGGATCATATGAATGAATTAGAATTGATCGTGCGAATGAATTAGAATGGATCGTGCGAATGAATTAGAATGGATCGTACGAATGAATTAGAATGGATCGTACGAATGAATTAGAATAGATCATACGAATGAATTAGATTGTATCGTACGAATGAATTAGAATGGATCGTACGAATGAATTAGAATGGATCGTACGAATGAGTAAGAATGGATCGTACGAATGAAATAGAATGGATCGTACGAATGAATTTGAATGGATCGTGCGAATGAATTAGAATGGATCGTATGAATGAACTAGAATGGATCGTACGAATAAAGTAGTATGGATACATTCGTGCGAATTTAGAATGGATCGTACGAATGAATTAGAATGATCGTACGAATGACTAGAATGGATCGTACGAATGAATTAGAATAGATCATACGAATGAATTAGAATAGATCGTACGAATGAATTAGAATGGATACATTTGTGCGAATGAATTAGAATCGATCGTACGAATGAATTAGAATGGATTGTGCGAATGAATTAGAATGGATCGTATGAATGAATTAGAATGGATCGTGCGAATGAATTAGAATGGATCGTACGAATGAATTAGAATGGATTGTACGACTGAATTAGAATAGATCGTACGAATGAATTAGAATGGTTACATTCGTGCGAATGAATTAGAATGGATCGTAGGAATGAATTAGAATGGATCGTGCGAATGAATTAGAATGGATCGTACGAATGAATTAGAATGGATTGTGCGAATGAATTAGAATGGATCGTGTGAATTAATTAGAATGGATCGTGCGAATGAATTAGAATGGATCGTACGAATGAATTAGAATGGATCGTACGAACGAATTAGATTGGATCGTGCGAATGAATTAGAATGGATCGTACGAATGAATTAGAATGGATCGTACGAATGAATTAGAATAGATCTTACGAATGAATTAGAATGGATACATTCGTGCGAATTAATTAGAATGGATCGTACGAATGAATTAGAATGCATCGTGTGAATGAATTAGATTGTATCGTACGAATGAATTAGAATGGATCGTGCGAATGAATTAGAGTGGATCATACGAATGAATTAGAATGGATTGTGCGAATGAATTATAATGGATCGTGCGAATGAATTAGAATCGATCGTGCGAATGAATTAGATTGTATCGTACGAATGAATTAGAATGGATCGTACGAATGAATTTGAATGGATCGTACGAATGAAGTAGAATGGATCGTACGAATGAAGTAGAATGGATACATTCACACGATCCATTGTAATTCATTCGCACGAATGTATCCATTCTAATTCATTCGTACGATCCATTCTAATTCATTCGCACGAATGTATCCATTCTAATTCATTCGTACGATCTATTCTAATTCATTCGCACGATCCATTCTAATTCATTCAAACGATCCATTCTAATTCATTCGCACGATCCATTCTAATTCATTCATACGATACAATCTAATTCATTCGTATGATCCATTCTAATTCAGTCGTACAATCCATTCTAATTCATTCGTACGATCCATTCTAATTCATTTGTACGATCTATTCTAATTCATTCGCACGCTCCATTCTAATTCATTCGTACAATCTATTCTAATTGATTCGTATGATCCATTCTAATTCATTCGTACGATCCATTCTACTTCATTCGCACGATCCATTCTAATTCATTCGCACGATCCATTCTAATTCATTCGCTCGATCCGTTCTAATTCATTCGTACGATCTATTCTAATTCAGTCGTACAATCCTTTCTAATTCATTCATACGAACCATTCTAATGGATCGTACGAATGAATTAGAATGGATACATTCGTGCGAATGAATTAGAATAGATCGTATGAATGAATTTGAATAGATACCTTCGTGCGATCCATTCTAATTCAATAGAATAGATCGTACGAATGAATTAGAATGGATACATTCGTGCGAATGAATTAGAATGGATCGTGCGAATGAATTAGAATGGATCATGCGAATGAATTAGAATTGATCGTACGAATGAATTAGAATGGATCGTACGAATGAATTATAATGGATCGTACGAATGAATTAGAATGGATCGTACGAATGAATTAGAATGGATCGTGCGAATGAATTAGAATAGATCGTACGAATGAATTAGAATGGATGTATGAATGGATTAGAATGGATCGTGCGAATGAATTAGAATAGATCGTATGAATGAATTAGAATGGATACATTCGTGCGAATGAATTAGAATGAATCGTACGAATGAATTAGAATGGATCGTGCGAATGAATTAGAATGGATCGTACGAATGAATAAGAATGGATCGTACGAATGAATTAGATTGGATCGTGCGAATGAATTAGAATGGATCGTACGAATGAATTAGAATGGATCATACGATTGAATTAGAATAGATCGTGCGAATGAATTAGAATGGATATATTCGTGCGAATGAATTAGAATGGATCGTACGAATGAATTAGAATGGATCGTGCAAATGAATTAGAATGGATCGTACGAATGAATTAGAATGGATCGTACGAATGAATTAGATTGGATCGTGCGAATGAATTAGAATGGATCGTACGAATGAATTAGAATCGATCGTACGATCCATTCTAATTCATTTGTACGATACATTCTAATTCATTCGTACGATACAATCTAATTCATTCGAACGATCCATTCTAATTCATTCGTGTGATCCATTCTAATTCATTCTAATTCATTCTAATGGATCGTGGTAATGAATTAGATTGTATCGTATGAATTAGAATTAATCGTTTGTATCATACAAATTAGAATGAATGATTACAAATTCATTCATAAGAATGAATTCATTCTAAGATCCAATCTAATTCATTCGCACGAATGGATCATGCGAATGAATTAGAATGGATCGTACGAATGAATTAGAATAGATACATTCGTGCGAATGAATTAGAATGGATTGTACGAATGAATTAGAATGGATCGTGCGAATGAATTAGAATGGATCGTACGAATGAATTAGAATGGATCGTACGAATGAATTAGATTGGATCGTGCGAATGAATTAGAATGGATCGTACGAATGAATTAGAATCGATCGTACGACTGAATTAGAATAGATCGTACGAATGAATTAGAATGGATACATTCGTGCGAATGAATTAGAATGGATCGTACGAATGAATTAGAATGGATCTGCGAATGAATTAGAATGGATCATATGAATGAATTAGAATTGATCGTGCGAATGAATTAGAATGGATCCTGCGAATGAATTAGAATGGATCGTACGAATGAATTAGAATGGATTGTACGACTGAATTAGAATGGATCATACGAATGAATTAGATTGTATCGTACGAATGAATTAGAATGGATCGTGCGAATGAATTAGAATGGATAGTACGAATGAATTACAATGGATCGTACGAATGAATTAGAATGGATCGTACGAATGAATTAGATTGTATCGTACGAATGAATTAGAATGGATCGTGCGAATGAATTAGAATGGATCGTACGAATGGATCGCACGAAGGTATCTATTCTAATTCATTCATACGATCTATTCTAATTCATTCGCACGAATGTATCCATTCTAATTCATTTGTACGATCCATTAGAATGGTTCGTATGAATGAATTAGAAAGGATTGTACGACTGAATTAGAATGGATCATACATATGAATTAGAATGGATCGTGCGAATGAATTAGAATGGATCGTACGAATGAATTAGAATGGATCGTACGAATGAATTAGAATGGATCGTGCGAATGAATTAGAATGGATCGTACGAATGAATTAGATTGGATCGTGCGAATGAATTAGAATGGATCGTACGAATGAATTAGAATCGATCGTCCGACTGAATTAGAATAGATCGTACGAATGAATTAGAATGGATACATTCGTGCGAATGAATTAGAATGGATCGTACGAATGAATTAGAATGGATCGTGCGAATGAATTAGAATGGATCGTGCGACTGAATTAGAATAGATCGTACGAATGAATTAGAATGGATTGTACGACTGAATTAGAATGGATCATATGAATGAATTAGATTGTATCGTACGAATGAATTAGAATGGATCGTACGAATGAATTAGAATCGATCGTCCGACTGAATTAGAATAGATCGTACGAATGAATTAGAATGGATACATTCGTGCGAATGAATTAGAATGGATCGTACGAATGAATTAGAATGGATCGTGCGAATGAATTAGAATGGATCGTGCGACTGAATTAGAATAGATCGTGCGAATGAATTAGAATGGATCGTGCGAATGAATTAGAATGGATCGTACGAATGAATTAGAATGGATCGTACGAACGTATTAGAATGGATCGTGCGAATGAATTAGAATGGATCGTATGAATGAATTAGAATGGATCGTATGAATAAATTAGAATGGATCTTGCGAATGAATTAGAATAGATCGAATGAATGAATTAGAATGGATACATTCGTGCGAATGAATTAGAATGGATTGTACGAATGAATTAGAATGGATCGTGCGAATGAATTAGAATGGATCATACGAATGAATTAGAATGGATCGTGCGAATGAATTAGAATGGATCGTACGAATGAATTAGAATAGATCGTATGAATGAATTAGAATGGATCGTACGAATGAATTAGAATAGATCGTACGAATGAATTAGAATGGATACATTCGTGCGAATGAATTAGAATGGATCGTACGAATGAATTAGAATGGATCGTGTGAATGAATTAGATTGGATCAGGCGAATGAATTAGAATGGATCGTACGAATGAATTAGAATAGATCATACGAATGAATTAGAATGGATCGTACGAATGAATTAGAATAGATCGTGCGAATGAATTAGAATGGATCATGCGAATGAATTAGAATGGATCATACGAATGAATTAGAATTGATCATACGAATGGATTAGATTGGATCGTGCGAATGAATTAGAATGGATCGTACGAATGAATTAGAATAGATCATACAAATGAATTAGAATAGATCGTAGGAATGAATTAGAATGGATACATTCGTGCGAATGAATTAGTATGGATCGTACGAATGAATTAGAATGGATCGTGCGAATGAATTAGAATGGATCATGCGAATGAATTAGAATTGATCGTACGAATGAATTAGAATGGATCGTACGAATGAATTAGAATGGATCGTACGAATGAATTAGAATAGATCGTACGAATGAATTAGAATGGATGTATGAATGAATTAGAATGGATCGTGCGAATGAATTACAATAGATCGTACGAATGAATTCGAATGGATCGTACGAATGAATTAGAATGGATCGTGCGAATGAATTAGAATGGATCGTGCGAATGAATTAGAATGGATCGTACGAATGAATTAGAATGGATCGTGCGAATGAATTAGAATGGATCGTGCGACTGAATTAGATTGTATCGTACGAATGAATTAGAATGTATCGTGCGAATGAATTAGATTGGATCGTACGAATGAATTAGAATAGATCGTATGAATGAATTAAAATGGATCGTACGAATGAATGGATCGTACGAATGAATTAGATTGTATCGTACGAATGAATTAGAATGGATCGGGCGAATGAATTAGAATGGATCGTACGAATGAATTAGAATGGATCGTACGAATGAATTAGAATGGATCGTGCGAATGAATTAGAATGGATCGTGCGAATGAATTAGAATGGATTATACGAATGAATTAGATTGGATCGTGTGAATGAATTAGATTGGATCATACGAATGAGTTAGAATGGATCGTACGAATGAGTTAGAATGGATCGTACGAATGAATTAGAATGGATCGTACGTATGAATTAGAAGGGATCGTGCGAATGAATTAGAATTGATCGTGCGAATGATTTAGAATGGATCGTACGAATGAATTAGAATGGATCGTACGAATGAACTAGATTGGATCGTGCGAATGAATTAGAAAGGATCGTACGAATGAATTAGAATGGATCGTACGAATGAATTAGAAAGGATCGTACGAATGAATTAGAATAGATCGTATGACTGAATTAGAATGGATCGTACGAATGAATGGATCGTACGAATGAATTAGATTGTATCGTACGAATGAATTAGAATGGATCGTGCGAATGAATTAGAATGGATCGTACGAATGAATTAGAATGGATCGTGCGAATGAATTAGAATGGATCGTGCGAATGAATTAGAATGGATCGTACGAATGAATTAGAATGGATCGTACGAATGAATTAGATTGGATCGTGCGAATGAATTAGAATGGATCGTACGAATGAATTAGAATGGATCGTACGACTGAATTAGAATAGATCGTACGAATGAACTAGAATGGATACATTCGTGCAAATGAATTAGAATGGATCGTACAAATGAATTAGAATGGATAGTACGACTGAATAAGAATAGATCGTACGAATGAATTAGAATGGATACATTCGTGCGAATGAATTAGAATGGATCGTACGAATGAATTAGAATGGATCGTGCGAATGAATTAGAATGGATACATTCATGCGAATGAATTAGAATGGATCGTACGAATGAATTAGAATGGATCGTGCGAATGAATTAGAATCGATCATATGAATGAATTAGAATTGATCGTGCGAATGAATTAGAATGGATCGTGCGAATGAATTAGAATGGATCGTACGAATGAATTAGAATGGATTGTACGACTGAATTAGAATGGATCGTGCGAATGAATTAGAATGGATCATGCGAATGAATTAGAATGGATCGTACGAATGAATTAGAATGGATACATTCGTGCGAATGAATTAGAATGGATCGTACGAATGAATTAGAATGGATCGTGCGAATGAATTAGAATGGATCGTACGAATGAATTAGAATGGATCGTATTAATGAATTAGAATGGATCGTATGAATGAATTAGAATAGATCGTACGAATGAATTAGAATGGATACATTCGTGCGAATGAATTAGAATGGATCGTACGAATGAATTAGAATGGATCGTACGAATGAAGTAGAATTGATACATTCGTGCGAATGAATTAGAATGGATCGTACGAATGAATTAGAATGGATACATTCGTGTGAATGAATTAGAATGGATCGTACGAATGAGTAAGAAAGGATCGTACGAATGAAATAGAATGGATCGTACGAATGAATTTGAATGAATTAGAATGAATTAGAATGGATCGTGCGAATGAATTAGAATGGATCGTATGAATGAATTAGAATGGATCGTGCGAATGAATTAGAATGGATCGTACGAATGAATTAGAATGGATCGTATGAATGAACTAGATTGGATCGTACGAATGAAGTAGATACAATCTAATTTATTCGCACGATCCATTCTAATTCATTCGTACAATCCATTCTAATTCATTTGCACGAATGTATCCATTCTAATTCATTCGTTCGATCTATTCTAATTCATTCACAAGATCCATTCTAATTCATTCATACGATCCATTGTAATTCATTCGTACGATCCATTCTAATTCATTCGCACGATCCATTCTAATTCAGTCGTACAATCCATTCTAATTCATTCGTACGATCCATTCTAATTCATTCACACGATCCATTCTAATTCATTCGCACGATCAATTCTAATTCATTCATATGATCCATTCTAATTCATTCGCACGATCCATTCTAATTCATTCGTACGATCCATTCTATTTCATTCGCACAAATGAATTAGAATGGATTGTACGACTGAATTAGAATGGATCATATGAATGAATTAGATTGTATCGTACGGATGAATTAGAATGGATACATTCATATGAATGAATTAGAATGGATCGTATGAATGAATTAGAATGGATTGTACGAATGAATTATAATGGATTGTGCGAATGAAATAGAATGGATCGTATGAGTGAATTAGAATGGATTGTACGAATGAATTAGAATGGATTGTACGACTGAATTAGAATGGATCATACGAATGAATTAGATTGTATCGTACGGATGAATTAGAATGGATACATTCGTATGAATGAATTAGAATGGATCGTATGAATGAATTAGAATGGATTGTACAAATGAATTATAATGGGATATATTCGTGCGAATGAATTAGAATGGATCGTACGAATGAGTAAGAATGGATCGTACGAATGAAATAGAATTGATCGTACGAATGAATTTGAATGGATCATGCGAATGAATTAGAATGGATCGTATGAATGAATTAGAATGGATCGTACGAATGAAGTAGAATGGATCATACAAATGAATTAGAATGGATCGTACGAATAAATTAGAATGGATTGTACGACTGAATTAGAATGGATCATACGAATGAATTAGATTGTATCGTACGAATGAATTAGAATGGATCGTACGAATGAACTAGAATGGATCGTACGAATGAAGTAGAATGAAATAGATTGGATCGTGCGAATGAATTAGAATGGATAGTATGAATGAATTAGAATGGATCGTACGAATGAATTAGAATAGATCGTACGAATGAATTAGAATGGATACATTCGTGCGAATGAATTAGAATGGATTGTACGAATGAATTAGAATGGATCGTACGAATGAATTAGAATGGATCGTGTGAATGAATTAGAATGGATCGTGCGAATGAAGTACATTGGATCGTACAAATGAATTAGAATGGATCATATGAATGAATT
This sequence comes from Chamaelirium japonicum, assembly GCA_947650365.1. Lineage (NCBI taxonomy): Eukaryota > Viridiplantae > Streptophyta > Magnoliopsida > Liliales > Melanthiaceae > Chamaelirium > Chamaelirium japonicum. The sequence continues at coordinate 262,674 of CANTAL010000149.1, forward strand.
AGAATGGATACATTCGTGCGAATGAATTAGAATGGATTGTATGAATGAATTAGAATGGATCGTACGAATGAACTAGAATGAATCGTGCGAATGAATTAGAATGGATCGTACGAATAAATTAGAATGGATCATACGAATGAATTTGATTGGATCGTGCGAATGAAATAGAATGGATCGTACGAATGAATTAGAATGGATCTTACGAATGAATTAGAATGGATCGTGTTAATGAATTAGAATGGCTCGTACGAATGAATTAGAATAGATTGTGCGAATGAATTAGATTGTATCGTACGAATGAATTAGAATGGATCGTAAGAATGAATTAGAATGGATCGTATGAATGAATTAGAATGGATTGTGCGAATGAATTAGAATAGATCGTATGAATGAATTAGACTGGATACATTCGTGCGAATGAATTAGAATGGATCGTACGAATGAATTAGATTGGATCGTGCGAATGAATTAGAATGGATCGTACGAATGAATTAGAATGGATACATTCGTGCGAATGAATTAGAATGGATCGTACGAATGAATTTGATTGTATCGTACGAATGAATTAGAATGGATCGTGCGAATGAATTAGAATGGATCGTACGAATGAATTAGAATGGATCGTACGAATGAATTAGAATGGATACATTCGTACGGATGAATTAGCATGGATCGTACGAATGAATTAGAATGGATCGTACGAATGAATTAGATTGTATCGTACGAATGTATTAGAATGGATCGTACGAATGAATTAGAATGGATCATGCGAATGATTTAGAATGGATCGTACGAATGAATTAGAATGGATCGTACGAATGAACTAGATTGGATCGTGCGAATGAATTAGAATGGATCGTACGAATGAATTAGAATGGATCGTACGAATGAACTAGAATGGATCGTACGATTGAGTAAGAATGGATCGTACGAATGAAATAGAACGGATCGTACGAATGAAATAGAATGGATCGTACGAATGAATTTGAATGGATCGTACGAATGAATTAGATTGGATCGTACGAATGAACTAGAATGGATCGTACGAATGAAGTAGAATGGATACATTCGCACGATCCATTGTAATTCATTCGCACGAATGTATCCATTCTAATTCATTCATACGATCCATTCTAATTCATTCGCACGAATGTATCCATTCTAATTCATTCGTATGATCTATTCTAATTCATTCGCACGATCCATTCTAATTCATTCATACGATCCATTCTAATTCATTCGTACGATCCGTTCTAATTCATTCGTATGATCCATTCTAATTCATTCGTACTATCCATTCTAATTCATTTGCACGATCCATTCTAATTCATTCGTACGATACAATCTAATTCATTCGTATGATCCATTCTAATTCAGTCATACAATCCATTCTAATTCATTCGTACGATCCATTCTAATTCATTCGCACGATCCATTCTAATTCATTCGCACGATCAATTCTAATTCATTCATATGATCCATTCTAATTCATTCGCACGATCAATTCTAATTCATTCATATGATCCATTCTAATTCATTCGCACGATCCATTCTAATTCATTCGTACGATCCATTCTAATTCATTCGCACGAATGTATCCATTCTAATTCATTCGTACGATCTATTCTAATTCAGTCGTACGATCCATTCTAATTCATTCGCACGATCCAATCTAATTCATTCGTACGATCCATTCTAATTCATTCGCACGATCCATTCTAATTCATTCGTACGATCCATTCTAATTCATTCGTATGATCTATTGTAATTCATTCGCACGATCCATTCTAATTCATTCATACATCCATTCTAATTCATTCGTACGATCTATTCTAATTCATTCGCACGATCCATTCTAATTCATTCGTACGATCCATTCTAATTCATTCGTACGATCCATTCTAATTCATTCGTACGATCCATTATAATTCATTCGTACGATCCATTCTAATTCATTCGTACGATCAATTCTAAATCATTCGCATGATCCATTCTAATTCATTCGCACGATCTATTCTAATTCATTCGTACGATCCATTCTAATTCATTCGCACGAATGTATCCATTCTAATTCATTCGTACGATCTATTCTAATTCATTCAAACGATCCATTCTAACTCATTCGTACGATCCATTCTAATTCATTCGCACTATCCATTCTAATTAATTCGTACGATACAATCTAATTCATTCGTATGATCCATTCTAATTCAGTCGTACAATCCATTCTAATTCATTCGTACGATCCATTCATTCGCACGAATGAAGTAGAATGAATTAGATTGGATCGTACGAATGAATTAGAATGGATCGTACGAATGAATTAGAATGGATCGTGCGAATGAATTAGAATGGATCATGCGAATGAATTAGAATGGATACATTCGTGCGAATGAATTAGAATGGATTGTACGAATGAATTAGAATGGATCGTACGAATGAATTAGAATGGATCGTGCGAATGAATTAGAATGGATCGTGCGAATGAAGTACATTGGATCGTACAAATGAATTAGAATGGATCATATGAATGAATTAGAATGGATACATTCGTGCGAATGAATTAGAATGGATTGTATGAATGAATTAGAATGGATCGTACGAATGAACTAGAATGAATCGTGCGAATGAATTAGAATGGATCGTACGAATAAATTAGAATGGATCATACGAATGAATTTGATTGGATCGTGCGAATGAAATAGAATGGATCGTACGAATGAATTAGAATGGATCTTACGAATGAATTAGAATGGATCGTGTTAATGAATTAGAATGGCTCGTACGAATGAATTAGAATAGATTGTGCGAATGAATTAGATTGTATCGTACGAATGAATTAGAATGGATCGTAAGAATGAATTAGAATGGATCGTATGAATGAATTAGAATGGATTGTGCGAATGAATTAGAATAGATCGTATGAATGAATTAGACTGGATACATTCGTGCGAATGAATTAGAATGGATCGTACGAATGAATTAGAATGGTTCGTGCGAATGAATTAGAATGGATCGTACGAATGAATTAGAATGGATACATTCGTGCGAATGAATTAGAATGGATCGTACGAATGAATTTGATTGTATCGTACGAATGAATTAGAATGGATCGTGCGAATGAATTAGAATGGATCGTACGAATGAATTAGAATGGATCGTACGAATGAATTAGAATGGATACATTCGTACGGATGAATTAGCATGGATCGTACGAATGAATTAGAATGGATCGTACGAATGAATTAGATTGTATCGTACGAATGTATTAGAATGGATCGTACGAATGAATTAGAATGGATCGTGCGAATGATTTAGAATGGATCGTACGAATGAATTAGAATGGATCGTATGAATGAACTAGTTTGGATCGTGCGAATGAATTAGAATGGATCGTACGAATGAATTAGAATGGATCGTACGAATGAACTAGAATGGATCGTACGATTGAGTAAGAATGGATCGTACGAATGAAATAGAACGGATCGTACGAATGAAATAGAATGGATCGTACGAATGAATTTGAATGGATCGTACGAATGAATTAGATTGGATCGTACGAATGAACTAGAATGGATCGTACGAATGAAGTAGAATGGATACATTCGCACGATCCATTGTAATTCATTCGCACGAATGTATCCATTCTAATTCATTCGTACGATCCATTCTAATTCATTCGCACGAATGTATCCATTCTAATTCATTCGTATGATCTATTCTAATCCATTCGCACGATCCATTCTAATTCATTCATACGATCCATTCTAATTCATTCGTACGATCCGTTCTAATTCATTCGTACGATCCATTCTAATTCATTCGTACTATCCATTCTAATTCATTTGCACGATCCATTCTAATTCATTCGTACGATACAATCTAATTCATTCGTATGATCCATTCTAATTCAGTCATACAATCCATTCTAATTCATTCGTACGATCCATTCTAATTCATTCGCACGATCCATTCTAATTCATTCGCACGATCAATTCTAATTCATTCATATGATCCATTCTAATTCATTCGCACGATCAATTCTAATTCATTCATATGATCCATTCTAATTCATTCGCATGATCCATTCTAATTCATTCGTACGATCCATTCTAATTCATTCGCACGAATGTATCCATTCTAATTCATTCGTACGATCTATTCTAATTCAGTCGTACGATCCATTCTAATTCATTCGCACGATCCAATCTAATTCATTCGTACGATCCATTCTAATTCATTCGCACGATCCATTCTAATTCATTCGTACGATCCATTCTAATTCATTCGTACGATCTATTGTAATTCATTCGCACGATCCATTCTAATTCATTCATACATCCATTCTAATTCATTCGTACGATCTATTCTAATTCATTCGCACGATCCATTCTAATTCATTCGTACGATCCATTCTAATTCATTCGTACGATCCATTCTAATTCATTCGTACGATCCATTATAATTCATTCGTACGATCCATTCTAATTCATTCGTACGATCAATTCTAAATCATTCGCATGATCCATTCTAATTCATTCGCACGATCTATTCTAATTCATTCGTACGATCCATTCTAATTCATTCGCACGAATGTATCCATTCTAATTCATTCGTACGATCTATTCTAATTCATTCAAACGATCCATTCTAACTCATTCGTACGATCCATTCTAATTCATTCGCACTATCCATTCTAATTAATTCGTACGATACAATCTAATTCATTCGTATGATCCATTCTAATTCAGTCGTACAATCCATTCTAATTCATTCGTACGATCCATTCATTCGTACGAATGAAGTAGAATGAATTAGATTGGATCGTACGAATGAATTAGAATGGATCGTACGAATGAATTAGAATGGATCGTGCGAATGAATTAGAATGGATCATGCGAATGAATTAGAATGGATACATTCGTGCGAATGAATTAGAATGGATTGTACGAATGAATTAGAATGGATCGTACGAATGAATTAGAATGGATCGTGCGAATGAATTAGAATGGATCGTGCGAATGAAGTACATTGGATCGTACAAATGAATTAGAATGGATCATATGAATGAATTAGAATGGATACATTCGTGCGAATGAATTAGAATGGATTGTATGAATGAATTAGAATGGATCGTACGAATGAACTAGAATGAATCGTGCGAATGAATTAGAATGGATCGTACGAATAAATTAGAATGGATCATACGAATGAATTTGATTGGATCGTGCGAATGAAATAGAATGGATCGTACGAATGAATTAGAATGGATCTTACGAATGAATTAGAATGGATCGTGTTAATGAATTAGAATGGATCGTACGAATGAATTAGAATAGATTGTGCGAATGAATTAGATTGTATCGTACGAATGAATTAGAATGGATCGTAAGAATGAATTAGAATGGATCGTATGAATGAATTAGAATGGATTGTGCGAATGAATTAGAATAGATCGTATGAATGAATTAGACTGGATACATTCGTGCGAATGAATTAGAATGGATCGTACGAATGAATTAGAATGGATCGTGCGAATGAATTAGAATGGATCGTACGAATGAATTAGAATGGATACATTCGTGCGAATGAATTAGAATGGATCGTACGAATGAATTTGATTGTATCGTACGAATGAATTAGAATGGATCGTGCGAATGAATTAGAATGGATCGTACGAATGAATTAGAATGGATCATACGAATGAATTAGAATGGATACATTCGTACGGATGAATTAGCATGGATCGTACGAATGAATTAGAATGGATCATACGAATGAATTAGATTGTATCGTACGAATGTATTAGAATGGATCGTACGAATGAGTTAGAATGGATCGTGCGAATGATTTAGAATGGATCGTACGAATGAATTAGAATGGATCGTATGAATGAACTAGATTGGATCGTGCGAATGAATTAGAATGGATCGTACGAATGAATTAGAATGGATCGTACGAATGAACTAGAATGGATCGTACGATTGAGTAAGAATGGATCGTACGAATGAAATAGAACGGATCGTACGAATGAAATAGAATGGATCGTACGAATGAATTTGAATGGATCGTACGAATGAATTAGATTGGATCGTACGAATGAACTAGAATGGATCGTACGAATGAAGTAGAATGGATACATTCGCACGATCCATTGTAATTCATTCGCACGAATGTATCCATTCTAATTCATTCATACGATCCATTCTAATTCATTCGCACGAATGTATCCATTCTAATTCATTCGTATGATCTATTCTAATTCATTCGCACGATCCATTCTAATTCATTCATACGATCCATTCTAATTCATTCGTACGATCCGTTCTAATTCATTCGTACGATCCATTCTAATTCATTCATACTATCCATTCTAATTCATTTGCACGATCCATTCTAATTCATTCGTACGATACAATCTAATTCATTCGTATGATCCATTCTAATTCAGTCATACAATCCATTCTAATTCATTCGTACGATCCATTCTAATTCATTCGCACGATCCATTCTAATTCATTCGCACGATCAATTCTAATTCATTCATATGATCCATTCTAATTCATTCGCACGATCAATTCTAATTCATTCATATGATCCATTCTAATTCATTCGCACGATCCATTCTAATTCATTCGTACGATCCATTCTAATTCATTCGCACGAATGTATCCATTCTAATTCATTCGTACGATCTATTCTAATTCAGTCGTACGATCCATTCTAATTCATTCGCACGATCCAATCTAATTCATTCGTACGATCCATTCTAATTCATTCGCACGATCCATTCTAATTCATTCGTACGATCCATTCTAATTCATTCGTACGATCTATTGTAATTCATTCGCACGATCCATTCTAATTCATTCATACATCCATTCTAATTCATTCGTACGATCTATTCTAATTCATTCGCACGATCCATTCTAATTCATTCGTACGATCCATTCTAATTCATTCATACGATCCATTCTAATTCATTCGTACGATCCATTATAATTCATTCGTACGATCCATTCTAATTCATTCGTACGATCAATTCTAAATCATTCGCATGATCCATTCTAATTCATTCGCACGATCTATTCTAATTCATTCGTACGATCCATTCTAATTCATTCGCACGAATGTATCCATTCTAATTCATTCGTACGATCTATTCTAATTCATTCAAACGATCCATTCTAACTCATTCGTACGATCCATTCTAATTCATTCGCACTATCCATTCTAATTAATTCGTACGATACAATCTAATTCATTCGTATGATCCATTCTAATTCAGTCGTACAATCCATTCTAATTCATTCGTACGATCCATTCATTCGTACGAATGAAGTAGAATGAATTAGATTGGATCGTACGAATGAATTAGAATGGATCGTACGAATGAATTAGAATGGATCGTGCGAATGAATTAGAATGGATCATGCGAATGAATTAGAATGGATACATTCGTGCGAATGAATTAGAATGGATTGTACGAATGAATTAGAATGGATCGTACGAATGAATTAGAATGGATCGTGCGAATGAATTAGAATGGATCGTGCGAATGAAGTACATTGGATCGTACAAATGAATTAGAATGGATCATATGAATGAATTAGAATGGATACATTCGTGCGAATGAATTAGAATGGATTGTATGAATGAATTAGAATGGATCGTACGAATGAACTAGAATGAATCGTGCGAATGAATTAGAATGGATCGTACGAATAAATTAGAATGGATCATACGAATGAATTTGATTGGATCGTGCGAATGAAATAGAATGGATCGTACGAATGAATTAGAATGGATCTTACGAATGAATTAGAATGGATCGTGTTAATGAATTAGAATGGCTCGTACGAATGAATTAGAATAGATTGTGCGAATGAATTAGATTGTATCGTACGAATGAATTAGAATGGATCGTAAGAATGAATTAGAATGGATCGTATGAATGAATTAGAATGGATTGTGCGAATGAATTAGAATAGATCGTATGAATGAATTAGACTGGATACATTCGTGCGAATGAATTAGAATGGATCGTACGAATGAATTTGAATGGATACATTCGTGCGAATGAATTAGAATGGATCGTACGAATGAATTTGATTGTATCGTACGAATGAATTAGAATGGATCGTGCGAATGAATTAGAATGGATCGTACGAATGAATTAGAATGGATCGTACGAATGAATTAGAATGGATACATTCGTACGGATGAATTAGCATGGATCGTACGAATGAATTAAAATGGATCGTACGAATGAATTAGATTGTATCGTACGAATGTATTCGAATGGATCGTACGAATGAATTAGAATGGATCGTGCGAATGATTTAGAATGGATCGTACGAATGAATTAGAATGGATCGTATGAATGAACTAGATTGGATCGTGCGAATGAATTAGAATGGATCGTACGAATGAATTAGAAAGGATCGTACGAATGAACTAGAATGGATCGTACGATTGAGTTAGAATGGATCGTACGAATGAAATAGAACGGATCGTACGAATGAAATAGAATGGATCGTACGAATGAATTTGAATGGATCGTACGAATGAATTAGATTGGATCGTACGAATGAACTAGAATGGATCGTACGAATGAAGTAGAATGGATACATTCGCACGATCCATTGTAATTCATTCGCATGAATGTATCCATTCTAATTCATTCGTACGATCCATTCTAATTCATTCGCACGAATGTATCCATTCTAATTCATTTGTATGATCTATTCTAATTCATTCGCACGATCCATTCTAATTCATTCATACGATCCATTCTAATTCATTCATACGATCCGTTCTAATTCATTCGTACGATCCATTCTAATTCATTCGTACTATCCATTCTAATTCATTTGCACGATCCATTCTAATTCATTCGTACGATACAATCTAATTCATTCGTATGATCCATTCTAATTCAGTCATACAATCCATTCTAATTCATTCGTACGATCCATTCTAATTCATTCGCACGATCCATTCTAATTCATTCGCAAGATCAATTCTAATTCATTCATATGATCCATTCTAATTCATTCGCACGATCAATTCTAATTCATTCATATGATCCATTCTAATTCATTCGCACGATCCATTCTAATTCATTCGTACGATCCATTCTAATTCATTCGCACGAATGTATCCATTCTAATTCATTCGTACGATCTATTCTAATTCAGTCGTACGATCCATTCTAATTCATTCGCACGATCCAATCTAATTCATTCGTACGATCCATTCTAATTCATTCGCACGATCCATTCTAATTCATTCGTACGATCCATTCTAATTCATTCGTACGATCTATTGTAATTCATTCGCACGATCCATTCTAATTCATTCATACATCCATTCTAATTCATTCGTACGATCTATTCTAATTCATTCGCACGATCCATTCTAATTCATTCGTACGATCCATTCTAATTCATTCGTACGATCCATTCTAATTCATTCGTACGATCCATTCTAATTCATTCGTACGATCAATTCTAAATCATTCGCATGATCCATTCTAATTCATTCGCACGATCTATTCTAATTCATTCGTACGATCCATTCTAATTCATTCGCACGAATGTATCCATTCTAATTCATTCGTACGATCTATTCTAATTCATTCAAACGATCCATTCTAACTCATTCGTACGATCCATTCTAATTCATTCGCACTATCCATTCTAATTAATTCGTACGATACAATCTAATTCATTCGTATGATCCATTCTAATTCAGTCGTACAATCCATTCTAATTCATTCGTACGATCCATTCAATCGTACGAATGAAGTAGAATGAATTAGATTGGATCGTACGAATGAATTAGAATGGATCGTACGAATGAATTAGAATGGATCGTGCGAATGAATTAGAATGGATCGTACGAATGAATTAGAATAGATCGTACAAATGAATTAGAATGGATCGTACGAATGAATTAGAATGGATACATTCGTGCGAATAAATTAGAATGGATCGTGCGAAAGAATTAGAATGGATTGTATGAATGAATTAGAATGGATCGTACGAATGAATTAGATTGTATCGTACGAATGAATTAGAATGGATCGTGCGAATGAATTAGAATGGATAGTACGAATGAATTAGAATGGATCGTACGAATGAATTAGAATGGATCGTACGAATGAATTAGAATGGATACATTCGTGCGAATGAATTAGAATGGATCGTACGAATGAATTAGAATGGATCGTGCGAATGAATTAGAATGGATCATATGAATGAATTAGAATTGATCGTGCGAATGAATTTGAATGGATCTTGCGAATGAATTAGAATGGATCGTACGAATGAACTAGAATGGATTGTACGATCCATTCGAATTCATTCGTACGATTCATATGATCCATTCTAATTCAGTCGTACAATCCATTCTAATTCATTCGTACGATTCATTCTAATTCATTCACACGATCCATTCAAATTCATTCGTACGATCCATCCTATTTCATTCGTACGATCCATTCTATTTCATTCGCACGACTGATCCATTCTATTTCATTTGAATTAGAATGGATTGTACGACTGAATTAGAATGGATCATATGAATCGTACGAATGAATTCGAATGGATCGTACAATCCATTCTAGTTCATTCGTACGATCCATTCTAATTCATTCGCAAGATCCATTCAAATTCATTCGCACGATCAATTCTAATTCATTCATATGATCCATTCTAATTCATTCGCACGATCCATTCTAATTCATTCGTACGATCCATTCTAATTCATTCGCACGAATGTATCCATTCTAATTCATTCGTACAATCCATTCTAATTCATTCGCACGATCCATTCTAATTCATTCGTACGATACAATCTAATTCATTCGTACGATCCATTCTAATTCGTTCCTACGATCCATTCTAATTCATTCGCACGATCCATTCTAATTCATTCGTACGATCCATTCTAATTCATTCGTACGATCCATTCTTACTCATTCGTACAATCCATTATAATTCATTCTTACGATCCATTCTAATTCATTCGTACGATCCATTCTAATTCATTCGTACGATCTATTCTAATTCACTCGCACGATCCATTCTAAATCATTCGTACGATCCATTCTAATTCATTCGCACAATCCATTCTAATTCATTCGTACGATCCATTCTATTTCATTCGTACGATCCATTCTTACTCATTCGTACGATCCATTCTAATTCATTCTTACGATCCATTCTAATTCATTCGCACGAATGTATTCATTCTAATTCATTCGTACGATCTATTCTAATTCATTCGCATGATCCATTCTAATTCATTCATACGATCCATTCTAATTCATTCGTACGATCCATTCTAATTCATTCGCACGATCCATTCTAATTCATTCGTACGATAGAATCTAATTCATTCGTACGATCCATTCTAATTCAGTCGTACGATCTATTCTAATTCATTCGTATGATCCATTCTAACTCATTCGCACGATCCATTCTAATTCATTCGTACGATCCATTCTAATTCACTCATACGATCCATACTAATTCATTCGCACGATCCATTCTAATTCATTCGTACAATCCATTCTAATACATTCGCACGAATGTATCCATTCTAATTCATTCGTACGATTTATTCTAATTCATTCGTACGATCGATTCTAATTCATTCGTACGATCCATTCTAATTCATTCGCACGATCCAATCTAATTCATTCGTACGATCCATTCTAATTCATTCGTACGATCCATTCTAATTCATTCGCACGATCCATTCTAATTCATTCGTACGATCCTTTCTAATTCATTCGCACGAATATATCCATTCTAATTCATTCGCACGATCTATTCTAATTCAATCGTATGATCCATTCTAATTTATTCGTACGATCCATTCTAATTCATTCGCACGATCCAATCTAATTCATTCGTACGATCCATTCTTATACATTCGTACGATCCATTCTAATTCATTCGCACGATCCATTCTAATTCATTCGTACGATTCATTCTAATTCATTCGCACGAATGTATCCATTCTAATTCATTCGTACGATCTATAATAATTCATTCGCACGATCCATTCTAATTCATTCATACGATCCATTCTAATTCATTCGTATGATCAATTCTAATTCATTCACACGATCCATTCTAATTCATTCGTACGATCCATTCTAATTCACTCGCACGAATGTATCCATTCTAATTCATTCGTTCGATCTATTCTAATTCATTCGTACGATCCATTCTAATTCATTATTACGACCCCTTCTAATTCATTCGCATGATCCATTCTAATTCATTTGTACGATCCATTCTAATTCATTCATACGATCCATTCTAATTCATTCGCACGATCCATTCTAATTCATTCATACGATCCATTCTAATATATTCGCACGAATGTATCCATTCTAATTTATTCGTACGATCTATTCTAATTCATTCGTACGATCCATTCTAATTCATTCGTACGATCCATTCTAATTCATTCGCACGATCCAATCTAATTCATTCGAACGATCCATTCTAATTCATTCGTACGATCCATTCTAATTCATTCGCACGATCCATTCTAATGAATTAGAATGAATTAGAATGGATTAGAATGGATCGTACGACTGAATTAGAATCGTACAATTCATTCATTCGTACAAATGAATTAGAATGGATCCATTCTTTTGCACGAATGAAATAGAATTAGAATAAATTAGAATAGATCATACGTATGAATTAGAATGGATACATTCGTGCGAATGAATTAGAATGGATCGTACGAATGAATTAGAATGGATCGTGCGAATGAATTAGAATGGATCATATGAATGAATTAGAATTGATCGTGCGAATGAATTAGAATGGATCATGCGAATGAATTAGAATGGATCGTACGAATGAATTAGAATGGATTGTACGACTGAATTAGAATGGATCATACGAATGAATTAGATTGTATCGTACGAATGAATTAGAATGGATCGTGCGAATGAATTAGAATGGATCATACGAATGAATTAAAATGGATCGTGCGAATGAATTAGAATGGATCGTACGAATGAATTAGAATGAATCGTGCGAATGAATTAGAATAAATTTTACGAATGAATGGATCCATTCTAATTCATTCGTACGATCTATTCTAATTCATTCGTAAGATCCATTCTATTCTAATTCATTCGTACGATCCATTCTATATCATTCGTACGATCCATTCTTATTCATTCGCACGAATGTATCGATTCTAATTCATTCGTACGATGTATTCTAATTCTTTCATACGATCCATTCTAATTCATTCGTACGATCCATTCTAATTCATTCGTACGATACAATCTAATTCATTCGTATGATCCATTCTAATTCATTTGCACGATACAATCTAATTCATTCGTATGATCCATTCTAATTCATTCGCACGATACAATATAATTCATTCGTATGATCCATTCTAATTCATTCGCACGATCCATTCTAATTCATTCGTACGATACAATCTAATTCATTCGTACGATCCATTCTAATTCATTCGTACGATACAATCTAATTCATTCGTACGATCCATTCTAATTCATTCACACGAATGTATCCATTCTAATTCATTCATACGATCCATTCTAATTCATCCACACGATCCATTTTATTCATTTGTATGATCCATTCTTATTCATTCGTACGATTCGTTCTAATTCATTCGCACGAATGTATCCATTCTAATTCATTCGCATGATCCATTCTAATTCATTCGCACGATCCATTGTAATTCATTCATACGATCTATTCTAATTCATTCATACAATCCATTCTAATTCTTCCGCACGAATGTATCCATTCTAATTCACTCGTACAATCTATTCTAATTCATTCGCACGATCCATTCTAATTCATTCGTACGATCCATTCTAATTCATTCGCACGAATGTATCCATTCTAATTCATTCGTACGATCTATTCTAATTCATTCGTACAATCCATTCTAAGTCATTCGTACGATCCATTCTATTTCATTCGTGCGATCCATTCTAGTTCATTCGTACGATCCATTCTAATTCATTCGCACGATCAATTCAAATTCATTTGTTTGATCCATTCTATTTCATTCGTACGATTCATTCTTACTCATTCGTGTGATCCATTCTAATTCATTCGCACGAATGTATCCATTCTAATTCATTCGTACGATCCATTCTAATTCATTTGCACGAATGAATTAGAATGGATCGTATGAATGAATTAGAATGGATAGTACAAATGAATTAGAATGGATCATACGAATGAATTAGAATGGATCGTACGAATGAATTAGATTGTATCGTACGAATGAATTAGAATGGATCGTGCGAATGAATTAGAATGGATCGTACGAATGAATTAGAATGGATCGTATGAATGAATTAGAATGGATCGTACGTACGATCCATTCTTACTCATTCGTACGATCCATTCTAATTCATTCGCACGAATGTATCCATTCTAATTCATTCGTACGATCCATTCTAATTCATTCATATGATCCATTCTAATTTATTCGTACGATCCATTCTAATTAATTCTAATGGATTGTACGACTGAATTAGAATGTATTATACGAATGAATTAGATTGTATATTCTAATTCATTCGCACGATCCATTCTAATTCATTCGTACGATCTATTCTAATTCATTCGTACGATCCATTCTAGTTCATTCGCACGAATGTATCCATTCTAATTCATTCGTACGATCTATTCTAATTCAGTCGTACTATCGATTCTAATTCATTCGTACGATCCATTCTAATTCATTCATACGATCTATTCTAATTCATTCTAATTCATTCCCACCATCAATTCTAATTCATTCATATGATCCATTCTAATTCATTCGCACGATCCATTCTAATTCATTCGCACGAATGTATCCATTCTAATTCATTCATACGATCTATTCTAATTCAGTCATACGATCGATTCTAATTCATTCGTACGATCCATTCTAATTCATTCGCACGATCCAATCTAATTCATTCGTACGATCCATTCTAATTCATTCGTACGATCCATTCTAATTCATTCGCACGATCCATTCTAATTCATTCGTACAATCCATTCTAATTCATTCGCACGAATGTATCCATTCTAATTCATTCGTACGATCCATTCTAATTCATTCGCACGATCCATTCGTGCGAATGAATTAGATTGGATCTTAGAATGAATTCATTCTTACGAATGAATTTGTATTCATTCATTCTAATTTGTATGATACAAACGATTAATTCTAATTCATACGATACAATCTAATTCATTACCCCGATCCATTAGAATGAATTAGAATGAATTAGAATGGATCACACGAATGAATTAGAATGGATCGTTCGAATGAATTAGATTGTATCGTACGAATGAATTATAATGTATCGTACAAATGAATTAGAATGGATCCTACGAATGAATTAGAATGGATCGCACGAAGGTATCTATTCTAATTCATTCATACGATCTATTCTAATTCATTCGCACGATCCATTCAAATTTATTCATACGAACCAGACATTCATTCATACTAGTTAGAATGGATTGTACAAATTCATATGATCGTACGCATGAATTAGAATGGATCATACGAATGAATTAGAATGGATCTAATTAGAATGGATCGTGCGAATGAATTGTACAATCTAATTCATTCGTACGATCCATTATAATTCATTTGTACGATCCATTCTAATTCATTCGTACGAACCATACAAATTCATTCGTAAGAATGTATTCATTCTAATTCATTCGTATGATCCCTTCTAATTCATTCGCATGATCCAATCTAATTCATTCGTATGATCCATTCTAATTCAGTCGTACAATCCATTCTAATTCATTCTAGAATGGATACATTCTAATCCATACGATGAATTCTAATTCATTCGTACGATACAATCTAATTCATTCGTACGATCCATTCTAATTCATTCGCACGAATGTATCCATTCTAATTCATTCGCATGATCCATTCTAATTCATTCGTACGATCCATTCTAATTCAATCGTGCGGTCCATTCTAATTCATTTGCATGATCCATTCTAATTCATTCGTACGATCCATTCTAATTCATTCGTATGTATCCATTCTAATTCATTCGTACGATCTATTCTAATCCATTCGCACGATCCATTCTAATTCATTCAAACGATCCATTCTAATTCATTCGTGTGATCTATTCTAATTCATTCGAATTCATTCTAATGGATCGTGGTAATGAATTAGATTGTATCGTATGAATTAGAATTAATCGTTTGTATCATACAAATTAGAATGAATTAGAATGGATCGTACGAATGAATGAATGAATTAGAATGGATCGTAATTCATACGAATGAATTAGAATAGATCGTACAATCATTCGCACGAATGAATTAGAATGGATCGTGCGAATGAATTAGAATGGATCGTATGAATGAATTAGAATGGATCGTACGAATAAAATAGAATAGATTGAACGACTGAATTAGAATGGGTCATATGAATGAATTAGAATGGATACATTCGTGAGAATGAATTAGAATGGATCGTACGAATGAATTAGAATGGATCGTGCGAATGAATTAGAATGGATCGTATGAATGAATTAGAATGGATCGTACGAATGAATTATAATAGATTGTACGACTGAATTAGAATAGATCATATGAATGAATTAGATTGTATCGTAGGAATGAATTAGAATGGATCGTGCGAATGAATTAGAATGGATCATATGAATGAATTAGAATTGATCGTGCGAATGAATTAGAATGAATCGTGCGAATGAATTAGAATGGATCGTACGAATGAATTAGAATGGATCGTACGAATGAATTAGAATAGATCATACGAATGAATTAGATTGTATCGTACGAATGAATTAGAATGGATCGTACGAATGAATTAGAATGGATACATTCGTGCGAATGAATTAGAATGGATCGTACGAATGAGTAAGAATGGATCGTACGAATGAAATAGAATGGATCGTACGAATGAATTTGAATGGATCGTGCGAATGAATTAGAATGGATCGTATGAATGAACTAGAATGGATCGTACGAATGAAGTAGAATGGATACATTCGTGCGAATGAATTAGAATGGATCGTACGAATGAATTAGAATGATCGTACGAATGAATTTGAATGGATCATGTGAATGAATTAGAATTAATCGTATGAATGAATTAGAATTGATTATACGACTGAATTAGAATGGATCATACGAATGAATTAGATTGTATCGTACGAATGAATTACAATGGATCATGCGGATCCATTCTAATTCATTCGTACGATCCATTCTAATTCAGTCGTACAATCCATTCTAATTCATTCGTACGATCCATTCTAATTCATTTGTACGATCTATTCTAATTCATTCGCACGATCCATTCTAATTCATTCATACGATCCATTCTAATTGATTCGCGCGATCCATTCTAATTCATTCGTACGATCCTTTCTAATTCATTCGAACGAATGTATCCATTCTAATTCATTCGTACGATCTATTCTAATTCATTCGTACGATCCATTCTAATTCATTCATATGATTCATTCTAATTCATTCGTACGATCCATTCTAATTCATTCACACGATCCATTCTAATTCATTCGTACGATACAATCTAATTCATTCGTACGATCCATTCTAATTCATTCGTACGATCCATTCTAATTCATTCATACGAACCATACAAATTCATTCGTAAGAATGTATTCATTCTAATTCATTCGTACGATCCATTCTAATTCATTCGCATGATCCAATCTAATTCATTCGTATGATCCATTCTTATTCAGTCGTACAATCCATTCTAAGTCATTCGTACGATCCATTCTAATTTATTCGCACGAATGTATCCATTCTAATTCATTCGTACGATCTATTCTAATTCATTCGCATGATCCATTCTAATTCATTAATACGATCCATTCTAATTCATTCATACGATCCATTCTAATTCATTCGCACAATCCAATCTAATTCATTCGTACGATCCATTCTAATTCATTCGCATGATCCATTCTAATTCATTCGCACGATCCATTCTAATTCATTCGTACGATCCATTCTAATTCATTCGCACGAATGTATCCATTCTAATTCATTCGTACAATCTATTCTAATTCATTTGTACGATCCATTCTAATTCATTCGTACGATCCATTCTAATTCATTCGTACGATACAATCTAATTCATTCGTATGATCCATTCTAATTCATTCGTACGATCCATTCTAATTCATTCGCACGATCCATTCTAATTCATTCGCACGATCAATTCTAATTCATTCATATGATCCATTCTAATTCATTCACATGATCCTTTCTAATTCATTCGTACGATCCATTCTAATTCATTCGCACGATTGTATCCATTCTAATTCATTCGTACGATACAATCTAATTCATTCTAATTCATTCGTACGATCTATTATAATTCAGTCGTACGATCGATTCTAATTCATTCGTACAATCCATTCTAATTCATTCGCACGATCCAATCTAATTCATTCGTACGATCCATTCTAATTCATTCGTACAATCCATTCTAATTCATTCGCACGATCCATTCTAATTCATTCGCACGATCCAATCTAATTCATTCGTACGATCCATTCTAATTCATTCGTACGATCCATTGTAATTCATTCGCATGATCCATTCTAATTCATTCGTATGATCCATTATAATTCAGTTGTACAATCCATTCTAATTCATTCGTACGATCCATTCTAATTCATTCGTACGATCTATTCTAATTCATTCGCACGATCCATTCTAATTCATTCATACGATTCATTCTAATTCATTCGCACAATCCATTCTAATTCATTCGTACGATCGATTCTAATTCATTCGCACAAATGTATCCATTCTATTTCATTCGTACGATCTATTCTAATTCATTCGTACGATCCATTCTAGTTCATTCGTACGATCATTCTAATTCATTCGTACGATCCATTCTAATTCATTCGTACGATCCATTCTATTTCATTCGTACGATCCATTCTAATTCATTCATACGATCCATTCTAATTCATTCGCACAATCCATTCTAATTCATTCGTACGATCGATTCTAATTCATTCGCACAAATGTATCCATTCTATTTCATTCGTACGATCTATTCTAATTCATTCGTACGATCCATTCTAGTTCATTCGTACGATCATTCTAATTCATTCGTACGATCCATTCAAATTCATTCGTACGATCCATTCTATTTCATTCGTACGATCCCTTCTTACTCAGTCGTACGATCCATTCTAATTCATTCGCACGAATGTATCCATTCAAATTCATTCGTACGATCGATTCTAATTCATTCGTACGATACAATCTAATTCATTCGTATGATCCATTCTAATTCAGTCATACAATCCATTCTAATTCATTCATACGAACCATACAAATTCATTCGTAAGAATGTATTCATTCTAATTCATTCGTACGATCCATTCTAATTCATTCGCATGATCCATTCTAACTCATTCGTACGATCCATTCTAATTCAATCGTACAATCCATTCTAATTCATTCGTACGATCCATTCTAATTCATTCGTATGATCCATTCTAATTCATTCATACGATCCATTCTAATTCATTCGCACGATCCATTCTAATTCAATCGTACGATACAATCTAATTCATTCGTATGATCCATTCTAATTCAGTCGTACAATCCATTCTAATTCATTCGTACGATCCATTCTAATTCATTTGCACGATCTATTCTAATTCATTCGCACGATCAATTCTAATTCATTCATATGATCCATTCTAATTCATTCGCACGATCAATTCTAATTCATTCATATGATCGATTCTAATTCATTCGCACGATCCATTCTAATTCATTCGTACGATCCATTCTAATTCATTCGCACGAATGTATCCATATTAATTCATTCGTACGATCTATTCTAATTCAGTCGTACGATCCATTCTAATTTATTCGCACGATCCAATCTAATTCATTCGTACGATCCATTCTAATTCATTCGTACGATCCATTCTAATTCATTCGCACGATCCATGCTAATTCATTCGTACGATCCATTCTAATTCATTCGCACGAATGTATCCATTCTAATTCATTCGTACGATCCATTCTAATTCATTCGCACGATCTATTCTAATTCATTCATACGATCCATTCTAATTCATTCATACAATCCATTCTAATTCTTTCGCACGAATGTATCCATTCTAATTCATTCGTACGATCCATTCTAATTCATTCGCACAATCCATTCTAATTCATTCGTACGATCCATTCTAATTCATTCGCACGAATGTATCCATTTTAATTCATTCGTACGATCTATTATAATTCATTCGCACGATCCATTCTAATTCATTTATACGATCCATTGTAATTCATTAGTACGATCCATTCTAATTCATTCGCACGATCCATTCTAATTCGTTCGCACGATCCATTCTAATTCATTCGTACGATCCATTCTAGTTCATTCGCATGTTCGATTCTAATTCATTCGCATGATCCATTCTAATTCATTCATACGATCTATTCTAATTCATTCGCACAATCCATTCTAATTCATTCAAATTCATTCGTATGATCCATTCTATTTCATTCGTACGACTGAATTAGAATGGATACATTCGTGCGAAAGAATTAGAATGGATTGTATGAATGAATTAGAATGGATCGTATGAATGAATTAGAATAGATCGTATGAATGAATTAGAATGGATCGTACGAATGAATTAGAATGGATCGTAAGACTGAATTTGAATGGATCGTGCGAATGAATTAGAATGGATCGTACAAATGAACTAGAATGGATCGTACGAATGAAGTAGAATGGATACATTCGTGCGAATGAATTAGAATGGATCCTATGAATGAATTAGAATTGATCGTATGAATGAATTAGAATAGATTGTACGAATGAATTAGAATGGATCGTGCGAATGAATTAGAATAGATCGTACAAATGAATTAGAATGGATCGTACGAATGAATAGAATGGATAGATCGTACGAATGAAGTAGAATGGATACATTCGTGCGAATGAATTAGAATGGATCGTACGAATGAATTAGAATGGATCGTGCGAATGAATTAGAATGGATCGTACGAATGAATTAGAATGGATCATACGAATGAATTAGATTGTAACGTACGAATGAATTAGAATGGATCGTGCGAATGAATTAGAATGGATCGTACGAATGAATTAGAATTGATCGTGCGAATGAATTAGAATAGATCATGTGAATGAATTAGAATGGATCGTACGAATGAATTAGATTGGATCGTGCGAATGAATTAGATTGGATCATACGAATGAGTTAGAATGGATCGTACGAATGAATTAGAATGGATCGTACAAATGAATTAGAATGGATCGTACGAATGAATTAGAATGGATCGTACGAATGAATTAGATTGGATCGTGCGAATGAATTAGAATGGATCTTACGAATGAATTAGAATGGATCGTACGAATGAATTAGAATGGATCGTAATAATGAATTAGAATAGATCGTATGACTGAATTAGAATGGATCGTACGAATGAATGGATCGTACGAATGAATTAGATTGTATCGTACGAATGAATTAAAATGGATCGTACGTATTAGTAAGAATGGATCGTACAAATGAGTAAGAATAGATCGTACGAAAGAATTAGAATGAATTAGAATGGATCGTGCGAATGAATTAGAATGGATAGTACGAATGAATTAGAATGGATCGTGCGAATGAATTAGAGTGGATCGTACGAATGAATTAGAATGGATCGTGCGAATGAATTAGAATGGATCGTGCGAATGAATTAGAATGGATCGTGCGAATGAATTAGAATGGATCATGCGAATGAATTAGAATGGATCGTACGAATGAATTAGAATGGATCGTGCGAATGAATTAGAATGTATCATATGAAAGAATTAGAATTGATCGTGCGAATGAATTAGAATGGATCGTGCGAATGAATTAGAATGGATCGTACGAATGAATTAGAATGGATGGTACGAATGAATTAGAATGGATCGTACGAATGAATTAGATTGGATCGTACAAATGAACTAGAATGGATCGTACGAATGAAGTAGAATGGATACATTCGTGCGAATGAATTAGAATGGATCGTACAAATGAATTAGAATGGATCGTACGAATGAATTAGAATGGATCGTGCGAATGAATTAGAATGGATCATGCGAATGAATTAGAATGGATCGTGCGAATGAATTAGAATGGATCGTGCGAATGAATTAGAATGGATCATACAAATGAATTAGAATAGATACATTCATGCGAATGAATTAGAATGGATCGTACGAATGAATTAGTATGGATCGTGCGAATGAATTAGAATGGATCGTACGAATGAATTAGAATGGAAACATTCATGCGAATGAATTAGAATGGATCGTACGAATGAATTAGTATGGATCGTACGATCCATTCTAATTCATTCGCAAGATCCATTCAAATTCATTCGCACGATCAATTCTAATTCATTCGTATGATCCATTCTAATTCATTCGCACGATCCAATCTAATTCATTCGTTCGATCCATTCTAATTCATTCGCACGAATGTATCCATTCTAATTCATTCGTACGATCCATTCTAATTCATTCGCACGATCCATACTAATTCATTCGTACGATCCATTCTAATTCATTCGCATGAATGTATCTATTCTAATTCATTTGTATGATCCATTCTAATTCATTCGCACGATCCAATCTAATTCATTCGTACGATCCAATCTAATTCATTCTAATTCTAATTCATTCGCACGAATGAATTAGAATGGATCGTACGAATGAATTAGAATGGATCGTGCGAATGAATTAGAATGGTTCATACGAATGAATTAGAATCGATCGTATGAATGAATTAGAATGGATCGTGTGAAAGAATTAGAACAGATCGTACGAATGAATTAGAATGGATACATTTGTGCGAATGAATTAGAATGGATCGTACGAATGAATTAGAATGGATCGTGCGAATGAATTAGAATGGATCGTACGAATGAATTAGAATGAATATATTCGTGCGAATGAATTAGAATGGATCGTACGAATGAATTAGATTGTATCGTACGAATGAATTAGAATGGATCGTGCGAATGAATTAGAATCGATCGTACGAATGAATTAGAATGGATATATTCGTGTGAATGAATTAGAATGGATCGTACGAATTAATTAGATGGATCGTGCGAATGAATTAGAATGGGTCGTATGAATGAATTAGAATGGATCGAACGAATGAATTAGATTGGATCATGCGAATGAATTAGAATGGATCGTACGAATGAATTAGAATGGATACATTCGTGCGAATGAAATAGAATGGATGGTACGAATGAATTAGAATGGATCGTACGAATGAATTAGAATGGATATTACGAATGAATTAGAATGGATCGTGTTATTGAATTAGAATGGATCGTACGAATGAATTAGAATAGATTGTGCGAATAAATTAGAATGGATCGTACGAATGAATTAGAATGTATCCAATCTAATTCATTCGTACGATCCATTCTAATTCATTCGTACGATCCATTCTAATTCATTCGCACGATCCATTCTAATTCATTCGTACCATCCATTCTATTTCATTCACACGAATGTATCCATTCTAATTCATTCGTACGATCCATTCTAATTCATTCGCATGATCCAATCTAATTCATTCGTACGATCCATTCTAATTCATTCGTACGACCCATTCTAATTCATTCGCACGATCCATCTAATTCATTCGTACGATCCATTCTAATTCATTCACAAGAATATATCCATTCTAATTCATTCGTACGATCTATTCTAATTCATTCGCACGATCCATTCTAATTCATTCATATGATCCATTCTAATTCATTAGTATGATCCATTCTAATTCATTCGTACGATCTTATTCGTACGAATGAATTAGAAAGGATCGTACGATACAATCTAATTCATTCGTATGACCCATTCTAATTCAGTCATACAATCCATTCTAATTCATTCATACGAACCATACAAATTCATTCGTAAGAATGTATTCATTCTAATTCATTCGTACGATCCATTCTAATTCATTCGTACGATCCAATCTAATTAATTCGTACGATACAATCTAATTCATTCGTATGATCTATTCTAATTCATTCGTACGATCCATTCTAATTCATTCGTACAATCCATTCTAATTCATTCGCACGATCCATTCTAATTCATTCGCACGATCAATTCTAATTCATTCATATGATCCATTCTAATTCAATCGCACGATCCATTCTAATTCATTCGTACGATCTATTCTAATTCTTTCGCACGAATGTATCCATTCTAATTCAGTCGTACGAATGAAATAGAATGGATCATACGAATGAATTTGAATTAATTAGAATGGATTGTGCGAATGAATTAGAATGGATCGTATGAATAAATTAGAATGGATCGTGCGAATGAATTAGAATCGAACATGCGAATGAACTAGAATGGATCGTACGAATATATTAGAATGGATCGTGCGAATGAATTAGAATGGATCGTGCGAATGAATTAGAATGGATCGTGCTAATGAATTAGAATGGATCGTATGAATGAATTAGAATGGATCGTGCGAATGAATTATAATAGATCGTACGAATGAATTAAAATGGATACATTCGTGCGAATGAATTAGAATGGATCGTACGAATGAATTAGAATGGATCGTGCGAATGAATTAGAATGGATCGTACGAATGAATTAGAATGGATACATTCGTGCGAAAGAATTAGAATGGATTGTATGAATAAATTAGAATGGATCGTATGAATGAATTAGAATAGATCGTGCGAATGAATTAGAATGGATCGTACGAATGAATTAGAATGGATACATTCGTGCGAATGAATTAGAATGAATCGTACAAATGAATTAGAATGGATCGTGCGAATGAATTAGAATGGATCATATGAATGAATTAGAATTGATCGTGCGAATGAATTAGAATTGATCGTGCGAATGAATTAGAATGGATCGTACGAATGAATTAGAATGGATCGTGCGAATGAATTAGAATGGATCGTGCGAAGGAATTAGAATGGATCATACAAATGAATTAGAATAGATACATTCATGCGAATGAATTAGAATGGATCATACGAATGAATTAGTATGGATCGTGCGAATGAATTAGAATGGATCGTACGAATGAATTAGAATAGATACATTCGTGCGAATGAATTAGAATGGATCATCCGAATGAGAAAGAATGGATCGTACGAATGAAATAGAATGGATCGTACGAATGAATTTGAATGGATCATGTGAATGAATTAGAATGAATCGTACGAATGAATTAGAATGGATCGTACGAATGAATTAGAATGGATCGTGCGAATGAATTAGAATGGATCATATGAATGAATTAGAATAGATCGTGCGAATGAATTAGAATGGATCGTACGAATGAATTAGAATAGATCGTACGAATGAAATAGAATGAATCGTACGAACGAATTAGAATGGGTCGTGCGAATGAATTAGAATGGATCGTACGAATGAATTAGAATGAATCGTATGAATGAATTAGAATGGATCTTGCGATCCATTGTAATTCATTCACACAAATGAATTAGAATGTATTAGAATGGATTGTACGAATGAATCGTACGAATGAATTAGAATGGATTGTAATTCATTCGCACGATCCATTCTAATTCATTCATACATCCATTCTAATTCATTCGTACGATCGATTCTAATTTATTCGTACGATCCATTCTAATTCATTCGTACGATCCATTCTAATTCATTCGCACGAATGTATCTATTCTAATTCATTCGTACGATCTATTCTAATTCAGTCGTACGATCGATTCTAATTCATTCGTACGATCCATTCTAATTCATTCGTACGATACAATCTAATTCATTCGTACGATCCATTCTTATTCATTCGTACGATCCATTCTAATTCATTCGCACGATCCATTCTAATTCATTCGTACGATTCATTCTAATTCATTCGCACGAATGTATTCATTCTAATTCATTAGTACGATCTATTCTAATTCATTCGCACGATCCATTCTAATTCATTCATACGATCCATTCTAATTCATTCGTATGATCAATTCTAATTCATTCACACGATCCATTCTAATTCATTCATACGATCCATTCTAATTCATTCCCACGAATGTATCCATTCTAATTCATTCGTACGATCTATTCTAATTCATTCGTACGATCCATTCTAATTCATTATTACGATCCATTCTAATTCATTCGCACGATCCATTCTAATTCATTCGCACGATCTATTCCAATTCATTCATACGATCCATTCTAATTCATTCGCACGATCCATTCTAATTCATTCGTACGATCCATTCTTATATATTCGCACGAATGTATCCATTCTAATTTATTCGTACGATCTATTCTAATTCATTCGTACGATCTATTCTAATTCATTCGCACGATCAATTCTAATTCATTCATATGATCCATTCTAATCCATTCGTACGATCCATTCTAATTCATTCGTACTATCCATTTGTACGACTGAATTAGAATGGATCGTGCGAATGAATTAGAATGGATCGTACGAATGAATTAGAATGGATCGTACGAATGAATTAGATTGGATCGTGCGAATGAATTAGAATGGATCATACGAATGAATTAGAATCGATCGTACGACTGAATTAGAATAGATCGTACGAATGAATTAGAATGGATACATTCGTGCGAATGAATTAGAATGGATTGTACGAATGAATTAGAATGGATCGTGCGAATGAATTAGAATGGATCGTGCGAATGAATTAGAATGGATCGTGCGAATGAGTTAGAATGGATCATACGAATGAATTAGAATGGATTGTCCGACTGAATTAGAATGGATCATAGGAATGAATTAGATTGTATCGTACGGACGAATTAGAATGGATCGTGCGAATGAATTAGAATGGAACGTACGAATGAATTAGAATGGATCGTATGAATGAATTAGAATGGATCATACGATTGAATTAGAATGGATCGTACGAATGAATTAGATTGTATCGTACGAATGAATTAGAATGGATCGTGCGAATGAATTAGAATGGATCGTACGAATGAATTAGAATGGATCGTATGAATGAATTAGAATGGATCATGCGAATGAATTAGAATGAATTAGAATGGATATATTCGTGCGAATGAATTAGAATGGATCGTGCGAATGAATTAGAATGGATCGCACGATTGGATTAGAATTGATCGTACGAATGAATTAGATTGAATCGTGTGAATGAATTAGAATGGATCGTACGAATGAATTAGAATGGATCGTACGAATGAATTAGAATAGATTGTACGAATGAATTAGAATGGATACATTCGTGCGAATAAATTAGAATGGATCGTACGAATGAATTAGAATGGATCTTGCGAATGAATTAGAATGGATCGTGCGAATGAATTAGAATGGATCGTACGAATGAATTAGATTGGATTGTGCGAATGAATTAGAATGGATCGTACGAATGAATTAGAATGGATCGTACGAATGAATTAGAATGGATACATTCGTGCAAACGAATTAGAATGGCTCGTACGAATGAATTAGAATGGATCATGCGAATGAATTAGAATGGATCGTATGAATGAATTAGAATGGATCCTGCGAATGAATTAGAATGGATCGTACGAATGAATTAGAATGGATCGTGCGAATGAATTAGAATAGATTGTGCGAATGAATTAGAATGGATCGTACGAATGAATTAGATTGGATCATACGAATGAATTAGATTAGATTGTACGAATGAATTAGAATAGATCGTATGAATGAATTAAAATGGATCGTACGAATGAATGGATCGTACGAATGAATTAGATTGTATCGTACGAATGAATTAGAATGGATCGGGCGAATGAATTAGAATGGATCGTACGAATGAATTAGAATGGATCGTACGAATGAATTAGAATCGATCGTACGACTGGATTAGAATAGATCGTACGAATGAATTAGAATGGATACATTCGTGCGAATATATTAGAATGGATCGTACGAATGAATTAGAATGGATCGTACGACTGAATTAGAATGGATCGTACGAATGAATTAGAATGGATCATGCGAATGAATTAGAATGGATCGTACGAATGAATTAGAATGAATACATTCTTACGAATGAATTTGTATGGTTCGTATGAATGAATTAGAATGGATTGTACGACTGAATTAGAATGGATCATACGAATGAATTAGATTGTATCGTACGATCCATTCTAATTCATTCGTACGAATGAATTAGAATGGATCGTACGAATGAATTAGAATGGATCGTATGAATGAATTAGAATGGATCGTGGGAATGAATTAGAATAGATCGTACGAATGAATTAGAATAGATACATTCGTGCGAATTAGAATGTATTCGTACGAATGAATTAGAATGGATAGTGCGAATGAATTAGAATGGATCGTACGAATGAATTAGAATGGATCGTGCGAATGAATTAGAATGGATCGTACGAATGAATTAGAATGGATACATTCGTGCGAAAGAATTAGAATGGATTGTATGAATGAATTAGAATGGATCGTATGAATGAATTAGAATAGATCGTGCGAATGAATTAGAATGGATCGTACGAATGAATTAGAATGGATACATTCGCGCGAATGAATTAGAATGGATCGTACGAATGAATTAGAATGGATCGTGCGAATGAATTAGAATGGATCATATGAATGAATTAGAATTGATCGTGCGAATGAATTAGAATGGATCGTACGAATGAATTAGAATGGATCGTACGAATGAATTAGAATGGATTGTACGACTGAATTAGAATGGATCATACGAATGAATTAGATTGTATCGTATGAATGAATTAGAATGGATCGTGCGAATGAATTAGAATGGATAGTACGAATGAATTAGAATGGATCGTACGAATGAATTAGAATGGATCGTACGAATGATTTAGAATGGATCATACGAATGAATTAGAATGGATCGTGCGAATGAATTAGAATGGATCATATGAATGAATTAGAATTGATCCATTCGTATGATCCATTCTAATTTATTCGCACGATCAATTCATACGATCCATTCTAATTCATTCATATGATCCATTCTAATTCTACTTCATTCGTACGATCCATTCATTCGTACGATCCATTCTAATTCATTCGTACGATCGTGCATGATCCATTCGCACGATCCACGATTCATTCGCACAAATGAGTAAGAATTAGAATTAGAATGTATCCATTCTACTTCATTTGTACGATCCATTCTAGTTCATTCGTACGATCCGTTCTAATTCATTCATACAATCCATTCTAATTCATTCGCACGAATTCATTCTTACGAATTAGATTGTATCGTACAAATTCATTCGTACAATCCATTCTAATTCGTTCGCACGATCCATTCATTCGTACAAATTAGAATGAATTAGAATGGATTGTACAAATGAATTAGAATGGATCGTGCGAATGAATTAGAATGGATCGTGCGAATGAATTAGAATGGATCATGCGAATGAATTAGAATGGATCGTGCGAATGAATTAGAATGGATCGTGCGAATGAATTAGAATGGATCATACAAATGAATTAGAATAGATACATTCATGCGAATGAATTAGAATGGATCGTACGAATGAATTAGTATGGATCGTGCGAATGAATTAGAATGGATCGTACGAATGAATTAGAATGGAAACATTCGTGCGAATGAATTAGAATGGATCGTACGAATGAAGTAGAATGGATACATTCATGCGAATGAATTAGAATGGATCGTACGAATGAATTAGAATGGATCGTACAATCCATTCTAGTTCATTCGTACGATCCATTCTAATTCATTCGCAAGATCCATTCAAATTCATTCGCACGATCAATTCTAATTCATTCGTATGATCCATTCTAATTCATTCGCACGATCCAATCTAATTCATTCGTACGATCCATTCTAATTCATTCGCACGAATGTATCCATTCTAATTCATTCGTACGATCCATTCTAATTCATTCGCACGATCCATACTAATTCATTCGTACGATCCATTCTAATTCATTCGCATGAATGTATCTATTCTAATTCATTTGTATGATCCATTCTAATTCATTCGCACGATCCAATCTAATTCATTCGTACGATCCAATCTAATTCATTCTAATTCTAATTCATTCGCACGAATGAATTAGAATGGATCGTACGAATGAATTAGAATGGATCGTGCGAATGAATTAGAATGGTTCATACGAATGAATTAGAATCGATCGTATGAATGAATTAGAATGGATCGTGCGAAAGAATTAGAACAGATCGTACGAATGAATTAGAATGGATACATTTGTGCGAATGAATTAGAATGGATCGTACGAATGAATTAGAATGGATCGTGCGAATGAATTAGAATGGATCGTACGAATGAATTAGAATGAATATATTCGTGCGAATGAATTAGAATGGATCGTACGAATGAATTAGATTGTATCGTACGAATGAATTAGAATGGATCGTGCGAATGAATTAGAATCGATCGTACGAATGAATTAGAATGGATATATTCGTGTGAATGAATTAGAATGGATCGTACGAATGAATTAGATGGATCGTGCGAATGAATTAGAATGGGTCGTATGAATGAATTAGAATGGATCAAACGAATGAATTAGATTGGATCATGCGAATGAATTAGAATGGATCGTACGAATGAATTAGAATGGATACATTCGTGCGAATGAAATAGAATGGATGGTACGAATGAATTAGAATGGATCGTACGAATGAATTAGAATGGATCTTACGAATGAATTAGAATGGATCGTGTTATTGAATTAGAATGGATCGTACGAATGAATTAGAATAGATTGTGCGAATAAATTAGAATGGATCGTACGAATGAATTAGAATGTATCCAATCTAATTCATTCGTACGATCCATTCTAATTCATTCGTACGATCCATTCTAATTCATTCGCACGATCCATTCTAATTCATTCGTACCATCCATTCTATTTCATTCACACGAATGTATCCATTCTAATTCATTCGTACGATCCATTCTAATTCATTCGCATGATCCAATCTAATTCATTCGTACGATCCATTCTAATTCATTCGTACGACCCATTCTAATTCATTCGCACGATCCATCTAATTCATTCGTACGATCCATTCTAATTCATTCACAAGAATATATCCATTCTAATTCATTCGTACGATCTATTCTAATTCATTCGCACGATCCATTCTAATTCATTCATATGATCCATTCTAATTCATTAGTATGATCCATTCTAATTCATTCGTACGATCTTATTCGTACGAATGAATTAGAATGGATCGTACGATACAATCTAATTCATTCGTATGATCCATTCTAATTCAGTCATACAATCCATTGTAATTCATTCATACGAACCATACAAATTCATTCGTAAGAATGTATTCATTCTAATTCATTCGTACGATCCATTCTAATTCATTCGTATGATCCAATCTAATTCATTCGTACGATACAATCTAATTCATTCGTATGATCTATTCTAATTCATTCGTACGATCCATTCTAATTCATTCGTACAATCCATTCTAATTCATTCGCACGATCCATTCTAATTCATTCGCACGATCAATTCTAATTCATTCATATGATCCATTCTAATTCAATCGCACGATCCATTCTAATTCATTCGTACGATCTATTCTAATTCTTTCGCACGAATGTATCCATTCTAATTCAGTCGTACGAATGAAATAGAATGGATCATACGAATGAATTTGAATGAATTAGAATGGATTGTGCGAATGAATTAGAATGGATCGTATGAATAAATTAGAATGGATCGTGCGAATGAATTAGAATCGAACATGCGAATGAACTAGAATGGATCGTACGAATGAATTAGAATGGATCGTGCGAATGAATTATAATAGATCGTACGAATGAATTAAAATGGATACATTCGTGCGAATGAATTAGAATGGATCGTACGAATGAATTAGAATGGATCGTGCGAATGAATTAGAATGGATCGTACGAATGAATTAGAATGGATACATTCGTGCGAAAGAATTAGAATGGATTGTATGAATGAATTAGAATGGATCGTATGAATGAATTAGAATCGATCGTGCGAATGAATTAGAATGGATCGTACGAATGAATTAGAATGGATACATTCGTGCGAATGAATTAGAATCGATCGTACAAATGAATTAGAATGGATCGTGCGAATGAATTAGAATGGATCATATGAATGAATTAGAATTGATCGTGCGAATGAATTAGAATGGATCGTGCGAATGAATTAGAATGGATCGTACGAATGAATTAGAATGGATCGTGCGAATGAATTAGAATGGATCGTGCGAAGGAATTAGAATGGATCATACAAATGAATTAGAATAGATACATTCATGCGAATGAATTAGAATGGATCATACGAATGAATTAGTATGGATCGTGCGAATGAATTAGAATGGATCGTACGAATGAATTAGAATAGATACATTCGTGCGAATGAATTAGAATGGATCATCCGAATGAGAAAGAATGGATCGTCGAATGAAATAGAATGGATCGTACGAATGAATTTGAATGGATCGTGTGAATGAATTAGAATGAATCGTACGAATGAATTAGAATGGATCATACGAATGAATTAGAATGGATCGTGCGAATGAATTAGAATAAATCATATGAATGAATTAGAATAGATCGTGCGAATGAATTAGAATGGATCGTACGAATGAATTAGAATGGATCGTACGAATGAATTAGAATGAATCGTACGAACGAATTAGAATGGGTCGTGCGAATGAATTAGAATGGATCGTACGAATGAATTAGAATGAATCGTATGAATGAATTAGAATGGATCTTGCGATCCATTGTAATTCATTCACACAAATGAATTAGAATGTATTAGAATGGATTGTACGAATGAATCGTACGAATGAATTAGAATGGATTGTAATTCATTCGCACGATCCATTCTAATTCATTCATACATCCATTCTAATTCATTCGTACGATCGATTCTAATTCATTCGTACGATCCATTCTAATTCATTCGTACGATGCATTCTAATTCATTCGCACGAATGTATCTATTCTAATTCATTCGGACGATCTATTCTAATTCAGTCGTACGATCGATTCTAATTCATTCGTACGATCCATTCTAATTCATTCGTACGATACAATCTAATTCATTCGTACGATCCATTCTTATTCATTCGTACGATCCATTCTAATTCATTCGCATGATCCATTCTAATTCATTCGTACGATTCATTCTAATTCATTCGCACGAATGTATCCATTCTAATTCATTCGTACGATCTATTCTAATTCATTCGCACGATCCATTCTAATTCATTCATACGATCCATTCTAATTCATTCGTATGATCAATTCTAATTCATTCACACGATCCATTCTAATTCATTCATACGATCCATTCTAATTCATTCCCACGAATGTATCCATTCTAATTCATTCGTACGATCTATTCTAATTCATTCGTACGATCCATTCTAATTCATTATTACGATCCATTCTAATTCATTCGCACGATCCATTCTAATTCATTCGCACGATCTATTCTAATTCATTCATACGATCCATTCTAATTCATTCGCACGATCCATTCTAATTCATTCGTACGATCCATTCTTATATATTCGCACGAATGTATCCATTCTAATTTATTCGTACGATCTATTCTAATTCATTCGTACGATCTATTCTAATTCATTCGCACGATCAATTCTAATTCATTCATATGATCCATTCTAATCCATTCGTACGATCCATTCTAATTCATTCGTACGATCCATTTGTACGACTGAATTCGAATGGATCGTGCGAATGAATTAGAATGGATCGTACGAATGAATTAGAATGGATCGTACGAATGAATTAGATTGGAACGTGCGAATGAATTAGAATGGATCATACGAATGAATTAGATTCGATCGTACGACTGAATTAGAATAGATCGTACGAATGAATTAGAATGGATACATTCGTGCGAATGAATTAGAATGGATTGTACGAATGAATTAGAATGGATCGTGCGTATGAATTAGAATGGATCGTGCGAATGAATTAGAATGGATCGTGCGAATGAGTTAAAATGGATCATACGAATGAATTAGAATGGATTGTACGACTGAATTAGAATGGATCATAGGAATGAATTAGATTGTATCGTACGGACGAATTAGAATGTATCGTGCGAATGAATTAGAATGGATCGTACGAATGAATTAGAATGGATCGTATGAATGAATTAGAATGGATCATACGATTGAATTAGAATGGATCGTACGAATGAATTAGATTGTATCGTACGAATGAATTAGAATGGATCGTGCGAATGAATTAGAATGGATCGTACGAATGAATTAGAATGGATCGTATGAATGAATTCGAATGGATCATGCGAATGAATTAGAATGAATTAGAATGGATATATTCATGCGAATGAATTAGAATGGATCGTGCGAATGAATTAGAATGGATCGCACGATTGGATTAGAATTGATCGTACGAATGAATTAGATTGAATCGTGTGAATGAATTAGAATGGATCGTACGAATGAATTAGAATGGATCGTACGAATGAATTAGAATAGATTGTACGAATGAATTAGAATGGATACATTCGTGCGAATAAATTAGAATGGATCGTACGAATGAATTAGAATGGATCTTGCGAATGAATTAGAATGGATCGTGCGAATGAATTAGAATGGATCGTACGAATGAATTAGATTGGATTGTGCAAATGAATTATAATGGATCGTACGAATGAATTAGAATGGATCGTACGAATGAATTAGAATGGATACATTCGTGCAAACGAATTAGAATGGCTCGTACGAATGAATTAGAATGGATCATGCGAATGAATTAGAATGGATCGTATGAATGAATTAGAATGGATCGTGCGAATGAATTAGAATGGATCGTACGAATGAATTAGAATGGATCGTGCGAATGAATTAGAATAGATTGTGCGAATGAATTAGAATGGATCGTACGAATGAATTAGATTGGATCATACGAATGAATTAGATTAGATTGTACGAATGAATTAGAATAGATCGTATGAATGAATTAAAATGGATCGTACGAATGAATGGATCGTACGAATGAATTAGATTGTATCGTACGAATGAATTAGAATGGATCGGGCGAATGAATTAGAATGGATCGTACGAATGAATTAGAATGGATCGTACGAATGAATTAGAATCGATCGTACGACTGAATTAGAATAGATCGTACGAATGAATTAGAATGGATACATTCGTGCGAATATATTAGAATGGATCGTACGAATGAATTAGAATGGATCGTACGACTGAATTAGAATGGATCGTATGAATGAATTAGAATGGATCATGCGAATGAATTAGAATGGATCGTACGAATGAATTAGAATGAATACATTCTTACGAATGAATTTGTATGGTTCGTATGAATGAATTAGAATGGATTGTACAACTGAATTAGAATGGATCATACGAATGAATTAGATTGTATCGTACGATCCATTGTAATTCATTCGTACGAATAAGATCGTACGAATGAATTAGAATGGATCGTACGAATGGATTAGAATGGATCGTATGAATGAATTAGAATGGATCGTGGGAATGAATTAGAATAGATCGTACGAATGAATTAGAATAGATAGATTCGTGCGAATTAAAATGTATTCGTACGAATGAATTAGAATGGATAGTGCGAATGAATTAGAATGGATCGTACGAATGAATTAGAATGGATCGTGCGAATGAATTAGAATGGATCGTACGAATGAATTAGAATGGATACATTCGTGCGAAAGAATTAGAATGGATTGTATGAATGAATTAGAATGGATCGTATGAATGAATTAGAATAGATCGTGCGAATGAATTAGAATGGATCGTACGAATGAATTAGAATGGATACATTCGCGCGAATGAATTAGAATGGATCGTACGAATGAATTAGAATGGATCGTGCGAATGAATTAGAATAGATCATATGAATGAATTAGAATTGATCGTGCGAATGAATTAGAATGGATCGTGCGAATGAATTAGAATGGATCCTACGAATGAATTAGAATGGATTGTACGACTGAATTAGAATGGATCTTACGAATGAATTAGATTGTATCGTATGAATGAATTAGAATGGATCGTGCGAATGAATTAGAATGGATAGTATGAATGAATTAGAATGGATCGTACGAATGAATTAGAATGGATCGTACGAATGATTTAGAATGGATCGTACGAATGAATTAGAATGGATCGTGCGAATGAATTAGAATGGATCATATGAATGAATTAGAATTGATCCATTCGTACGATCCATTCTAATTCATTCGCACGATCAATTCATACGATCCATTCTAATTCATTCATATGATCCATTCTAATTCTACTTCATTCGTACGATCCATTCATTCGTACGATCCATTCTAATTCATTCGTACGATCGTGCATGATCCATTCGCACGATCCACGATTCATTCGCACGAATGAGTAAGAATTAGAATTAGAATGTATCCATTCTACTTCATTTGTACGATCCATTCTAGTTCATTCGTACGATCCGTTCTAATTCATTCATACAATCCATTCTAATTCATTCGCACGAATTCATTCTTACGAATTAGATTGTATCGTACAAATTCATTCGTACGATCCATTCTAATTCGTTCGCACGATCCATTCATTCGTACAAATTAGAATGAATTAGAATGGATTGTACGACTGAATTAGAATGGATCATCGTGCGAATGGATCTAATTCATTCGCACGATCCAATTCGTACGAATGAATTAGAATAGATCGTACGAATGAATTCATTCTAATTCATTCTAAGATCCAATCTAATTCATTCGCACGAATGGATCGTGCGAATGAATTAGAATGGATCGTACGAATGAAGTAGAATGGATACATTCGTGCGAATGAATTAGAATGGATTGTACGAATGAATTAGAATGGATCGTGTGAATGAATTAGAATGGATCGTACGAATGAATTAGAATGGATCGTACGAATGAATTAGATTGGATCGTGCGAATGAATTAGAATGGATCGTAAGAATGAATTAGAATCGATCGTATGACAGAATTAGAATAGATCGTACGAATGAATTAGAATGGATACATTCGTGTGAATGAATTAGAATGGATCGTACGAATTAATTAGAATGGATCGTGCGAATGAATTAGAATGGATCATATGAATGAATTAGAATTGATCGTGCGAATGAATTAGAATGGATCGTGCGAATGAATTAGAATGGATCGTACGAATGAATTAGAATGGATTGTACGACTGAATTAGAATGGATCATACGAATGAATTAGATTGGATCATGCGAATGAATTAGAATGGATCGTATGAATGAATTAGAATGAATACATTCTTACGAATGAATTTGTATGGTTCATATGAATGAATTAGAATGGATCGTACGACTGAATTAGAATGGATCGTACGAATGAATTAGAATAGATCGTACAAATGAATTAGAATGGATCGTACGAATGAATTAGAATGGATTGTACGACTAAATTAGAATGGATACATTCTAATTCATTCGTACGATCCATTCTAATTCATTCGCACGATCCATTCTAATTCATTCGTACGATCCATTCTAATTCATTCGCACTATCCATTCTAATTCATTCGTACGAATACATTCTAAATCGCACGAATGTATCTATTCTAATTCATTCGTACGATCTATTCTAATTCATTCCCACGATCCATTCTAATTCATTCATACGATCCATTCTAATTCATTCGTACGATCCATTCTAATTCATTCGTACGATCTTATTCGTACGAATGAATTAGAATGGATCGTACGATACAATCTAATTCATTCGTATGATCCATTCTAATTCAGTCGTACAATCCATTCTAATTCATTCATACGAACCATACAAATTCATTCGTAAGAATGTATTCATTCTAATTCATTCGTACGATCCATTCTAATTCATTCGCATGATCCATTTTAATTCATTCGTACGATCTATTCTAATTCAGTCGTACGATCCATTCTAATTCATTCGTACGATTCATTCTAATATATTCGCACGAATGTATCAATTCTAATTCATTCGTACGATCTATTCTAATTCAGTCGTACGATCGATTCTAATTCATTCCTACGATCCATTCTAATTCATTCGCATGATCCAATCTAATTCATTCGTACGATCCATTCTAATTCATTCATACGATACAATCTAATTCATTCATACGATCCATTCTAATTCATTCGTACGATCTATTGTAATTCATTCGCACGATCCATTCTAATTCATTCATACATCCATTCTAATTCGTTCGTACGATCCATTCTAATTCATTCGTACGATCCATTCTAATTCATTCGCACGATCAATTCTAATTCATTCAAATGATCCATTCTAATTCATTCGCACTATCCATTCTAATTCATTCGTACGATCCATTCTAATTCATTCGCACGAATGTATCCATTCTAATTCATTCGTACGATCTATTCTAATTCAGTCGTACGATCGATTCTAATTCATTCGTACGATCCATTCTAATTCATTCGCACGATCCAATCTAATTCATTCGTACGATCCATTCTAATTCATTCATACGATCCATTGTAATTCATTCGCACGATCCATTCTAATTCATTCGTACAATCCATTCTAATTCATTCGCACGAATGTATCCATTCTAATTCATTCGTACGATCCATTCTAATTCATTTGTACGATCTATTCTAATTCATTCGTACGATCCATTCTAATTCATTCGCATGATCCATTCTAATTCATTCGTACGATACAATCTAATTCATACGTATGATCCATTCTAATTCAGTCGTACAATCCTTTCTAATTCATTCATACGAACCATTCTAATGGATTGTACGACTGAATTAGAATGGATTATACGAATGAATTAGATTGTGTCGTACGAATGAAATAGAATGGATCGTACGAATGAATTAGAATGGATCGTATGAATGAATTAGAATGGATCGTGCGAATGAATTAGAATAGATCGTACAAATGAATTAGAATGGATCGTACGAATGAATTAGAATGGATTGTACGACTAAATTAGAATGGATCGTGCGAATGAATTAGAATGGATCGTACGAATGAATTAGAATGGATCGTACGAATAAATTAGATTGGATCGTGCGAATGAATTAGAATGGATCGTACGAATGAATTAGAATCGATCGTACGACTGAATAAGAATAGATCGTACGAATGAATTAGAATGGATACATTCGTGCGAATGAATTAGAATGGATTGTACGAATGAATTAGAATGGATCGTGCGAATGAATAAGAATGGATCGTATGAATGAATTAGAATGGATCGTGCGAATGAATTAGAATGGATCATGCGAATGAGTTAGAATGGATCATACGAATGAATTAGAATGGATTGCACGACTGAATTATAATGGATCATAGGAATGAATTAGATTGTATCGTACAAAAGAATTAGAATGGATCGTGCGAATGAATTAGAATGGATCGTACGAATGAATTAGAATGGATCGTATGAATAAATTAGAAGGGATCATACGATTGAATTAGAATGGATCGTACGAATGAATTAGATTGTAACGTACGAATGAATTATAATGGATCGTGCGAATGAATTAGAATGGATCGTACGAATGAATTAGAATGGATCGTATGAATGAATTAGAATGGATCATGCGAATGAATTAGAATGAATTAGAATGGATATATTCGTGCGAATGAATTAGAATGGATCGTGCGAATGAATTAGAATGGATCCCACGATTGAATTAGAATTGATCGTACGAATGAATTAGATTGAATCGTGCGAATGAATTAGAATGGATCGTACGAATAAATTAGAATGGATCGTACGAATGAATTAGAATAGATTGTACGAATGAATTAGAATGGATACATTCGTGCGAATTAATTAGAATGGATCGTACGAATGAATTAGAATGGATCGTGCGAATGAATTAGAATGGATCGTACGAATGAATTAGATTGGATTGTGCGAATGAATTAGAATGGATCGTACGAATGAATTAGAATGGATCGTACGAATGAATTAGAACGGATACATTCGTGCAAATGAATTAGAATGGATCGTACGAATGAATTAGAATGGATCATGCGAATGAATTAGAATGGATCGTATGAATGAATTAGAATGGATCGTGCGAATAAATTAGAATGGATCGTACGAATGAATTAGAATGGATCGTGCGAATGAATTAGAATAGATTGTGCGAATGAATTAGAATGGATCGTATGAATGAATTAGATTGGATCGTGCGAATGAATTAGATTGGATCGTACGAATGAATTAGAATAGATCGTATGAATGAATTAAAATGGATCGTACGAATGAATGGATCGTACGAATGAATTAAATTGTATCGTACGAATGAATTAGAATGGATCGTATGAATGAATTAGAATGGATCGTATGAATGAATTAGAATCGATCGTACGACTGAATTAGAATAGATCGTACGAATGAATTAGAATGGATACATTCGTGCCAATATATTAGAATGGATCGTACGAATGAATTAGAATGGATCGTACGACTGAATTAGAATGGATCGTACAAATGAATTAGAATGGATCATGCGAATGAATTAGAATGGATCGTACGAATGAATTAGAGTGAATACATTCTTACGAATGAATTTGTATGGTTCGTATGAATGAATTAGAATGGATCGTATGAATGAATTAGAATGGATCGTGGGAATGACTTAGAATAGATCGTACGAATGAATTAGAATGGATACATTCGTGCGAATTAGAATGTATTCGTACGAATGAATTAGAATGGATAGTGCGAATTAATTAGAATGGATCGTACGAATGAATTAGAATGGATCGTGTGAATGAATTAGAATGGATCGTACGAATGAATTAGAATGGATACATTCGTGCGAAAGAATTAGAATGGATTGTATGAATGAATTAGAATGGATCGTATGAATGAATTAGAATTGATCGTGCGAATGAATTAGAATGGATCGTACGAATGAATTATAATGGATCGTACGAATGAATTAGAATGGATCGTACGAATGAATTAGATTGTATCGTACGAATGAATTAGAATGGATCGTGCGAATGAATTAGAATGAATTAGATTCATTTGCACGAATGTATCCATTCTAATGGATCCATTCTAATTCATTCGCATGATCCATTCTAATTCACTCGTTCGATCGTGCGAATGAATGGATCGTGCGAATGAATTAGAATGAATTAGAATGGATTAGAATGGATTCATTCGCACGAATGTATCCATTCTAATTCATTCGTACGATCCATTCTAATTCATTCGCATGAATGTATCCATTCTAATTCATTCGTACGATCCATTCTAATTCATTCGCACGAATGTATCCATTCTAATTCATTCGTACGATCTATTCTAATTCAGTCGTACGATCAATTCTAATTCATTCGTACGATCCATTCTAATTCATTCGCACGATCCAATCTAATTCATTCGTACGATCCATTCTAATTCATTCGTACGATCCATTCTAATTCCTTCGCACGATCCATTCTAATTCATTTGTACAATCCATTCTAATTCATTCGCACGAATGTATCCATTCTACTTCATTCGTACGATCCATTCTAATTCATTCGCACGATCCATTCGTGCGAATGAATTAGATTGGATCTTAGAATGAATTCATTCTTATGAATGAATTTGTAATCATTCATTCTA
Source organism: Chamaelirium japonicum (assembly GCA_947650365.1). Taxonomy (NCBI): domain Eukaryota; kingdom Viridiplantae; phylum Streptophyta; class Magnoliopsida; order Liliales; family Melanthiaceae; genus Chamaelirium; species Chamaelirium japonicum. The sequence goes on from CANTAL010000149.1 coordinate 304,478, forward strand.
ATTTGTATGATACAAACGATTAATTCTAATTCATACGATACAATCTAATTCATTACCACGATCCATTAGAATGAATTAGAATGGATCACACGAATGAATTAGAATGGATCGTTCGAATGAATTAGATTGTATCGTACGAATGAATTAGAATGTATCGTACAAATGAATTAGAATGGATCGCACGAAGGTATCTATTCTAATTCATTCATACGATCTATTCTAATTCATTCGCACGAATGTATCCATTCTAATTCATTCGTACGATCCATTAGAATGGTTCGTATGTCGCACGATCCCTTCTAATTCATTCGTACGATCCTTTCTAATTCATTCGAACGAATGTATCCATTCTAGATCCATTCTAATTCATTCGTACGATCCATTCTAATTCATTCGTACGATCCATTCTAATTCATTCGCATGAATGTATCCATTCTAATTCATTCGTACGATCTATTCTAATTCATTCCCACGATCCATTCTAATTCATTCATACGAACCATTCTAATTCATTCGTACGATCCATTCTAATTGATTCGTACGATCTTATTCGTACGAATGAATTAGAATGGATCGTACGATACAATCTAATTCATTCGTATGATCCATTCTAATTCAGTCGTACAATCCATTCTAATTTATTCATACGAACCATACAAATTCATTCGTAAGAATGTATTCATTCTAATTCATTCGTACGATCCATTCTAATTCATTCGCATGATCTATTCTAATTCATTCGTACGATCCATTCTAATTCAGTCGTACAATCCATTCTAATTCATTCGTACGATCCATTCTAATTCATTCGTACGATCCATTCTAATTCATTCGCACGATCCATTCTAATTCATTCATACGATCCATTCTAATTCATTCGCACGATCCATTCTAATTCATTCGTACGATACAATCTAATTCATTCGTATGATCCATTCTAATTCAGTCGTACAATCCATTCTAATTCATTCGTACGATCCATTCTAATTCATTCGCACGATATATTGTAATTCATTCGCATTATCCATTCTAATTCATTCATACGATCCATTCTAATTCATTCGCATGATCCATTCTAATTCATTCGTACGATCCATTCTAATTCATTCGCACGAATGTATCCATTCTAATTCATTCGTACGATCCATTCTTATTCATTCGTACAATCCATTCTAATTCATTCGTACGATCCATTCTAATTCATTCGCACGATCCAATCTAATTCATTCGTACGATCCATTTTAATTCATTCGCACGATCTATTCTAATTCATTCGTATGATACAATCTAATTCATTCGTACGATCCATTCTAATTCATTCGTACGATCCATTCTAATTCATTCGTACTATCCATTCTAATTCATTAATACAATCCATTCTAATTCATTCGTGCGAATGAATTAGAATGGATCGTACGAATGAATTAGAATGGATACATTCGTGCGAATGAATTAGAATGGATCGCACGAATGAGTAAGAATGAATCGTACGAATGAAATAGAATGGATCAAACAAATGAATTTGAATGGATCGTGCGAATGAATTAGAATGGATCGTACGAATGAACTAGAATGGATCGTACGAATGAAATAGAATGGATCATACGAATGACTTAGAATGGATCGTACGAATGAATTAGAATAGATCGTACGAATGAATTAGAATGGATACATTCGTGTGAATGAATTAGAATGGATCGTACGAATGAATTAGAATGGATCGTGCGAATGAATTAGAATAGATCGTACGAATGAATTAGAATGGATACATTCGTGCGAAAGAATTAGAATGGATTGTATGAATGAATTAGAATGGATCGTATGAATGAATTACAATGGATCGTGCGAATGAATTAGAATGGATCGTGCGAATGAATTAGAATGGATACATTCGTGCGAATGAATTAGAATGAATCGTACGAATGAGTAAGAATGGATCATACAAATGAATTAGAATGGATCGTGTGGATGAATTAGAATGGATCGTATGAATGAATTAGAATGGATACATTCGTGTGAATGAATTAGAATGGATCGTACGAATGAATTAGAATGGATCGTGCGAATGAATTAGAATGGATCATATGAATGAATTAGAATTGATCGTGCGAATGAATTAGAATGGATCGTGCGAATTAATTAGAATGGATCGTACGAATGAATTAGAATGGATTGTACGACTGAATTAGAATGGATCATACGAATGAATTAGATTGTATCGTACGAATGAATTAGAATGGACCGTGCGAATGAAATAGAATGGATAGTACGAATGAATTAGAATGGATCGTGCGAATGAATTAGAATGGATCGTACGAATGAATTAGAATGGATCGTACGAACGAATTAGAATGGATCGTGCGAATGAATTAGATTGGATCGTGCGAATGAATTAGAATGGATCGTACGAATGAATTAGAATCGATCGTACGACTGAATTAGAATAGATCGTACGAATGAATTAGAATGGATACATTCGTGCGAATGAATTAGAATGGATCGTACGAATGAATTAGAATGAATTAGAATAGATCGTACGAATGAATTAGAATGGATCGTACGAATGAATTAGAATGGATCGTACGAATGAATTAGAATGGATCGTATGAATAAATTAGAATGGATCGAACGAATGAATTAGAATAGATCGTATGAATGAATTAGAATGGATACATTCATGCGAATGAATTAGAATGGATCGTATGAATGAATTAGAATGGATCGTACGAATGAATTAGAATAGATCGTGCGAATGAATTAGAATGGATCGTAAGAATGAATTAGAATGGATCGTACGAATGAATTAGAACAGATCGTACGAATGAATTAGAATGGATCGTACGAATGAATTAGAATTGATCGTACGAATGAATTCATTCGCTGAATCCATTCTAATTCATTCGTACGATCCATTCTAATTCATTCGCTCGAATGTATCCATTCTACTTCATTCGTACGATCCATTCTAGTTCATTCGTACGATCCATTCTAATTCATTCGCACGATCCATTCAAATTCATTCGTACGATCCATTCTATTTCATTCATACGATCCATTCTTACTCATTCGTACGATCCATTCTAATTCATTCGTACAATCCATTCTAATTCATTCGTATGATCCATTCTAATTCATTCGTATTATCCATTCTAATTCATTCGCACGATTCATTCTAATTCATTCGCACGATTCATTCAAATTCATACGTACAATCCATTCTAATTCATTCGTACGATCCATTCTAATTCATTCATACAATCCATTCATACGAACCATTATAATGGATTGTGCGAATAAATTAATTCGTACGATCATATGAATGAATTAGAATGGATCGTACGAATGAATTAGAATGGATCGTATGAATGAATTAGAATGGATCGTGCGAATGAATTAGAATGGATCGTACAAATGAATTAGAATGGATCGTATGAATGAATTAGAATGGATCGTGCGAATGAATTAGAATAGATCGTACGAATGAATTATAATGGATACATTCATGCGAATGAATTAGAATGGATCGTGCGAATTAATTAGAATGGATCATACGAATGAATTAGATTGGATTAGAATGGATCGTACAATCATTAGATCCATTCGGACGATACAATCTAATTCATTCGTACGAATACAATCCATTCTAATTCATTCGCACGATCCATTCTAATTCATTCGTACGATCCATTCTAATTCATTCGCACGATCCATTCTAATTCATTCGTACCATCCATTCTATTTCATTCGCACGAATGTATCCATTCTAATTCATTCGTACGATCCATTCTAATTCATTCGCATGATCCAATCTAATTCATTCGTACGATCCATTCTAATTCATTCGTACGACCCATTCTAATTCATTCGCACGATCCATCTAATTCATTCGTACGATCCATTCTAATTCATTCACACGAATATATCCATTCTAATTCATTCGTACGATCTATTCTAATTCATTCGCACGATCCATTCTAATTCATTCGTACGATCCATTCTAATTCATTCGCACGATCCATTCTAATTCATTCTTACGATACAATCTAATTCATTCGTACGATCCATTCTAATTCATTCGCACGAATATATTCATTCTAATTCATTTGTACGATCCATTCTAATTCATTCGCACGATCCATTCTAATTCATTCGTACGATCCATTCTAATTCATTCGCACAAATGTATCCATTCTAATTCATTCGTATGATCTGTTCTAATTCTTTCGCACGATCCATTCTAATTCATTCATACGATCGATTCTAATTCATTCGTACGAACCATTCTAATTCATTCGCACGATCCATTCTAATTCATTTGTACGATACAATCTAAGTCATTCGTATGATCCATTCTAATTCAGTCGTACAATCCATTCTAATTCATTCATACAAACAATACGAATTCATTCGTAAGAATGTATTCATTCTAATTCATTCGCACGAATGTATCCATTCTAATTCATTCGTGCAATTAGAATGGATCGTGCGAATGAATTAGAATGGATCGTACGAATGAATTAGAATAGATCGTGCGAATGAATTAGAATGGATCGTATTGTACGATCCATTCTAGTTCATTCGTATCATCCATTCTAATTCATTCGCACGATCCATTCTAATTCATTCGCACGATCAACTCTAATTCATTCATATGATCCATTCTAATTCATTCGCACGATCCATTCTAATTCATTCGTACGATCCATTCTAATTCATTCGCACGAATGTATCCATTCTACATTCATACAAATTAGAATGGATCGTGCGAATGAAGTAGAATGGATCGTACAAATGAATTAGAATGGATCGTACGAATGAATTAGATTGGATCGTGCGAATGAATTAGAATGGATCGTATGAATGAATTAGAATAGATCGTACGAATGAATTAGAATAGATCGTATGAATGAATTAGAATGGATACCTTCGTGCGATCCATTCTAATTCATTCGTACGAATGGATCCGTTCTAATTCATTCATACGATCTATTCTAATTCATTCTTACGATCCATTCTAATTCATTCGCACGATCCATTCTAATTCATTCGCACGGTCCATTCTAATTCATTCGTACGATCCATTCTAATTTATTCGTAGGATCCATTCAAATTCATTCGCACGATCCATTCTAATTCATTCGTACGATCCATTCTAATTCATTCGCACGATCCATTCTAATTCATTCATACGATCCATTCTAATTCATTCGTACGATCCATTCTAATTCATTCGCACGATCCATTCTAATTCATTCATACGATACAATCTAATTCATTCTTACGATCCATTCTAATTCATTCGTACGATCCATTTTAATTCATTCGTACTATCCATTCTAATTCGTACGAATGAATGGATTGTACGAATGAATTAGAATGGATCGTACAAATGAATTAGATTGGATCGTGCGAATGAATTAGATTGGATCGTACGAATGAATTAGAATGGATCGTATGAATGAATTAGAATGGATCGTGCGAATGAATTAGAATGCATCGTACGAATGAATTAGAATGGATCGTGCGAATGAATTAGAATGGATCGTATGAATAAATTAGAATGGATTGTACGAATGAATTTGATTGGATCGTGCGAATGAATTAGAATGGATAGTACGAATGAATTAGAATGGATCATACGAATGAATTAGAATGGATCATGTTAATGAATTAGAATGGATCGTACGAATGAATTAGAATAGATTGTGCGAATGAATTAGATTGTATAGTACGAATGAATTAGAATGGACCGTAAGAATGAATTAGAATGGATCGTATGAATGAATTAGAATGGATTGTGCGAATGAATTAGAATAGATCGTATGAATAAATTAGACTGGATGCATTCGTGCGAATGAATTAGAATGGATCATATGAATTAGAATAGATCATGCGTAGAATGAATTAGAATGGATCGTGCGAATAGATACATTCTAACTAATGGATACATTCGTGCGAAAGAACTAGAATTAGAATGGATCGTACGAATGAAATAGAATGGATCGTAGGAATGAAATAGAATGGATCGTACGAATGAATTTGAATGGATCGTGCGAATGAATTAGAATGGATCGTACAAATGAACTAGAATGGATCGTACGAATGAAGTAGAATGGATACATTCGCACGATCCATTGTAATTCATTCGCACGAATGTATCCATTCTAATTCATTCGTACGATCCATTCTAATTCATTCGCACGAATGTATCCATTCTAATTCATTCGTACGATCTAAACTAATTCATTCGCACGATCCATTCTAATTCATTCATACGATCCATTCTAATTCATTCGCACGATCCATTCTAATTCATTCGTACGATACAATCTAATTCATTCGTATGATCCATTCTAATTCAGTCGTACAATCCATTCTAATTCATTCGTACGATCCATTCTAATTCAATTGTACGATCTATTCTAATTCATTCGCACGATCCATTCTAATTCATTCATAAGATCCATTCTAATTCATTCGTACGATCCATTCTAATTCATTCGCATGATCCATTCTAATTCATTCGTATGATCCATTCTAATTCATTTGTACAATACATTCTAATTCATTCGCATGATCCATTCTAATTCACTCGTACGATCCATTCTAATTCATTCGCATGAATGTATCCATTCTAATTCATTCGTACGATCTATTCTAATTCATTCGCATGATCCATTCTAATTCATTCATAAAATCCATTCTAATTCATTCATACGATCCATTCAAATTCATTCGCACGATCCATTCTAATTCATTCGTACGATCCATTCTAATTCATTTGTATGAGCCATTCAAATTCATTCGTATGATCCATTCTAATTCATTCGTATGATCATACAATCCATTCTAATTCATTCGTACGATCCATTCGAATTCATTCGCACGATCCATTCTAATTCATTCGTACGATACAATCTAATTCATTCGTACGATCCATTCTAATTCATTCGTACGATCCATTGTAATTCAGTTGTACAATCCATTCTAATTCATTCGTACGATCCATTCTAATTCATTTGTACGATCTATTCTAATTCATTCGCACGATCCATTCTATTTCATTCGTACAATCCATTCTAATTCATTCGCACGAATGTATCCATTATAATTTATTCGTACGATCTATTCTAATTCATTCGCATGATCCATTCTAATTCATGCATACGATCCATTCTAATTCATTCGTACGATCCATTCTAATTCATTCATTGAGTAAGAATGGATCGTAAGAATGAAATAGAACGGATCGTACGAATGAAATAGAATGGATCGTACGAATGAATTTGAATGGATCGTGCGAATGAATTAGAATGGATCGTACGAATGAACTACAATGGATCGTACGAATGAAGTAGAATGGATACATTTGTGCGAATGAATTAGAATGGATCGTACGAATGAATTAGAATGGATTGTACGACTGAATTATAATGGATCGTACAAATGAATTAGAATGGATCGTGCGAGTGAATTAGAATGGATCGTACGAATGAATTAGAATGGATCGTGCGAATGAATTAGAATAGATCATGCGAATGAATTAGAATGGATCATACGAATTAATTAGATTGGATCGTGCGAATGAATTAGATTGGATCATACGAATGAATTAGAATGGATCGTACGAATGAATTAGAATGGATCATACAAATGAATTAGAATAGATCGTACGAATGAATTAGAATGGATACATTCGTGCGAATGAATTAGAATGGATCGTACGAATGAATTAGAATGCATCGTGCGAATGAATTAGAATGGATCATGCGAATGAATTAGAATTGATCGTACGAATGAATTAGAATGGATCGTACGAATGAATTAGAATGGATCGTACGAATGAATTAGAATGGATCGTACGAATGAATTAGAATGGATCATGCGAATGAATTAGAATGGATCGTACGAATGAATTAGAATGGATCGTGCGAATGAATTAGAATGGATCGTACGAATAAATTAGAATGGATCGTACGAATGAATTTGATTGGATCGTGCGAATGAATTAGAATGGATCGTACGAATGAATTAGAATGGATCTTACGAATGAATTAGAATGGATCGTGTTAATGAATTTGAATGGATCGTACGAATGAATTAGAATAGATTGTGCGAATGAATTAGATTGTATCGTACGAATGAATTAGAATGGATCGTAAGAATGAATTAGAATGGATCGTATGAATGAATTACAATGGATTGTGCGAATGAATTAGAATAGATCGTACGAATGAATTAGAATGGATACATTCGTGCGAATGAATTAGAATGGATCGTACGAATGAATTAGATTGTATCGTACGAATGAATTAGAATGGATCGTGCGAATTAATTAGAATGGATCGTAGGAATGAATTAGAATGGATCGTACGAATGAATTAGAATGGATACATTCGTGCGAATGAATTAGCATGGATCGTACGAATGAATTAGATTGTATCGTACGAATGAATTAGAATGGATCGTGCGAATGAATTAGAATGGATCGTACGAATGAATTAGAATGGATCGTATGGATGAATTAGAATGGATCATGCGAATGAATTAGAATAGATCGTACGAATAAATTATAATGGATACATTCGGGCGAATGAATTAGAATGGATCGTGCGAATGAATTAGAATGGATCGTAAGAATGAATTAGAATAGATCGTATGAATGAATTAGAACGGATCCATTCGTACGAATGAATTAGAATGGATCGTACGAATGAATTAGAATAGATCGTGCAAATGAATTAGAATGGATCGTACGAATGAATTAGAATGGATCTAGAATGGATACATTCGTTCGAATGAATTAGAATGGATCGTGCGAATGAATTAGAATGGATCTTATGGATGAATTAGAATGGATCGTACGAATGAATTAAATGGATCGTACGAATGAATTAGATTGGATACATTCTAATTCATTCGTACGATCCATTCTAATTCATTCGCACGAATGTATCCATCCTAATTCATTCGTACGATCTATTCTAATTCATTCGCACGATCCATTCTAATTCATTCATACGATCCATTCTAATTCATTCTAATTCATTCGTAAGATCCAATCTAATTCATTCGTACGATCCATTCTAATTCATTCATACGATCTATTCTAATTCATTCGTACGATCTATTCTAATTCATTCATACGATCCATTCTAATTCATTCGCACGATCCAATCTAATTCATTCGTACGATCCATTCTAATTCATTCGTACGATCCATTCTACTTCATTCGCACGATCCATTCTAATTCATTCGCACGATCCATTCTAATTCATTCGTACTATCCATTCTAATTCATTCGCACGAATGTATCCATTCTAATTCATTTGAACGATCTATTCTAATTCATTCGTACGATCCATTCTAATTCAATCATACGATCCATTCTAATTCATTCGTACGATCCATTCTAATTCATTCGCACGATCCATTCTAATTCATTCGTACGATCGATTCATTCGTACGATCCATTCTAATTCTGTCATATGATCTATTCTAATTCATTCGCACGATCCATTGTAATTCATTCGCACGATCCATTCTAATTCATTCATACATCCATTCTAATTCATTCGTACGATCGATTCTAATTCATTCGTACGATCCATTCTAATTCATTCGCACGATCCAATCTAATTCATTCTAGATCCATTCTAATTCATTCGTACGATCCATTCATACGATCCATTATAATTCATTTTATTTCATACGATCGTAATGAATTAGATTGTATCGTATGGATCGTACGAATGAAATAGAATGGATCATACGAATGAATTTGAATGGATCGTGCGAATGAATTAGAATGGATCGTACAAATGAACTAGACTGGATCGTACGAATGAAGTAGAATGGATACATTTGTGCGAATGAATTAGAATGGATCGTACAAATGAATTAGAATGGATCGTACGAATGAAGTAGAATGGATCATGCGAATGAATTAGAATGGATCGTGCGAATGAATTAGAATGGATTGTACGACTGAATTAGAATGGATCGTACGAATGAATTAGAATCGATCGTACGAATGAATTAGAATGGATTGTACGAATGAATTAGAATGGATACATTCGTGCGAATGAATTAGAATGGATCGTACGAATGAATTAGAATGGATCGTGCGAATGAATTAGAATGGATCGTATGAATGAATTAGAATGGATCGTACGAATGAATTAGAATAGATTGTACGACTGAATTAGAATGGATCATATGAATGAATTAAATTGTATCGTAGGAATGAATTAGAATGGATCGTGCGAATGAATTAGAATGGATCGTACGAATGAATTAGGATGGATCATATGAATGAATTAGAATGGATCGTGCGAATGAGTTAGAATGGATCGTACGAATGAGTAAGAATAGATCATGCGAATGAATTAGAATGGATCATACGAATGAATTAGATTGGATCGTGCGAATGAATTAGATTGGATCATACGAATGAATTAGAATGGATCGTACGAATGAATTAGAATGGATCATACAAATGAATTAGAATAGATCGTACGAATGAATTAGAATGGATACATTCATGCGAATGAATTAGAATGGATCGTACGAATGAATTAGAATAGATCGTGCGAATGAATTAGAATGGATCATGCAAATAAATTAGAATTGATCGTACGAATGAATTAGAATGGATCGTACGAATGAATTATAATGGATCGTGCGAATGAATTACAATAGATCGTACGAATGAATTAGAATGGATCGTACGAATGAATTAGATTGTATCGTACGAATGAATTAGAATGGATCGTACGAATGAATTAGAATCGATCGTAGGAATGAATTAGATTGTATCCATTCTAATTCATTCATACGATCCATTCTAATTCATTCGCACGAATGAATGAATTACAATAGATCCATTAGAATTCTTTTGTTTGATCCATTCTATTTCATTCGCACGATCTATTCTAATCCATTCGTACGATCCATTCTAATTCATTCACACGAATGTATCCATTCTACTTCACTCGTACGATCCATTCTAATTCATTCGTTCGATCCTTTCTAATTCATTAGAATGTATTAGAATGGATTGTACGAATGGATCGTACGATTGTATGATCCATTCTAATTCATTCGTACGAAACAATCTAATTCATTCGCACGATCCATTCTAATTCATTCGTACAATCCATTCTAATTCATTCGCAAGAATCATTCTAATTCATTCGCACGATCCATTCTAATTCATTCGCATGATCCAATCTAATTCATTACAATGGATCGTACGATCAATTCTAATTCATTCATATGATCCATTCTAATTCATTCATACGATCCATTCTAATTCATTCGTACGATCCATTCTAATTCATTCGTTCTAATTGAATGTATCCATTCTTTTGATCGTACGCACGATCCATTTCATTCATACGAATGTATCCATTCTAATTCATTCGTACGATCAATTCTAATTCATTCGCACGATCCATTCTAATTCATTCGCACGATCAATTCTAATTCATTCATATGATCCATTCTAATTCATTCGCACGATCAATTCTAATTCGTACGATCCATTCTAATTCATTCGCACGAATGTATCCATTCTAATTCATTCGCACGATCCATTCTAATTCATTCGCACGATCCATTCTAATTCATTAGCATGATCCATTCTAATTCATTCGTTCGATCCATTCTAATTCATTCGTACGATCCAATCTAATCCATTCTAATTCATTCATACGATCCATTCTAATTCATTCATACGAATGTATCCATTCTAATTCATTCATACGATACAATCTAATTCATTCTAATTCATTCGTATGGATCCATTCTAATTAATTCATTCGTACGATCTATTCTAATTCATTCGTACGATCCATTCTAATTCATTCACACGATCCAATCTAATTCATTCGCACGATCCAATCTAATTCATTCGTGCGATCCATTCTAATTCATTCACACGATCCATTCTAATTCATTCGTACGATCCATTCTAATTCATTCGTACGATCTATTCTAATTCATTCGCACGATCCATTCTAATTCATTCGTACGATCCATTCTAATTCATTCGGACGATCCATTCTAATTCATTCGCACGATCCATTCTAATTCATTCGTACGATACAATCTAATTCACTCGTACGATCCATTCTAATTCATTCGCACGAATGTATCCATTCTAATTCATTCATACGATCGATTCTAATTCATTCGCACGATCCATTCTAATTCATTCGTACGATACAATCTAATTCATTCGTACGAATGAATTAGAAAGGATCGTACGAATGAGTAAGAATGGATCGTACGAATGAATTAGAATGGATCGTACGAATGAATTAGAATGGATCGTACGATTGAGTAAGAATGGATCGTACGAATGAAATAGAACGGATCGTACGATCCATTCTAATTCATTCGTATGATCCATTCTAATTCATTCGTACTATCCAAACTAATTCATTCGCACGATCCATTCTAATTCATTCATACGATCCATTCTAATTCATTCGTACGATCGATTCTAATTCATTCGTACGATCCATTCTAATTCATTCGTACGATCCATTATAATTCATTCGCACGAATGTATCCATTCTAATTCATTCGCACGATCCATTCTGAATTAGAATGAATTCGTATGATCCATTCTAATTCATTCGCACGATCCATTCTAATTCATTCATACGATCCATTCTAATTCATTCGTACGATCGATTCTAATTCTTTCGTACGATCCATTCTAATTCATTCGTACGATCCATTATAATTCATTCGCACGAATGTATCCATTCTAATTCATTCGCACGATCCATTCTGAATTAGAATGAATTCGTACGATCCATTCTAATTCATTCGCACGATCTATTCTAATTCATTCGTACGATACGATCCATTCTAATTCATTCGCACGATCCATTCTAATTCATTCGTACGATCCATTCTAATTCATTCGCACGAATGTATCCATTCTAATTCATTCGCACGATCCATTCTGATTTAGAATGAATTCGTACGATCCATTCTAATTCATTCGCACGATCCATTCTAATTCATTCGCACGATCCATTCATTCTAATTCATTCGTACGATCCATTCTAATTCATTCGCACGAATGTATCCATTCTAATTCATTCTAATTCATTGTGCGATCCATTCTAATTCATTCTAATTCATTCGCACGATCCATTCTAATTTATTCATACGATACAATCTAATTCATTCGTACGATCCATTCGTACGAATTAGAATGGATACATTCGTGCGAATGAATTAGAATGGATCGTACGAATGAATTAGAATGGATCGTACGAATGAATTAGAATGGATCGTGCGAATGAATTAGAATGGATCGTGCGAATGAAGTAGAATGGATCGTACGAATGAATTAGAATAGATCGTACGAATAAATTAGAATGAATTAGAATGGATCATGCGAATGAATTAGAATGGATTGTACGAATGAATTAGAATGGATCATACGAATGAATTAGATTGTATCGTACGAAAGAATTAGAATGGATCGTGCGAATGAATTAGAATGGATCATACGAATGAATTCGAATGGATCGATACAATCTAATTCATTCGTACGATCCATTCTAATTCTAATGGATCGTGCGAATGTATCCATTCTAATTCTAATTAGAATGAATTAGAATGGATACATTCGTATGAATGAATTAGAATGGATCGTGTGAATGAATTAGATTGTACGATCCATTCTAATTCATTCGTACGATCCATTCTAATTCATTCGTACGATCCATTCGTACGAATGATACGTATCCATTCTTTTGCACGATCCAATTAGATTGAATTAGAATGGATCGTACAATGAATGAATTAGAATGGATTCAGTAGCACGAATGAATGGATCGTACAAATTCATTCGTAAGAATGTATTCATTCTAATTCATTCGCACGATCCATTCTAATTCATTCGCACGAATGTATGCATTCTAATTCATTCGTACGATCTATTCTAATTCATTCGCACGATCTATTCTAATTCATTCGCACGATCCATTCTAATTCATTCCTACGATCCATTCTAATTCATTCGTACGATCCATTCTAATTCATTCGTACGATACAATCTAATTCATTCGTACGATCCATTCTAATTCATTCGCACGATCAATTCTAATTCATTCATACGATCCATTCTAATTCATTCGCACGATCCATTCTAATTCATTCGTACGATCCATTCTAATTCATTCGCACGAATGTATCCATTCTAATTCATTCGTACGATCTATTCTAATTCAGTAGTACGATTGATTCTAATTCATTCGTATGGTACAATCTAATTCATTCGCACGATCTAATTCATTCGTATGAATGGATTAGAATGGATTGTACGACTGAATTAGAATGGATCATACGAATGAATTAGATTGTATCGTACGAATGAATTAGAATGGATCGTGCGAATGAATTAGAATGGATCGTACGAATGAATTAGAATGGATCGTACGAATGAATTAGAATCGATCGTACAAATGAATTAGAATAGATCGTACGAATGAATTAGAATGGATACATTCGTGCGAATGTATTAGAATGGACTGTACGAATGAATTAGAATGGATCGTGCGAATGAATTAGAATGGATCGTATGAATGAATTAGAATGGATCGTGCGAATGAATTAGAATGGATCGTGCGAATGAGTTAGAATGGATCGTACGAATGAATTAGAATGGATCGTACGACTGAATTAGAATGGATCGTACGAATGAATTAGATTGTATCGTACGAATGAATTAGAATAGATCGTGCGAATGAATTAGAATGGATCGTACGAATGAATTAGAATGGATCGTATTAATGAATTAGAATGGATCATGCGAATGAATTAGAATAGATCGTACAAATGAATTAGAATGGATACATTCGTGCGAATGAATTAGAATGGATCGTACGAATGAATTAGAATGGATCGTACGAATGAATTAGAATGGATCGTACGAATGAATTAGATTGTATCGTATGAATGAATTAGAATGGATCGTGCGAATGAATTAGAATGGATCATACGAATGAATTAGAATGGATCGTATGAATGAATTAGAATGGATCGTACGAATGAATTAGAATAGATCGTACGAATGAATTAGAATGGATACATTCGTGCGAATGAATTAGAATGAATCGTACGAATGAATTAGAATGGATCGTGCGAATGAATTAGAATGGATCGTACGAATGAATAAGAATGGATCGTACGAATGAATTAGATTGGATCGTGCGAATGAAATAGAATGGATCGTACGAATGAATTAGAATGGATCATACGATTGAATTAGAATAGATCGTGCGAATGAATTTGAATGGATATATTCGTGCGAATGAATTAGAATGGATCGTACGAATGAATTAGAATGGATCATGCGAATGAATTAGAATGGATCGTAGGAATGAATTAGAATGGATCGTACGAATGAATTAGATTGGATCGTGCGAATGAATTAGAATGGATCGTACGAATGAATTAGAATCGATCGTACGAATGAATTAGAATAGATCGTACGAATGAATTAGAATGGATACATTCGTGCGAATGTATAAGAATGGATCGTACGAATGAATTAGAATGGATCGTGCGAATGAATTAGAATGGATCGTATGAATGAATTAGAATGGATCGTGCGAATGAATTAGATTGGATCGTACGAATGAGTTAGAATGGATCATACGAATGAATTAGAATGGATTGTACGACTGAATTAGAATGGATCATAGGAATGAATTAGATTGTATCGTACGAAAGAATTAGAATGGATCGTGCGAATGAATTAGAATGGATCGTACGAATGAATTAGAATGGATCGTACGATTGAATTAGAATGGATCGTACGAATGAATTAGATTGTATCGTACGAATGAATTAGAATGGATCGTGCGAATGAATTAGAATGGATCGTACGAATGAATTAGAATGGATCGCACGATTGAATTAGAATTGATCGTACGAATGAATTAGATTGAATCGTGCGAATGAATTAGAATGGATCGTACAAATGAATTAGAATGGATCGTACGAATGAATTAGAATAGATTGTACGAATGAATTAGAATGGATACATTCGTGCGAATGAATTAGAATGAATCGTACGAATGAATTAGAATGGATCGTGCGAATGAATTAGAATGGATCATACGAATGAATTAGAATGGATACATTTGTGCGAATGAACTAGTATGGATCGTACGTTTGAAGTAGAATGGATACATTCGTGCGAATGAATTAGAATAGATCGTACGAATGAATTAGAATAGATTCTACGACTGAATTAGAATGGATCGTACGAATGAATTAGAATGGATCATGCGAATGAATTAGAATGGATCGTACGAATGAATTAGAATAAATACATTCTTACAAATGAATTTGTATGGTTCGTATGAATGAATTAGAATGGATTGTGCGAATGAATTAGAATGGATCGTGCGAATGAATTAGAATTGATCGTACGAATGAATTAGAATGGATACATTCGTGTGAATGAATTAGAATGGATCGTACGAATGAATTAGAATAGATTGTGCGAAAGAATTAGAATGGATCGTACAAATGAATTAGAATGGATCGTGCGAATGAATTAGAATAGATACATTCGTTAGAGTAAGAATGGATTGTGCGAATGAGTAAGAATGGATCGTACGAATGAATTAGAATGAATTAGATTGAATCGTACGAATGAATTAGAATGGATCGTGCGAATGAATTAGAATGGATCGTACGAATGAATTAGAATGGATCGTATGAATGAATTAGAATAGATCGTACGAATGAATTAGATTGTATCGTACGAATGAATTAGAATGGATCGTACGAATGAATTAGAATGGATCGTACGAATGAGTAAGAATGGATCATACGAATGAACTAGAATGGATCGTACGAATGAAGTAGAATGGATACATTCGAGCGAATGAATTAGAATGGATCGTATGAATGAATTAGAATGGATCGTACGAATGAATTAGATTGTATCGTACGAATGAATTAGAAAGGATCGTGCGATTGAATTAGAATGGATCATATGAATGAATTAGATTGTATCGTACGAATGAATTAGAATGGATCGTGCGAATGAATTAGAATGGATCGTACGAATGAATTAGAATGGATCGTATGAATGAATTAGAATGGATCGTACGAATGAATTAGAATGGATCGTACGAATGAATTAGATTGTATCGTACGAATAAATTAGAATGGATCATGCGAATGAATTAGAATGGATCGTACGAATGAATTAGAATGGATCGTATGAATGAATTAGAATGGATCATACGAATGAATTAGAATAGATCGTACGAATGAATTAGAATGGATACATTTGTGCGAATGAATTAGAATAGATCGTACGAATGAATTAGAATGGATCGTGTGAATGAATTAGAATGGATCGTACGAATGAATTAGAATGGATCTTACGAATGAATTAGATTGGATCGTGCGAATGAATTAGAATGGATCGTTCGAATGAATTAGAATGGATAGTATGAATGAATTAGAATGGATCGTACGAATGAATTAGAATGGATCGTACGAATGAATTGGAATGGATCATGCGAATGAATTAGAATGGATCGTGCGAATGAATTTGAATGGATCGTACGAATGAATTAGAATGGATCGTATGAATGAATTAGAATGGATCGTACGACTGAATTAGAATAGATCGTACGAATGAATTAGAATGGATACATTCGTGCGAATGAATTAGAATGGATCGTACGAATGAATTAGAATGGATCGTACGAATGAATTAGAATGGATCGTGCGAATGAATTAGAATGGATCGTGCGAATGAAGTAGATTGGATCGTACAAATGAATTAGAATGGATCATATGGATGAATTAGAATGGATACATTCGTGCGAATGAATTAGAATGGATTGTACGAATGAATTAGAATGGATCGTGCGAATGAATTAGAATCGATCGTACGAATGAATTAGAATGGATCGTACGAATGAATTAGATTGGATCGTGCGAATGAATTAGAATGGATCGTACGAATGAATTAGAATCGATCGTACGACTGAATTAGAATAGATCGTACGAATGAATTAGAATTGATACATTCGTTCGAATGAATTAGAATGGATCGTACGAATGAATTAGAATGGATCGTGCGAATGAATTAGAATGGATCATATGAATGAATTAGAATGGATCGTGCGAATGAATTAGAATGGATCGTACAAATGAATTAGAATGGATCGTGCGAATGAATTAGAATGGATCGTACGAATGAATTAGAATGGATCGTACGAATGAATTAGATTGGATCGTGCGAATGAATTAGAATGGATTGTACGAATGAATTAGAATGGATCGTACGAATGAATTAGATTGGATCGTGCGAATGAATTAGAATGGATTGTACGAATGAATTAGAATGGATCGTACGAATGAATTAGAATAGATCGTACGAATAAATTAGAATGGATACATTCGTGCGAATATATTAGAATGGATCGTACGAATGAATTAGAATGGATCGTGCGAATGAATTAGAATGGATCGTATGAATGAATTAGAATGGATCGTGCGAATGAATTAGAATGGATCGTGCGAATGAATTAGAATGGATCGTAATAATGAATTAGAATGGATCGTACGAATGAATTAGAATAGATCGTACGAATGAATTAGAATGGATACATTCGTGCGAATGAATTAGAATGGATCGTACGAATGAATTAGAATGGATCGTGTCAATGAATTAGAATTGATCATACGAATGAATTAGAATGGATCGTATGAATGAATTAGAATGGATCGTGCGAATGAATTAGAATAGATCGTACGAATGAATTAGAATGGATACATTCGTGCGAATGAATTAGAATGAATCGTACGAATGAATTAGAATGGATCGTGCGAATGAATTAGAATGGATCGTACGAATGAATAAGAATGGATCGTACGAATGAATTAGATTGGATCGTGCGAATGAATTAGAATGGATCGTACGAATGAATTAGAATGGATCATACGATTGAATTAGAATAGATCGTGCGAATGAATTAGAATGGATATATTCGTGCGAATGAATTTGAATGGATCGTACGAATGAATTAGAATGGATCGTGCGAATGAATTAGAATGGATCGTACGAATGAATTAAAATGGATCGTACGAATGAATTAGATTGGATCGTGCGAATGAATTAGAATGGATCGTACGAATGAATTAGAATCGATCGTACGAATGAATTAGAATAGATCGTACGAATTAATTAGAATGGATACATTCGTGCGAATGTATTAGAATATATTGTACGAATGAATTAGAATGGATCGTGCGAATGAATTAGAATGGATCGTATGAATGAATTTGAATGGATCGTGCGAATGAATTAGAATGGATCGTGCGAATGATTTAGAATGGATCGTACGAATGAATTAGAATGGATCGTACGACTGAATTAGAATGGATCGTATGAATGAATTAGATTGTATCGTACGAATGAATTAGAATGGATTGTACGAATGAATTAGAATGGATCGTACGAATGAATTAGAATGGATCGTACGAATGAATTAGAATGGATCTTGCGAATGAATTAGAATAGATCGTACGAATGAATTAGAATGGATACATTCGTGCGAATGAATTAGAATGGATCGTACGAATGAATTAGAATGGATCGTACGAATGAATTAGTATGGATCGTACGAATGAGTAAGAATGGATCGTACGAATGAAATGGAATGGATCGTACGAATGAATTAGAATGGATCGTGCGAATGAATTAGAATGGATCATACGAATGATTTATAATGGATCGTGCGAGTGAATTAGAATAGATCGTACAAATGAATTAGAATGGATCGTACGAATGAATTAGAATGGATCGTATGAATGAATTAGAATGGATTGTACGAATGAGTAAGAATGGATCGTACGAATGAATTAGAATGGATCGTACGAATGAATTAGAATGGATCGTGCGAATGAATTAGAATGGATCGTAGGAACGAATTAGAATGGATCGTACGAATGAATTAGAATGGATCTTACGAATGAATTAGATTGGATCGTGCGAATGAATTAGAATGGATCGTTCGAATGAATTAGAATGGATAGTATGAATGAATTAGAATGGATCGTACGAATGAATTAGAATGGATCGTACGAATGAATTGGAATGGATCATGCGAATGAATTAGAATGGATCGTGCGAATGAATTTGAATGGATCGTACGAATGAATTAGAATGGATCGTATGAATGAATTAGAATGGATCGTACGACTGAATTAGAATAGATCGTACGAATGAATTAGAATGGATACATTCGTGCGAATGAATTAGAATGGATCGTACGAATGAATTAGAATGGATCGTACGAATGAATTAGAATGGATCGTGCGAATGAATTAGAATGGATCGTGCGAATGAAGTAGATTGGATCGTACAAATGAATTAGAATGGATCATATGGATGAATTAGAATGGATACATTCGTGCGAATGAATTAGAATGGATTGTACGAATGAATTAGAATGGATCGTGCGAATGAATTAGAATCGATCGTACGAATGAATTAGAATGGATCGTACGAATGAATTAGATTGGATCGTGCGAATGAATTAGAATGGATCGTACGAATGAATTAGAATCGATCGTACGACTGAATTAGAATAGATCGTACGAATGAATTAGAATTGATACATTCGTTCGAATGAATTAGAATGGATCGTACGAATGAATTAGAATGGATCGTGCGAATGAATTAGAATGGATCATATGAATGAATTAGAATGGATCGTGCGAATGAATTAGAATGGATCGTACAAATGAATTAGAATGGATCGTGCGAATGAATTAGAATGGATCGTACGAATGAATTAGAATGGATCGTACGAATGAATTAGATTGGATCGTGCGAATGAATTAGAATGGATTGTACGAATGAATTAGAATGGATCGTACGAATGAATTAGATTGGATCGTGCGAATGAATTAGAATGGATTGTACGAATGAATTAGAATGGATCGTACGAATGAATTAGAATAGATCGTACGAATAAATTAGAATGGATACATTCGTGCGAATATATTAGAATGGATCGTACGAATGAATTAGAATGGATCGTGCGAATGAATTAGAATGGATCGTATGAATGAATTAGAATGGATCGTGCGAATGAATTAGAATGGATCGTGCGAATGAATTAGAATGGATCGTAATAATGAATTAGAATGGATCGTACGAATGAATTAGAATAGATCGTACGAATGAATTAGAATGGATACATTCGTGCGAATGAATTAGAATGGATCGTACGAATGAATTAGAATGGATCGTGTCAATGAATTAGAATTGATCATACGAATGAATTAGAATGGATCGTATGAATGAATTAGAATGGATCGTGCGAATGAATTAGAATAGATCGTACGAATGAATTAGAATGGATACATTCGTGCGAATGAATTAGAATGAATCGTACGAATGAATTAGAATGGATCGTGCGAATGAATTAGAATGGATCGTACGAATGAATAAGAATGGATCGTACGAATGAATTAGATTGGATCGTGCGAATGAATTAGAATGGATCGTACGAATGAATTAGAATGGATCATACGATTGAATTAGAATAGATCGTGCGAATGAATTAGAATGGATATATTCGTGCGAATGAATTTGAATGGATCGTACGAATGAATTAGAATGGATCGTGCGAATGAATTAGAATGGATCGTACGAATGAATTAAAATGGATCGTACGAATGAATTAGATTGGATCGTGCGAATGAATTAGAATGGATCGTACGAATGAATTAGAATCGATCGTACGAATGAATTAGAATAGATCGTACGAATTAATTAGAATGGATACATTCGTGCGAATGTATTAGAATATATTGTACGAATGAATTAGAATGGATCGTGCGAATGAATTAGAATGGATCGTATGAATGAATATGAATGGATCGTGCGAATGAATTAGAATGGATCGTGCGAATGATTTAGAATGGATCGTACGAATGAATTAGAATGGATCGTACGACTGAATTAGAATGGATCGTATGAATGAATTAGATTGTATCGTACGAATGAATTAGAATGGATTGTACGAATGAATTAGAATGGATCGTACGAATGAATTAGAATGGATCGTACGAATGAATTAGAATGGATCTTGCGAATGAATTAGAATAGATCGTACGAATGAATTAGAATGGATACATTCGTGCGAATGAATTAGAATGGATCGTACGAATGAATTAGAATGGATCGTACGAATGAATTAGTATGGATCGTACGAATGAGTAAGAATGGATCGTACGAATGAAATGGAATGGATCGTACGAATGAATTAGAATGGATCGTGCGAGTGAATTAGAATAGATCGTACAAATGAATTAGAATGGATCGTACGAATGAATTAGAATGGATCGTATGAATGAATTAGAATGGATTGTACGAATGAGTAAGAATGGATCGTACGAATGAATTAGAATGGATCGTACGAATGAATTAGAATGGATCGTGCGAATGAATTAGAATGGATCGTAGGAACGAATTAGAATGGATCGTACGAATGAATTAGATTGTATCGTACGAATGAATTAGAATGGATCGTGCGAATGAATTAGAATGGATCGTACGAATGAATTAGAATGGATCGTATGAATGAATTAGAATGGATCGTACGAATGAATTAGAATAGATCGTACGAATGAATTAGAATGGATACATTCGTGCGAATGAATTAGAATGAATCGTACGAATGAATTAGAATGGATCGTGCGAATGAATTAGAATGGATCGTACGAATGAATAAGAATGGATCGTACGAATGAATTAAATTGGATCGTGCGAATAAAATAGAATGGATCGTACGAATGAATTAGAATGGATCATACGATTGAATTAGAATAGATCATGCGAATGAATTTGAATGGATATATTCGTGCAAATTAATTAGAATGGATCGTACGAATGAATTAGAATGGATCGTGCGAATGAATTAGAATGGATCGTACGAATGAATTAGAATAGATCGTATGAATGAATTAGATTGGATCGTGCGAATGAATTAGAATGGATCGTACGAATGAATTAGAATCGATCGTACGAATGAATTAGAATAGATCGTACGAATGAATTAGAATGGATACATTCATGTGAATGTATTAGAATGGATCGTACGAATGAATTAGAATGGATCGTGCGAATGAATTAGAATGGATCGTATGAATGAATTAGAATGGATCGTGTGAATGAATTAGAATGGATCGTGCGAATGAGTTAGAATGGATCATACGAATGAATTAGAATGGATTGTACGACTGAATTAGAATGGATCATAGGAATGAATTAGATTGTATCGTACGAAAGAATTAGAATGGATCGTGCGAATGAATTAGAATGGATCGTACGAATGAATTAGAATGGATCGTATGAATGAATTAGAATGGATCATACGATTGAATTACAATGGATCGTACGAATGAATTAGATTGTATCGTACGAATGAATTAGAATGGATCGTGCGAATGAATTAGAATGGATCGTACGAATGAATTAGAATGGATCGTATGAATGAATTAGAATAGATCATGCGAATGAATTAGAATGAATTAGAACGGATATATTCGTGCGAATGAATTAGAATGGATCGTGCGAATGAATTAGAATGTATCGCACGATTGAATTAGAATTGATCGTACGAATGAATTAGATTGAATCGTGCGAATGAATTAGAATAGATCGTACGAATGAATTAGAATGGATCGTACGAATGAATTAGAATAGATTGTACGAATGAATTAGAATGGATACATTCGTGCGAATAAATTTGAATGGATCGTACGAATTAATTAGAATGGATCGTGCGAATGAAATAGAATGGATCGTGCGAATGAATTAGAATGGATCGTGTGAATGACATAGATTGGATTGTGCGAATGAATTAGAATGGACCGTACGAATGAATTAGAATGGATCGTACGAATGAATTAGAATGGATACATTCATGCAAATGAATTACAATTGATCGTGCGAATGAATTAGAATGGATCGTGCAAATGAATTAGAATGAATTAGAATAGATCGTATGAATGAATTAGAATGGATCGTACGAATGAATTAGAATCGATCGTACGACTGAATTAGAATAGATCGTACAAATGAATTAGAATGAATACATTCGTGCGAATGAATTAGAATGGATCGTAGGAATGAATTAGAATGGATCGTACGAATGAATTAGAATGGATCATATGAATGAATTAGAATTGATCGTGCGAATGAATTAGAATGGATCGTGCGAATGAATTAGAATGGATCGTACGAATGAATTAGAATGGATTGTACGACTGAATTAGAATGGATCATACGAATGAATTAGATTGTATCGTACGAATGAATTAGAATGGATCGTGCGAATGAATTAGAATGGATAGTACGAATGAATTAGAATGGATCGTACGAATGAATTAGAATGGATCATATGAATGAATTAGAATGGATACATTCGTGCGAATGAATTAGAATGGATTGTACGAATGAATTAGAATGGATCATGCGAATGAATTAGAATGGATCGTAAGAATGAATTAGAATGGATCGTACGAATGAATTAGATTGGATCGTGCGAATGAATTAGAATGGATCGTGCGAATGAATTAGAATGGATCGTACGAATGAATTAGAATGGATACATTCGTGCGAATGAATTAGAATGGATCGTACGAATGAATTAGAATGGATCATGCGAATGAATTAGAATGGATCATGCGAATGAATTAGAATTGATCGTGCGAATGAATTAGAATGGATCATATGAATGAATTAGAATGGATTGTATGAATGAATTAGAATGGATCTTGCGAATGAATTATAATAGATCGTACGAATGAATTAGAATGGATACATTCGTGAATGAATTAGAATGGATCGTACGAATGAATTAGATTGGATCGTGCGAATGAATTAGAATGGATCGTACGAATAAATTAGAATGGATCGTATGAATGAATTAGAATAGATCTTACGAATGAATTAGAATGGATACATTCGTGCAAATGAATTAGAATGGATCGTACGAATGAATTAGAATGGATCATGCGAATGAATTAGAATGGATCATGCGAATGAATTAGAATTGATCGTGCGAATGAATTAGAATGGATCGTGCGAATAAATTAGAATAGATCGTACGAATGAATTAGAATGGATTGTACGACTGAATTAGAATGGATCATACGAATGAATTAGATTGTATCGTACAAATGAATTAGAATGGATTGTGCGAATGAATTAGAATGGATTGTACGAATGAATTAGATTGGATCGTGCGAATGAATTAGAATGGATCGTACGAATGAATTAGAATCGATCGTACGAATGAATTAGAATAGATCGTACGAATGAATTAGAATGGATACATTCGTGCGAATGAATTAGAATGGATCGTACGAATAAATTAGAATGGATCGTGCGAATGAATTAGAATGGATACATTCGTGCGAATGGATCGTACGAATGAATTAGAATGGATACATTCGTGCGAATGAATTAGAATGGATCGTGCGAATGAATTAGAATGGATTGTACGAATGAATTAGATTGGATCGTGCAAATGAAATAGAATGGATCGTACGAATGAATTTGAATGGATCGTGCGAATGAATTAGAATGGATCGTATGAATGAACTAGAATGGATCGTACGAATGAAGTAGAATGGATACATTCGTGCGAATGAATTAGAATGGATCGTACGAATGAATTAGAATGATCGTCTGAATGAACTAGAATGGATCGTACGAATGAATTAGAATAGATCGTACGAATGAATTAGAATGGATACATTTGTGCGAATGAATTAGAATCGATCGTACGAATGAATTAGAATGGATTGTGCGAATGAATTAGAATGGATCGTATGAATGAATTAGAATGGATCGTGCGAATGAATTAGAATGGATCGTACGAATGAATTAGAATGGATCATACGAATGAATTAGAATGGATCATACGAATGAATTAGAATGGATTGTACGACTGAATTAGAATGGATCGTACGAATGAATTAGAATGGATCATGCGAATAAATTAGAATGGATCGTACGAATAAATTAGAATGAATACATTCTTACGAATGAATTTGTATGGTTCGTATGAATGAATTAGAATGGATTGTACGACTGAATTAGAATGGATCGTACGAATGAATTAGAATGGATCGTACGAATGAATTAGAATGGATACATTCGTGCGAATGAATTAGAATGGATCGTACGAATGAGTAAGAATGGATCGTACGAATGAAATAGAATGGATCGTATTAATGAATTTGAATGGATCGTGCGAATGAATTAGAATGGATCGTATGAATGAACTAGAATGGATAGTACGAATGAAGTAGAATGGATACATTCGTGCGAATTAGAATCGAATGAGTTAGAATGGATCGTTTGAATGAATTAGAATGGATCGTACGAATGAATTAGAATGGATCGTACGAATGAATTAGAATGGATCGTGCGAATGAATTAGAATGGATCGTACGAATGAATTAGAATGGATCGTATGAATGAATTAGAATGGATCATGCGAATGAATTAGAATAGATCGTACGAATGAATTAGAATGGATACATTCGTGCGAATGAATTAGAATGGATTGTACGAATGAATTAGAATGGATCGTGCGAATGAATTAGAATGGATCGTACGAATGAATTAGAATGGATACATTCGTATGAATGAATTAGAATAGATCGTATGAATGAATTAGAATGGATTGTACGAATGAATTATAATGGATTGTGCGAATGAAATAGAATGGATATTACGAATGAATTAGAATGGATCGTACGAATGAATTAGAATGGATACATTCGTGTGAAAGAATTAGAATGGATCGTACGAATGAGTAAGAATGGATCGTATGAATAAATTAGAATGGATCGTACG
This sequence comes from Chamaelirium japonicum, assembly GCA_947650365.1. NCBI lineage: Eukaryota > Viridiplantae > Streptophyta > Magnoliopsida > Liliales > Melanthiaceae > Chamaelirium > Chamaelirium japonicum. Next base: position 331,426 of record CANTAL010000149.1, read on the forward strand.
AATGAATTAGAATGGATCGTACAAATAAATTAGAATGGATCGTATGAATGAATTAGAATGGATCGTGCGAATGAATTAGAATAGATCGTACGAATGAATTATAATGGATACATTCGTGCGAATGAATTAGAATGGATCGTGCTAATGAATTAGAATGGATCGTACGAATGAATTAGATTGGATCGTGCAAATGAATTAGAATGGACCGTACGAATGAATTAGAATGGATCTAGAATGGATACATTCGTTCGAATGAATTAGAATGGATCGTACGAATGAATTAGAATGGATCGTGCGAATGAATTCGAATGGATCGTATGAATGAATTAGAATGGATCGTGCGAATGAATTAGAATAGATCGTACAAATGAATTAGAATGGATCGTACGAATGAATTAGAATGGATTGTACGACTGAATTAGAATGGATCATACGAATGAATTAGATTGTATCGTACGAATGAATTAGAATGGATCGTACGAATGAACTAGAATGGATCGTACGAATGAAGTAGAATGGATACATTTGCACGATCTATTGTAATTCATTCGCACGAATGTATCCATTCTAATTCATTCGTACGATCCATTCTAATTCATTCGCATGAATGTATCCATTCTAATTCATTCGCACGATCCATTCTAATTCATTCATACGATCCATTCTAATTAATTCGTACGATCCATTCTAATTCATTCGCATGATCCATTCTAATTCATTCGTACGATACAATCTAATTCATTCGTATGATCCATTCTAATTCAGTCATACAATCTATTCAAATTCATTCGTACGATTCATTCTAATTCATTCACATGATCCATTCAAATTCATTCGTACGATCCATTCTATTTCATTCGTACGATCCATTCTTTCTCATTCGGATAATCCATTCTAATTCATTCGCACGAATGTATCCATTCTAATTCATTCGTACGATCCATTCTAATTCATTCGCACGATCCATACTAATTCATTCGTACGATCCATTCTAATTAATTCGCATGAATGTATCTATTCTAATTCATTTGTATGATCCATTCTAATTCATTCGCACGATCCATTCTAATTCATTCGCACGATCCATTCTAATTCATTCGCATAATCCGATCTAATTCATTCACACGATCCATTCTAATTCATTCGAACGATCCATTCTAATTCATTTGTACGATCCATTCTAATTCATTCGCATTACTTCATTCGTACGATCCATTCTAGTTCATTTGTACGATCCATTCTAATTCATTCGCACGATCCATTCAAATTCATTCGTACGATCCATTCTATTTCATTCGTACGATCCATTCTATTTCATTCGTACGATCCATTCTAATTCATTTGTATAATACAATCTAATTCATTCGTATGATCCATTCTAATTCAGTCGTACAATCCATTAGAATGAATTAGAATGGATCGTACGAATGAATTAGAATGGGTCAGACGAATGAATTAGAATGGATCGTGCGAATGAATTAGAAAGGATTGTACGAATGAATTAGATTGGATACATTCGTGCGAATGAATTAGAATGGATCGTACGAATGAATTAGAATGGATCGTGCGAATGAATTAGAATGGATCGTATGAGTGAATTAGAATGGATCGTACGAATGAATTAGAATGGATTGTACGACTGAATTAGAATGGATCATACGAATGAATTAGATTGTATCGTACGGATGAATTAGAATGGATACATTCGTATGAATGAATTAGAATGAATCGTATGAATGAATTAGAATGGATTGTACGAATGAATTATAATGGATTGTGCGAATAAAAAAGAATGGATCGTACGAATGAATTAGAATGGATCGTACGAATGAATTAGAATGGATACATTCGTGCGAAAGAATTAGAATGGATTCTGTGAATGAATTAGAATGGATCGTACGAATGAACTAGAATGGATCGTACGAATGAAGTAGAATGGATACATTCGTGCGAATGAATTAGAATGGATCGTACGAATGAATTGGAATGGATCGTACAATCCATTCTAGTTCATTCGTACGATCCATTCTAATTCATTTGCAAGATCCATTCAAATTCATTCATACGATCCATTCTATTTCATTCGTACGATCCAATCTTACTCATTCGTACGATCCATTCTAATTCATTCGCATGAATGTATCCATTCTAATTCATTCGTACGATCCATTCTAATTCATTCGTATGATTGATTCTCATTCATTCGTACGATCCATTCTAATTCATTCTAATGGATTGTACGACTGAATTAGAATGGATTATACGAATGAATTAGATTGTATCGTACGAATGAAATAGAATGGATCGTACGAATGAAATAGAATGGATCGTACGGATGAATTTGAATGGATCGTGCGAATGAATTAGAATGGATCGTACGAATGAACTAGAATGGATCGTACAAATGAAGTAGAATGGATACATTCTTTCGAATATATTAGAATGGATCGTACGAATGAATTAGAATAGATCGTGCGAATGAATTAGTATGGATCGTACGAATGAATTAGATTGTATCGTACGAATGAATTAGAATGGATCGTGCGAATGAATTAGAATGGATCGTGCGAATGAATTAGAATGGATCGTACGAATGAATTAGAATGGATCGTGCGAATGAATTAGATTGTATCATTCGAATGAATTAGAATGGATCGTGCGAATGAATTAGAATGGATCGTACGAATGAATTAGAATGGATCATATGAATGAAGTAGAATGGATCGTGCGAATTAATTAGAATAGATCGTACGAATGAATTAGAATGGATACATTCGTGCGAATGAATTTGAATGGATCGTACGAATGAATTAGAATGGATCATGCGAATAAATTAGAATGGATCGTACGAATGAATTAGAATGGATACATTCGTGCGAATGAATTAGAATGGATCGTACGAATGAGTAAGAATGGATCGTACGAATGAATTAGAATGGATCGTACGAATGAATTAGAATGGATCGTACGAATGAGTAAGAATGGATCGTACGAATGAAATAAAATGGATCGTACGAATGAAATAGAATTGATCATACGAATGAATTTAAATGGATCGTGCGAATGAATTAGAATGGATCGTACGAATGAACTACAATGGATCGTACGAATGAAGTAGAATGGATACATTTGTGCGAATGAATTAGAATGGATCGTACGAATGAATTAGAATGGATTGTACGACTGAATTATAAAGGATCGTACGAATGAATTAGAATGGATCATGCGAATGAATTAGAATGGATCGTACAAATGAATTAGAATGGATTGTACGAATGAATTAGAATGGATACATTCGTGCGAATGAATTAGAATGGATCGTATGAATGAATTAGAGTGGATCGTATGAATGAATTAGAATGGATCGTGTGAATGAATTAGAATAGATCTTACGAATGAATTAGAATGGATACATTCGTGCGAATGAATTAGAATGGATCGTACGAATGAATTAGAATGGATCGTGCGAATGAATTAGAATGGATCGTACGAATGAATTAGAATGGATATATTCGTGCGAATGAATTAGAATGGATCATACGAATGAGTAAGAATGGATCGTACGAATGAAATAGAATGGATTGTACGAATGAATTTGAATGGATCGTGCGAATGAATTAAAATGGATCGTACGAATGAACTAGAATGGATCGTACGAATGAAATAGAATGGATCATGTGAATGAATTAGATTGGATCGTGCGAATAAATTAGAATGGATAGTACGAATGATTTAGAATGGATATATTCATGCGAATGAATTAGAATTGATCGTACGAATGAATTAGAATGGATCATACGAATGAATTAGAATGGATCGTATGAATGAATTAGAATAGATCGTGCGAATGAATTAGAATAGATCGTACGAATGAATTAGAATGGATACATTCGTGCGAATGAATTAGAATGGATCGTGCGAATGAATTAGAATGAATACATTCTTACGAATGAATTTGTATGGTTTGTATGAATGAATTAGAATGGATTGTACGACTGAATTAGAATGGATCATACGAATGAATTAGATTGTATCGTACGAATGAATTAGAATTAATCGTGCGAATGAATTAGAATGGTTTGTACGAATGAATTAGAATCGATCGTATGAATGAATTAGAATGGATCGTGCGAAAGAATTAGAACAGATCGTACGAATGAATTAGAATGGATACATTTGTGCGAATGAATTAGAATGGATCGTAGGAATGAATTAGAATGGATCGTGCGAATGAATTAGAATGGATCGTACGAATGAATTAGAATGAATATATTCGTGTGAATGAATTAGAGTGGATCGTACGAATGAATTAGATTGTATCGTACGAATGAATTAGAATGGATCGTGCGAATGAATTAGAATGGATCGTACGAATGAATTAGAATGGATCGTGCGAATGAATTAGAATAGATCGTACGAATGAATTAAAATGGATATATTCGTGTGAATGAATTAGAATGGATCGTACGAATGAATTAGATGGATTGTGCGAATGAATTAGAATGGGTCGTACGAATGAATTAGAATGGATTGTACGAATGAATTAGATTGGATCATGCGAATGAATTAGAATGGATCGTACGATTGAATTAGAATGGATACATTCGTGCGAATGAAATAGAATGGATGGTACGAATGAATTAGAATGGATCGTACGAATAAATTAGAATGGATCCTACGAATGAATTAAATGGATCGTACGAATGAATTAGATTGGATACATTCTAATTCATTCGTACGATCCATTCTAATTCATTCGCACAATCTATTCTAATTCATTCGTACGATCCATTCTAATTCATTAACACGATCCATTATAATTCATTCGTAAGATCCATTCTAATTTATTCGTACGATCCATTCTAATTCATTCGCACGATCCAATCAAATTCATTCGTACGATCCATTCTAATTTATTCGTACGATCCATTCTAATTCATTCGCACGATCCATTCTAATTCATTCGTACGATCCATTCTAATTCATTCGCACGATCCATTCTAATTCATTCATACGATCCATTCTAATTCATTCATACGATCCATTCTAATTCATTCGCACGATCCATTCTAATTCATTCGTACGATACAATCTAATTCATTCGTACGATCCATTCTAATTCATTCGTACGATCCATTCTAATTCATTCGTACTATCTATTCTAATTCATTCGCACGATCCATTCTAATTCATTCGTACGATACAATCTAATTCATTCGTATGATCCATTCTAATTCAGTCGTACAATCCATTCTAATTCATTCGTACGATCCATTCTAATTCATTTGCACGATCCATTCTAATTCATTCGCACGATCTATTCTAATTCATTCATATGATCCATTCTAATTCTTTCGCACGATCCATTCTAATTCATTCGTACGATCCATTCTAATTCATTCGCACGAATGTATCCATTCTAATTCATTCGTACGATCTATTCTAATTCAGTCGTACGATCGATTCTAATTCATTCGTACGATCCATTCTAATTCATTCGCACGATCCAATCTAATTCATTCGTACGATCCATTCTATTCATTCGTACGATACAATCTAATTCATTCGTACGATCCATTCTAATTCATTCGTAAGATCTATTGTAATTCATTCGCACGATCCATTCTAGTTCATTCATACATCCATTCTAATTCATTCGTACGATCGATTCTAATTCATTCGTACGATCCATTCTAATTCATTCGCACGATACATTCTAATTCATTACTATGATCCATTCTAATTCATTCGCACGATCCATTCTAATTCATTCATACGATCATTCTAATTCATACGTACGATCCATTCTAATTCATTCGAACGATCCATTCTAATTCAATCGTACGATCCATTCTAATTCATTCGCACGATCCATTCAAATTCATTCGTACAATCCATTCTCATTCATTCATACGATCCATTCTAATTCATTCTACTTCATTCGTACGATCCATTCTAATTCAGTCGTACAATCCATTCTAATTCATTCGTACGATCCATTCTAATTCATTTGTACGATCTATTCTAATTCATTCTTACGATCCATTCTAATTCATTCGTACGATCCATTCTAATTCATTCGCACGATCCAATCTAATTCATTCGTACGATCCATTCTAATTCATTCGTACGATCCATTCTAATTCATTCGCACGATCCATTCTAATTCATTCGTACGATACAATCTAATTCATTCGTACGATCGATTCTAATTCATTCGTACTATCCATTCTAATTCATTCGCACGATACAATCTAATTCATTCGTATGATCCATTCTAATTCAGTCGTATAATCCATTCTAATTCATTCGTACGATACAATCTAATTCTAATTCATTCTAATTCATTCGTACGATACAATCGATTCTAATTCATTCGTACGATACAATCTAATTCATTCGTATGATCCATTCTAATTCAGTCGTACAATCCATTCTAATTCATTCATACGAATGAATTAGATCGTGCGAATTAATTAGATTGTATCGTACGAATGAATTAGAATGGATCGTACGAATGAATTAGAATGCGAATGAATTAGAATGGATCGTGCGAATGAATTAGAATGGATCGTACGAATGAATTAGAATGGATCGTACGAATGAATTAGATTGGATCGTGCGAATGAATTATAATGGATCGTACGAATGAATGAGAATGGATTGTACGAATGAATTAGAATGGATCGTACGAATGAATTAGAATGGATACATTCGTGCGAATGAATTAGAATGGATCGTACGAATGAATTAGAATGGATCATTGGAATGAATTAGAATGGATCGTATGAATGAATTAGAATGGATAGTGCGAATGAATTAGAATAGATCGTGCGAATGAATTAGAATGGATCGTACGAATGAATTAGAATGGATTGTACGACTGAATTAGAATGGATCATACGAATGAATTAGATTGTATCGTATGAATAAATTAGAATGGATCGTGCGAATGAATTAGAATGGATCGTACGAATGAATTAGAATGGATCGTGCGAATGAATTAGAATCGATCGTACGAATGAATTAGAATGGATCATACGAATGAATTAGAATGGATCGTACGAATGAATTAGAATGGATTGTACGACTGAATTAGAATGGATCGTACGAATGAATTAGAATGGATCATGCGAATGAATTAGAATGGATCGTACGAATGAATTAGAATGAATACATTCTTACGAATGAATTTGTATGGTTTGTATGAATGAATTAGAATGGATTGTACGACTGAATTAGAATGGATCATACGAATGAATTAGATTGTATCGTACGATCCATTCTAATTCATTCGTACGAATAAAATCGTACGAATGAATTAGAATGGATCGTACGAATGAATTAGAATGGATCGTATGAATGAATTAGAATGTATCGTGGGAATGAATTAGAATAGATAGTACGAATGAATTAGAATGGATACATTCGTGCGAATGAATTAGAATGGATCGTACGAATGAATTAGAATGGATCGTACGAATGAATTAGAATGGATCTAGAATGGATACAGTCGTTCGAATGAATTAGAATGGATCTTTTGAATGAATTAGAATGGATCGTGCGAATGAATTAGAATAGATCGTACAAATGAATTAGAATGGATCGTACGAATGAATTAGATTGGATCGTGCGAATGAATTAGAATGGATCGTACGAATGAATTAGAATCGATCGTACGACTGAATTAGAATAGATCGTACGAATGAATTAGAATGGATACATTCGTGCGAATGAATTAGAATGGATCGTACGAATGAATTAGAATGGATCGTGCGAATGAATTAGAATGGATCATATGAATGAATTAGAATTGACCGTGCGAATGAATTAGAATGGATCGTGCGAATGAATTAGAATGGATCGTACGAATGAACTAGAATGGATCGTACAAATGAAGTAGAATGGATACATTCGTGCGAATGAATTAGAATGGATCGTACGAATGAATTAGAATGGATCGTACGAATGAATTAGAATGGATCGTACGAATGAATTAGAATAGATCGTATGACTGAATTAGAATGGATCGTACGAATGAATGGATCGTACGAATGAATTAGATTGTATCATACGAATGAATTAGAATGGATCGTGCGAATGAATTAGAATGGATCGTACGAATGAATTAGAATGGATCGTGCGAATGAATTAGAATGGATCGTGCGAATGAATTAGAATAGATCGTGCGAATGAATTAGAATGGATCGTGCGAATGAATTAGAATGGATCGTACGAATGAATAAGAATGGATCGTACGAATGAATTAGATTGGATCGTGTGAATGAATTAGAATGGATCGTACGAATGATTTAGAATGGATCATATGAATGAATTAGAATGGATACATTCGTGCGAATGAATTAGAATGGATTGTACGAATGAATTAGAATGGATCATGCGAATGAATTAGAATGGATCGTAAGAATGAATTAGAATGGATCGTACGAATGAATTAGATTGGATCGTGCGAATGAATTAGAATGGATCGTGCGAATGAATTAGAATGGATCGTACGAATGAATTAGAATGGATACATTCGTGCGAATGAATTAGAATGGATCGTACGAATGAATTAGAATGGATCATGCGAATGAATTAGAATGGATCATGCGAAGGAATTAGAATTGATCGTGCGAATGAATTAGAATGGATCATATGAATGAATTAGAATGGATTGTATGAATGAATTAGAATGGATCATGCGAATGAATTATAATAGATCGTACGAATGAATTAGAATGGATACATTCGTGAATGAATTAGAATGGATCGTACGAATGAATTAGATTGGATCGTGCGAATGAATTAGAATGGATCGTACGAATGAATTAGAATGGATCGTATGAATGAATTAGAATAGATCTTACGAATGAATTAGAATGGATACATTCGTGCAAATGAATTAGAATGGATCGTACGAATGAATTAGAATGGATCATGCGAATGAATTAGAATGGATCATGCGAATGAATTAGAATTGATCGTGCGAATGAATTAGAATGGATCGTGCGAATAAATTAGAATAGATCGTACGAATGAATTAGAATGGATTGTACGACTGAATTAGAATGGATCATACGAATGAATTATATTGTATCGTACAAATGAATTAGAATGGATTGTGCGAATGAATTAGAATGGATTGTACGAATGAATTAGATTGGATCGTGCGAATGAATTAGAATGGATCGTACGAATGAATTAGAATCGATCGTACGAATGAATTAGAATAGATCGTACGAATGAATTAGAATGGATACATTCGTGCGAATGAATTAGAATGGATCGTACGAATGAATTAGAATGGATCGTGCGAATGAATTAGAATGGATACATTCGTGCGAATGGATCGTACGAATGAATTAGAATGGATACATTCGTGTGAATGAATTAGAATGGATCGTGCGATTGAATTAGAATGGATTGTACGAATGAATTAGATTGGATCGTGCAAATGAAATAGAATGGATCGTACGAATGAATTTGAATGGATCGTGCGAATGAATTAGAATGGATCGTATGAATGAACTAGAATGGATCGTACGAATGAAGTAGAATGGATACATTCGTGCGAATGAATTAGAATGGATCGTACGAATGAATTAGAATGATCGTCTGAATGAACTAGAATGGATCGTACGAATGAATTAGAATAGATCGTACGAATGAATTAGAATGGATACATTTGTGCGAATGAATTAGAATCGATCGTACGAATGAATTAGAATGGATTGTGCGAATGAATTAGAATGGATCGTATGAATGAATTAGAATGGATCGTGCGAATGAATTAGAATGGATCGTACGAATGAATTAGAATGGATCATACGAATGAATTAGAATGGATTGTACGACTGAATTAGAATGGATCGTACGAATGAATTAGAATGGATCATGCGAATAAATTAGAATGGATCGTACGAATAAATTAGAATGAATACATTCTTACGAATGAATTTGTATGGTTCGTATGAATGAATTAGAATGGATTGTACGACTGAATTAGAATGGATCGTACGAATGAATTAGAATGGATCGTACGAATGAATTAGAATGGATATATTCGTGCGAATGAATTAGAATGGATCGTACGAATGAGTAAGAATGGATCGTACGAATGAAATAGAATGGATCGTATTAATGAATTTGAATGGATCGTGCGAATGAATTAGAATGGATCGTATGAATGAACTAGAATGGATAGTACGAATGAAGTAGAATGGATACATTCGTGCGAATTAGAATCGAATGAGTTAGAATGGATCGTTTGAATGAATTAGAATGGATCGTACGAATGAATTAGAATGGATCGTACGAATGAATTAGAATGGATCGTGCGAATGAATTAGAATGGATCGTACGAATGAATTAGAATGGATCGTATGAATGAATTAGAATGGATCATGCGAATGAATTAGAATAGATCGTACGAATGAATTAGAATGGATACATTCGTGCGAATGAATTAGAATGGATTGTACGAATGAATTAGAATGGATCGTGCGAATGAATTAGAATGGATCGTACGAATGAATTAGAATGGATACATTCGTATGAATGAATTAGAATAGATCGTATGAATGAATTAGAATGGATTGTACGAATGAATTATAATGGATTGTGCGAATGAAATAGAATGGATATTACGAATGAATTAGAATGGATCGTACGAATGAATTAGAATGGATACATTCGTGCGAAAGAATTAGAATGGATCGTACGAATGAGTAAGAATGGATCGTATGAATAAATTAGAATGGATCGTACGAATGAATTAGAATGGATCGTACAAATAAATTAGAATGGATCGTATGAATGAATTAGAATGGATCGTGCGAATGAATTAGAATAGATCGTACGAATGAATTATAATGGATACATTCGTGCGAATGAATTAGAATGGATCGTGCTAATGAATTAGAATGGATCGTACGAATGAATTAGATTGGATCGTGCAAATGAATTAGAAAGGATCGTACGAATGAATTAGAATGGATCTAGAATGGATACATTCGTTCGAATGAATTAGAATGGATCGTACGAATGAATTAGAATGGATCGTGCGAATGAATTAGAATGGATCGTATGAATGAATTAGAATGGATCGTGCGAATGAATTAGAATAGATCGTACAAATGAATTAGAATGGATCGTACGAATGAATTAGAATGGATTGTACGACTGAATTAGAATGGATCATACGAATGAATTAGATTGTATCGTACGAATGAATTAGAATGGATCGTACGAATGAACTAGAATGGATCGTACGAATGAAGTAGAATGGATACATTCGCACGATCTATTGTAATTCATTCGCACGAATGTATCCATTCTAATTCATTCGTACGATCCATTCTAATTCATTCGCATGAATGTATCCATTCTAATTCATTCGCACGATCCATTCTAATTCATTCATACGATCCATTCTAATTAATTCGTACGATCCATTCTAATTCATTCGCATGATCCATTCTAATTCATTCGTACGATACAATCTAATTCATTCGTATGATCCATTTTAATTCAGTCATACAATCTATTCAAATTCATTCGTACGATTCATTCTAATTCATTCACATGATCCATTCAAATTCATTCGTACGATCCATTCTATTTCATTCGTACGATCCATTCTTTCTCATTCGGATGATCCATTCTAATTCATTCGCACGAATGTATCCATTCTAATTCATTCGTACGATCCATTCTAATTCATTCGCACGATCCATACTAATTCATTCGTACGATCCATTCTAATTAATTCGCATGAATGTATCTATTCTAATTCATTTGTATGATCCATTCTAATTCATTCGCACGATCCATTCTAATTCATTCGCACGATCCATTCTAATTCATTCGCATAATCCGATCTAATTCATTCGCACGATCCATTCTAATTCATTCGAACGATCCATTCTAATTCATTTGTACGATCCATTCTAATTCATTCGCACTACTTCATTCGTACGATCCATTCTAGTTCATTTGTACGATCCATTCTAATTCATTCGCACGATCCATTCAAATTCATTCGTACGATCCATTCTATTTCATTCGTACGATCCATTCTATTTCATTCGTACGATCCATTCTAATTCATTTGTATAATACAATCTAATTCATTCGTATGATCCATTCTAATTCAGTCGTACAATCCATTAGAATGAATTAGAATGGATCGTACGAATGAATTAGAATGGGTCAGACGAATGAATTAGAATGGATCGTGCGAATGAATTAGAATGGATTGTACGAATGAATTAGATTGGATACATTCGTGCGAATGAATTAGAATGGATCGTACGAATGAATTAGAATGGATCGTGCGAATGAATTAGAATGGATCGTATGAGTGAATTAGAATGGATCGTACGAATGAATTAGAATGGATTGTACGACTGAATTAGAATGGATCATACGAATGAATTAGATTGTATCGTACGGATGAATTAGAATGGATACATTCGTATGAATGAATTAGAATGAATCGTATGAATGAATTAGAATGGATTGTACGAATGAATTATAATGGATTGTGCGAATAAAAAAGAATGGATCGTACGAATGAATTAGAATGGATCGTACGAATGAATTAGAATGGATACATTCGTGCGAAAGAATTAGAATGGATTCTGTGAATGAATTAGAATGGATCGTACGAATGAACTAGAATGGATCGTACGAATGAAGTAGAATGGATACATTCGTGCGAATGAATTAGAATGGATCGTACGAATGAATTGGAATGGATCGTACAATCCATTCTAGTTCATTCGTACGATCCATTCTAATTCATTTGCAAGATCCATTCAAATTCATTCATACGATCCATTCTATTTCATTCGTACGATCCAATCTTACTCATTCGTACGATCCATTCTAATTCATTCGCATGAATGTATCCATTCTAATTCATTCGTACGATCCATTCTAATTCATTCGTATGATTGATTCTCATTCATTCGTACGATCCATTCTAATTCATTCTAATGGATTGTACGACTGAATTAGAATGGATTATACGAATGAATTAGATTGTATCGTACGAATGAAATAGAATGGATCGCACGAATGAAATAGAATGGATCGTATGGATGAATTTGAATGGATCGTGCGAATGAATTAGAATGGATCGTACGAATGAACTAGAATGGATCGTACAAATGAAGTAGAATGGATACATTCTTTCGAATATATTAGAATGGATCGTACGAATGAATTAGAATAGATCGTGCGAATGAATTAGTATGGATCGTACGAATGAATTAGATTGTATCGTACGAATGAATTAGAATGGATCGTGCGAATGAATTAGAATGGATCGTATGAATGAATTAGAATGGATCGTGCGAATGAATTAGAATGGATCGTACGAATGAATTAGAATGGATCGTGCGAATGAATTAGATTGTATCATTCGAATGAATTAGAATGGATCGTGCGAATGAATTAGAATGGATCGTACGAATGAATTAGAATGGATCATATGAATGAAGTAGAATGGATCGTGCGAATTAATTAGAATAGATCGTACGAATGAATTAGAATGGATACATTCGTGCGAATGAATTTGAATGGATCGTACGAATGAATTAGAATGGATCATGCGAATAAATTAGAATGGATCGTACGAATGAATTAGAATGGATACATTCGTGCGAATGAATTAGAATGGATCGTACGAATGAGTAAGAATGGATCGTACGAATGAATTAGAATGGATCGTACGAATGAATTAGAATGGATCGTACGAATGAGTAAGAATGGATCGTACGAATGAAATAAAATGGATCGTACGAATGAAATAGAATTGATCATACGAATGAATTTAAATGGATCGTGCGAATGAATTAGAATGGATCGTACGAATGAACTACAATGGATCGTACGAATGAAGTAGAATGGATACATTTGTGCGAATGAATTAGAATGGATCGTACGAATGAATTAGAATGGATTGTACGACTGAATTATAAAGGATCGTACGAATGAATTAGAATGGATCATGCGAATGAATTAGAATGGATCGTACAAATGAATTAGAATGGATTGTACGAATGAATTAGAATGGATACATTCGTGCGAATGAATTAGAATGGATCGTATGAATGAATTAGAGTGGATCGTATGAATGAATTAGAATGGATCGTGTGAATGAATTAGAATAGATCTTACGAATGAATTAGAATGGATACATTCGTGCGAATGAATTAGAATGGATCGTACGAATGAATTAGAATGGATCGTGCGAATGAATTAGAATGGATCGTACGAATGAATTAGAATGGATATATTCGTGCGAATGAATTAGAATGGATCATACGAATGAGTAAGAATGGATCGTACGAATGAAATAGAATGGATTGTACGAATGAATTTGAATGGATCGTGTGAATGAATTAGAATGGATCGTACGAATGAACTAGAATGGATCGTACGAATGAAATAGAATGGATCGTGTGAATGAATTAGATTGGATCGTGCGAATAAATTAGAATGGATAGTACGAATGATTTAGAATGGATATATTCATGCGAATGAATTAGAATTGATCGTACGAATGAATTAGAATGGATCGTACGAATGAATTAGAATGGATCGTATGAATGAATTAGAATGGATCGTGCGAATGAATTAGAATAGATCGTACGAATGAATTAGAATGGATACATTCGTGCGAATGAATTAGAATGGATCGTGCGAATGAATTAGAATGAATACATTCTTACGAATGAATTTGTATGGTTTGTATGAATGAATTAGAATGGATTGTACGACTGAATTATAATGGATCATACGAATGAATTAGATTGTATCGTACGAATGAATTAGAATTAATCGTGCGAATGAATTAGAATGGTTTGTACGAATGAATTAGAATCGATCGTATGAATGAATTAGAATGGATCGTGCGAAAGAATTAGAACAGATCGTATGAATGAATTAGAATGGATACATTTGTGCGAATGAATTAGAATGGATCGTAGGAATGAATTAGAATGGATCGTGCGAATGAATTAGAATGGATCGTACGAATGAATTAGAATGAATATATTCGTGTGAATGAATTAGAGTGGATCGTACGAATGAATTAGATTGTATCGTACGAATGAATTAGAATGGATCGTGCGAATGAATTAGAATGGATCGTACGAATGAATTAGAATGGATCGTGCGAATGAATTAGAATAGATCGTACGAATGAATTAGAATGGATATATTCGTGTGAATGAATTAGAATGGATCGTACGAATGAATTAGATGGATTGTGCGAATGAATTAGAATGGGTCGTACGAATGAATTAGAATGGATTGTACGAATGAATTAGATTGGATCATGCGAATGAATTAGAATGGATCGTACGAATGAATTAGAATGGATACATTCGTGCGAATGAAATAGAATGGATGGTACGAATGAATTAGAATGGATCGTACGAATAAATTAGAATGGATCCTACGAATGAATTAAATGGATCGTACGAATGAATTAGATTGGATACATTCTAATTCATTCGTACGATCCATTCTAATTCATTCGCACAATCTATTCTATTCATTCGTACGATCCATTCTAATTCATTAACACGATCCATTATAATTCATTCGTAAGATCCATTCTAATTTATTCGTACGATCCATTCTAATTCATTCGCACGATCCAATCAAATTCATTCGTACGATCCATTCTAATTTATTCGTACGATCCATTCTAATTCATTCGCACGATCCATTCTAATTCATTCGTACGATCCATTCTAATTCATTCGCACGATCCATTCTAATTCATTCATACGATCCATTCTAATTCATTCGTACGATCCATTCTAATTCATTCGCACGATCCATTCTAATTCATTCGTACGATACAATCTAATTCATTCGTACGATCCATTCTAATTCATTCGTACGATCCATTCTAATTCATTCGTACTATCTATTCTAATTCATTCGCACGATCCATTCTAATTCATTCGTACGATACAATCTAATTCATTCGTATGATCCATTCTAATTCAGTCGTACAATCCATTCTAATTCATTCGTACGATCCATTCTAATTCATTTGCACGATCCATTCTAATTCATTCGCACGATCTATTCTAATTCATTCATATGATCCATTCTAATTCTTTCGCACGATCCATTCTAATTCATTCGTACGATCCATTCTAATTCATTCGCACGAATGTATCCATTCTAATTCATTCGTACGATCTATTCTAATTCAGTCGTACGATCGATTCTAATTCATTCGTACGATCCATTCTAATTCATTCGCACGATCCAATCTAATTCATTCGTACGATCCATTCTATTCATTCGTACGATACAATCTAATTCATTCGTACGATCCATTCTAATTCATTCGTAAGATCTATTGTAATTCATTCGCACGATCCATTCTAGTTCATTCATACATCCATTCTAATTCATTCGTACGATCGATTCTAATTCATTCGTACGATCCATTCTAATTCATTCGCACGATACATTCTAATTCATTACTATGATCCATTCTAATTCATTCGCACGATCCATTCTAATTCATTCATACGATCATTCTAATTCATACGTACGATCCATTCTAATTCATTCGAACGATCCATTCTAATTCAATTGTACGATCCATTCTAATTCATTCGCACGATCCATTCAAATTCATTCGTACAATCCATTCTCATTCATTCATACGATCCATTCTAATTCATTCTACTTCATTCGTACGATCCATTCTAATTCAGTCGTACAATCCATTCTAATTCATTCGTACGATCCATTCTAATTCATTTGTACGATCTATTCTAATTCATTCGTACGATCCACTCTAATTCATTCGTACGATCCATTCTAATTCATTCGCACGATCCAATCTAATTCATTCGTACGATCCATTCTAATTCATTCGTACGATCCATTCTAATTCATTCGCACGATCCATTCTAATTCATTCGTACGATACAATCTAATTCATTCGTACGATCGATTCTAATTCATTCGTACTATCCATTCTAATTCATTCGCACGATACAATCTAATTCATTCGTATGATCCATTCTAATTCAGTCGTATAATCCATTCTAATTCATTCGTACGATACAATCTAATTCTAATTCATTCTAATTCATTCGTACGATACAATCGATTCTAATTCATTCGTACGATACAATCTAATTCATTCGTATGATCCATTCAAATTCAGTCGTACAATCCATTCTAATTCATTCATACGAATGAATTAGATCGTGCGAATTAATTAGATTGTATCGTACGAATGAATTAGAATGGATCGTACGAATGAATTAGAATGCGAATGAATTAGAATGGATCGTGCGAATGAATTAGAATGGATCGTACGAATGAATTAGAATGGATCGTACGAATGAATTAGATTGGATCGTGCGAATGAATTATAATGGATCGTACAAATGAATTAGAATGGATTGTACGAATGAATTAGAATGGATCGTACGAATGAATTAGAATGGATACATTCGTGCGAATGAATTAGAATGGATCGTACGAATGAATTAGAATGGATCATTGGAATGAATTAGAATGGATCGTATGAATGAATTAGAATGGATAGTGCGAATGAATTAGAATAGATCGTGCGAATGAATTAGAATGGATCGTACGAATGAATTAGAATGGATTGTACGACTGAATTAGAATGGATCATACGAATGAATTAGATTGTATCGTATGAATGAATTAGAATGGATCGTGCGAATGAATTAGAATGGATCGTACGAATGAATTAGAATGGATCGTGCGAATGAATTAGAATCGATCGTACGAATGAATTAGAATGGATCATACGAATGAATTAGAATGGATCGTACGAATGAATTAGAATGGATTGTACGACTGAATTTGAATGGATCGTACGAATGAATTAGAATGGATCATGCGAATGAATTAGAATGGATCGTACGAATGAATTAGAATGAATACATTCTTACGAATTAATTTGTATGGTTTGTATGAATGAATTAGAATGGATTGTACGACTGAATTAGAATGGATCATACGAATGAATTAGATTGTATCGTACGATCCATTCTAATTCATTCGTACGAATAAAATCGTACGAATGAATTAGAATGGATCGTACGAATGAATTAGAATGGATCGTATGAATGAATTAGAATGTATCGTGGGAATGAATTAGAATAGATAGTACGAATGAATTAGAATGGATACATTCGTGCGAATGAATTAGAATGGATCGTACGAATGAATTAGAATGGATCGTACGAATGAATTAGAATGGATCTAGAATGGATACATTCGTTCGAATGAATTAGAATGGATCGTACGAATGAATTAGAATGGATAGTGCGAATGAATTAGAATGGATCTTTTGAATGAATTAGAATGGATCGTGCGAATGAATTAGAATAGATCGTACAAATGAATTAGAATGGATCGTACGAATGAATTAGATTGGATCGTGCGAATGAATTAGAATGGATCGTACGAATGAATTAGAATCGATCGTACGACTGAATTAGAATAGATCGTACGAATGAATTAGAATGGATACATTCGTGCGAATGAATTAGAATGGATCGTACGAATGAATTAGAATGGATCGTGCGAATGAATTAGAATGGATCATATGAATGAATTAGAATTGACCGTGCGAATGAATTAGAATGGATCGTGCGAATGAATTAGAATGGATCGTACGAATGAACTAGAATGGATCGTACAAATGAAGTAGAATGGATACATTCGTGCGAATGAATTAGAATGGATCGTACGAATGAATTAGAATGGATCGTACGAATGAATTAGAATGGATCGTACGAATGAATTAGAATAGATCGTATGACTGAATTAGAATGGATCGTACGAATGAATGGATCGTACGAATGAATTAGATTGTATCATACGAATGAATTAGAATGGATCGTGCGAATGAATTAGAATGGATCGTACGAATGAATTAGAATGGATCGTGCGAATGAATTAGAATGGATCGTGCGAATGAATTAGAATAGATCGTGCGAATGAATTAGAATGGATCGTGCGAATGAATTAGAATGGATCGTACGAATGAATAAGAATGGATCGTACGAATGAATTAGATTGGATCGTGTGAATGAATTAGAATGGATCGTACGAATGATTTAGAATGGATCATACGATTGATTTAGAATAGATCGTGCGAATGAATTAGAATGGATATATTCGTGCGAATGAATTAGAATGGATCGTACGAATGAATTAGAATGGATCGTGCGAATGAATTAGAATGGATCGTATCGTACGAATGAATTAGAATAGATCGTGCGAATGAATTAGAATGGATCGTGTTAATGAATTAGAATGGATCGTACGAATGAATTAGAATGGATCGTGTGAATGAATTAGATTGGATCGTGCGAATGAATTAGAATGGATTGTACGAATGAATTAGGATAGATCATACGAATGAATTAGAATGGATCGTACGAATGAATTAGAATGGATCGTACGATTGAATTAGAATGGATCATGCGAATGAATTAGAATGGATCCTACGAATGAATTAGAATTGATCATACGAATGGATTAGATTGGATCGTGCGAATGAATTAGAATGGATCGTACGAATGAATTAGAATGGATCGTACAAATGAATTAGAATAGATCGTACGAATGAATTAGAATGGATACATTCGTAAGAATGAATTAGAATGGATCGTACGAATGAATTAGAATGGATCGTGCGAATGAATTAGAATGGATCATGAGAATGAATTAGAATTGATCGTACGAATGAATTAGAATGGATCGTACGAATGAATTATAATGGATCGTACGAATGAATTAGAATGGATCGTACGAATGAATTAGAATGGATCGTGCGAATGAATTAGAATAGATCGTACGAATGAATTTGAATGGATGTATGAATGAATTAGAATGGATCGTGCGAATGAATTACAATAGATCGTACGAATGAATTAGAATGGATCATACGAATGAATTAGAATGGATCGTGCGAATGAATTAGAATGGATCGTACGAATGAATTAGAATGGATCGTACGAATGAATTAGATTGGATCGTGCGAATGAATTAGAATGGATCGTACGAATGAATTAGAATCGATCGTACGAATGAATTAGAATAGATCGTACGAATGAATTAGAATGGATACATTCGTGCGAATGAATTAGAATGTATCGTACGAATGAATTTGAATGGATCGTGCGAATGAATTAGAATGGATCGTGCGAATGAATTAGAATGGATCGTACGAGTGAATTAGAATGGATCGTACGATCTATTCTAATTCAGTCGTACGATCGATTCTAATTCATTCGCACGATCCATTCTAATTCATTCGCACGATCCATTCTAATTCATTCGTACGATACAATCTAATTCATTCGTATGATCCATTCTAATTCAGTCGTGCAATCCATTCTAATTCATTCATACGAATGAATTAGATCGTGCGAATGAATTAGATTGTATCGTACGAATGAATTAGAATCAATCGTACGACTGAATTAGAATAGATCGTACGAATGAATTAGAATGGATACATTCGTGCGAATGAATTAGAATGGATCGTACGAATGAATTAGAATGCATCGTGCGAATGAATTAGAATGGATCGTATGAATGAATTAGAATTGATAGTGCGAATGAATTAGAATGGATGGTACGAATGAGTTAGATTGTATCGTACGAATGAATTAGAATGGATCGTACGAATGAATTAGAATGGATCGTATGAATGAATTAGAATGGATCGTGCGAATGAATTAGAATAGATCGTACGAATGAATTAGAATGGATACATACGAATGAAATAGAATGGATCGTACGAATGAATTAGAATGGATCATGCAAATGAATTAGAATGGACCGCACGATTGAATTAGAATTGATCGTACGAATGAATTAGATTGAATCGTGCGAATGAATTAGAATGGATCGTACGAATGAATTAGAATGGATCGTACGAATGAATTAGAATGGATCATGCGAATGAATTAGAATGGATCGTACGAATGAATTAGAATGGATCGTACGAATGAATTAGATTGGATCGTGCGAATGAATTAGAATGGATCGTGCGAATGAATTAGAATGGATCGTGCGAATGAATTAGAATGGATCATGCGAATGAATTAGAATGGATCGTACGAATGAATTAGAATGGATCGTACGAATGAATTAGATTGGATCGTGCGAATGAATTAGAATGGATCGTGCGAATGAATTCGAATGGATCGTACGAATGAATTAGAATAGATACATTCGTGCGAATGAATTAGAATGGATCGTACGAATGAATTAGATTGAATCGTGCGAATGAATTAGAATGGATCGTACGAATGAATTAGAATGGATCGTACGAATGAATTAGAATAGATGGTACGAATGAATTAGAATGGATACATTCGTGCGAATGAATTAGAATGGATCGTACGAATGAATTAGAATGGATCGTGCGAATGAATTAGAATGGATCGTGCGAATGAATTAGAATTGATCGTACGAATGAATTAGAATAGATTGTACGAATGAATTAGAATGGATACATTCGTGCGAATAAATTAGAATGGATCGTACGAATGAATTAGAATGGATCGTGCGAATGAATTAGAATGGATCGTGCGAATGAATTAGAATGGATCGTGCGAATGAATTAGAATGGATCGTACGAATGAATTAGAATGGATCGTACGACTGAATTAGAATAGATCTTACGAATAAATTAGATTGTATCGTATGAATGAATTAGAATGGATCGTACGAATGAATTAGAATGGATCGTACGAATAAATTAGAATGGATCGTGCAAATGAATTAGAATGGATACATTCGTGCGAATGAATTAGAATGGATTGTACGAATGAATTAGAATGGATCGTGCGAATGAATTAGAATGGATACATTCGTGCGAATGGATCGTACGAATGAATTAGAATGGATACATTCGTGCGAATGAATTAGAGTGGATCGTGCGAATGAATTAGAATGGATCGTACGAATGAATTAGAATGGATCGTACGAATGAATTAGAATGGATCGTGCGAATGAATTAGAATGGATCTTATGAATGAATTAGAATGGATCGTACGAATGAATTAGAATAGATTGTACGAATGAATTAGAATGGATACATTCGTGCGAATGAATTAGAATGGATCGTACGAATGAATTAGAATGGATCGTGCGAATGAATTAGAATGGATCGTGCGAATGAATTAGAATTGATCGTACAAATGAATTAGAATAGATTGTACGAATGAATTAGAATGGATACTGTTGGGGGTAGACAGAAACCACATATCTTGGGTAGCATTGCAAACGCATCTGAGATAAGAGTTCTCGAGGGAGCCCGTCCAAAAAGCTCGCCCTCCCAGCCCATCAGGAGCTCGCCGCCCCACAGGGAGCTGGATGGACACCTTGTATCTGAGTGCAGCTCGCAGGAGTTCGCTCCCCCGTGCTCACCAAATCACCTTGACAGGGAGCGAGATCCACATTAGGCTGAAAGGGCCCAGGCCAAGAGCACTCTTAAGAGCTCGCCTGAGCTCGATGGAGCTCGCCTGATATCGCCCAGAAGCTCGCTCAGGAGCTCGCCTGAGCTCGATGGAGTTCGCCTGAGATCGCCCGGAAGCTCGCTCAGGAGCTCGCCCCGCAGCTCGCCAAGCTCACCCAGGAGCTCGCCTAAGCTCGCTCAGGAGCTCGCCCCGGAGTTCGCCAAGCCCGCGCGAGAACTCGCTGGCAGTGATAGCGGGAGTTAGACCGTCATGCATAACGAAGACACCGGCATCGCGAACGCCCCTAGCTCGCGCAGGAGCTCGCCCCTAGCTCGCTCAGGAGCTCGCCCAAGCTCGCCAGAATTCCCCAGTTTATCGAGGAGGTTGCTCCCGTGAGGTCCGACTCTTGATAGATGTGGAAGAGAAGGCGGAGCAATGGAGGGCGAGCTCACCTTAGCTCCCCGTCGGAGGTCGCCCACAATGTATGAGAGGATGCCAGGTGTCAAAACCCCACGGAAGCTACGTGGACAAATGTGGTCCACGGAAGCTCGCTCGAATCAGTTCGAGACCTCCCAGACTTGAACATTCCAGAAGGGCCACCTGGCCACGACAAGAAAGATTCCCTCCCCCACTCAAACCGCCTGGCAGGCCTGACGACAGAATGTCAGGGCGCGAGTACCAAGGACTGTCAGACCCACGCGAGCCAGAACGTGGGGGGTCTAGAAGGCGCCGGAAGAATCTCCACGTGTCGGGCCACGGTAGGCCGCCGATTGCTATAAATGCTCACCCCCAGGCTCCATAGTACAGGTTCGAAATCCCTTTTCCTTCCTCTTTGGTCCATTACAGCTCGCCGTTGTGCCACTGTGACTGACTTGAGCGTCGGAGGGTCTGCGCTCCTGAGGGAGCCAGCCGTTCTCACGTTCTCTTTTCTTTGTCTTGCAGGCAGCCCGCACGGACCAGCGAAAAATCCCCCGAACATTTGGCGCCGTCTGTGGGATCTTCGACTGGTTCCTGCGAGAACGCCCACGACCACGCGGTTGAGCGCAGTTCGCTCTCGTAACCTCAAGGATGGCTCCGGCGACAAGGGGACGCAGGCGACCGAGGACTCGTGCCAGATCTGCACGCAGCGAGCCTCCGGTCGAGACCCCTCAGCCCCAGGTCCCGCTCAGCGACCAACTCTTGTTGGAGATGTTGGCCACCCAGCGGGCGATGATGGAGGAGCTGACACGATTGCGTCAGGCTCCGGCGGCCAGCCGACGATCTGGGCCGGCGAAGACGGTGTCTCCGGTGCGACCACCGGCGTCAACATCGCGACCGCCCACGGTCGCTCCGGTGCGGCAGGTTTCCCAACCGGAACCCCCAGTCGGGAGAGCGGCTGTACGCGGGGTGCCGGAAACCCCGCTCACAAGGTTGCAGAAGCTAGTCACCCAGCGATCTAGCAACCAGGCGACCTCGCGCGCGACCGTTCCCTGCCGCCGTAGCCGGAGCGCCGATTCTGAGGGGTCGGAGGCAAGATCTCTAGAGCGGGATCGCGACCCACGCCATCGGCGACGAGGGAAAGAGCCCGCGGTGGAAATATCTTCAGGAGCTCGAGAGGCAACGGCCTCCCACAGACCAACTGACGCGCCGAAGGAATCCGTGGGTGGACAGCAAGGAGCCCGCCGAGCGGTTGCCCCCGAGGGTCGCCGCGGGGTGGGGCCGACCTCGCCACAAGGGAGCGTACGAGACCGCCTAGGACCTGCGCAGCCGCCTCTGGGAGTTCTCCCCGGGCGCTGGCGGCGACCTAGTGCGCCAGTAGATTTACTTGAAGACCTTGCCGCCCACGGAGGTAGCTCGTCTTTCACCAGCGAGGTCCACCAAGGGGGTTTTCCGCACCACTGGACCCCCCCGAAGTTTGTATTGTTCGACGGGTCGCAGGATCCCGTTGACCATCTCTTGGCTTACAGAAAGCTTCTGTTTTTCCGGGACCAAGACCACGTCTTGTGCCGAGCATTCCCGAGCAGTTTGACCGGCTCGGCATTGAACTGGTTCCACAAGTTGCTGCCCGGCACGATCCCCGACTTTCCAACTCTCTCTAGGCTATTCCTGGAGCAGTATCGCTGCAATAGGCAGCCCCCGAAGAGAATCGAGTCTCTGTTTACTTTAACCATGGGAGCTCGCGAGACGCTCCGGTGCTTCGCAACGCGATTCCGGAGCGCCTACCTCGCTCTGGAAGACGCGGCGGGCCAAGATCGTACCGTGGTGAGCGCTTTCAGAAGCGCCCTCCCCGAGGGTTGCAAGCTTCATGACGCTCTAGTGATCAAGGACCCTCGCACGATGGTTGAACTATTTGCCCTGGTCCAGCAACACATCAAGCTCGAAGACGCTGTGCTAGACCGAAAGGGAAAGGCAGTCGAGCAGCGACCTCCTCCGGCCCCGCGACCGCTCGTCGTCAAGGCCGTGGAGAGAAGGGAGGTGCCCCTGGCGGTGGCTTTGCCTGGATCGCCCGCTGTTCCTGCTGAACAGCCCGCTGAAGCCCCCACGGCTGTCGCTGGAAGGCCGGCGCACTGGCGCCTGCCTCCAGGACCTGGGGAGCGGGATTTCACCGTGCTGACCCACTCGCCAGGACAAATCTTCCATCAGATTCGGAATGAACCTTTCTTCCAGTACCCGCCACCCCTACAGGTCGGAGAGCCTGGCTCTACCGACAACTCGCGGTGGTGCGCCTTTCATCGAAGCCCTGGGCATCACACTAACAGATGCCGGGCTCTCAAGAACCACCTCGAGGACTTGGTCACCCAGGGCCACTTCAATCAGTTTATTTCGCCTCCAAGGAGGTTCGAGGTAGTACCGACACGGGCCCCTCGGGAGGGAGATCGCCCGGGGCCCGCTGAGCCCGCCCTGCCTCCGCCTCCCGCGGAAGGACCGGCGATCTGCCATACCATTAGCGGGCGGCTGTGCGGCCCGAGATCCAGTAATGAAGCCCGCCGACGAGTCAGGGAGATGGAGCGGGCACAAAAGGTATTTTCCGTCTCGCTAACTCCTACTTTACTTCAAGCACCAAGGGTGGAAGCCCGCGATTTTCTCTGGTTTTCGGAAGATGACATGACTGGGGTCGTTACGCCCCACAATGACCCCCTCGTCATACGCCTGATGATGGCTAACATCGAGGTGAGGCGAGCTCTGGTTGATCCGGGGAGCGCCGTGGACATCCTTTTTCTGTCGGCCTACCTGCGAATGGGGTTGAGACTCGCCGACCTGTCTCCCTCGATGAGCTCCCTCAGTGGGTTCACCGGAGAGGTCGCCAGAGTGGCAGGGGAGATAACCCTTACGGTGACCGCTGGCCCAGAGGCTCGCCAAGTCCGCTTCGCGGTAGTGGATGGAAGTTTCGCATTTAACGCCATCCTTGGGTGGCCTTGGCTAAGGCAAATGAATGCGGTAGCTTCACCCAACCATCAGGCCCTCAAATTCCCGACCGCGAGCGGGGTCGTAGTAATTCGGGGTGATCAGGTAGCCGCTACCCGATGCGAGCAGGATGTCCTTCACCTCAGGGACATGGAGGTCGCCGAGGCCAAGAGGCCCGCACCCTCCTAGCAATTACCGCCCGCTACGAGCGAGCTAGTGGGGAGCCCGCTGGAGGCCTCCTCGCTTAAGTCCCCTACTCCACCCCCGGGTGGGAGCGGTGTGGACCTTAAGTTGGAGGAGGGAGGTCGCCCGACAACCCCCAAGAGAGGAAGTTTTCCAATTGCCGAACCACTTCAAGAGGTCGACATTGGCGGCAAGGAAGGGCCAGGAGTTGTTAGCCTCGGGACCTCGCTAACCAAGGGCGAGGTCCTGGCCATAACCAACTTGCTCAGGGAATACCGTGACGTATTCGCCTGGAGCTTCGCGGACATGCCAGGGATTGACCCGGAGGTCGCCTGTCATCGTCTGCACACCATGAAGGAGTTCCCGCCGGTCAAGCAGAAAGCTCGGCACATACCTGCTGCAAAGTCCATTGCAGTGGCGGCAGAGATAGACAAGCTGGAGCGAGCCGGCTTCATCCGCGAGGCGCACTTCCCCGAGTGGATCTCCAATATCGTGGCGGTGCCAAAGAAGAGCGGAGCGGTCAGGGTGTGCATCGACTTCTCCGACCTCAACAAGGCATGCCCGAAGGATGGATTTCCTCTTCCGAGAATAGGCGCACTGGTCGACGCAGCTGTCGGGTTCCAGGCCCTGTCCTTCATGGATGGATATTCTGGGTATAACCAGATACCTCTCCACGCCGACGATCAGGAGAAGACCGCCTTCTACTCCGGAGCGGGCTACCAGAAGTTGTACTGCTATCGAGTGATGCCGTTCGGACTTAAGAACGCTGGAGCGACCTACCAAAGGCTAGTCACTCAGATGTTCAAAGATCAGATCGGTAGAAACGTCGAAGTTTATATAGACGACCTCCTGGTGAAGAGTCGGGAGAGGGAGGGGCATGTTGCCGATCTCCGCGAAACCTTTAAGGTACTGAGAAAGTACCAAATGAGGCTAAACCCGGCGAAGTGCGCATTCGGGGTGACGTCGGGGAAATTCCTCGGGTACCTGGTCACCCACAGGGGGATCGAGGCCGACCCTGGGCAAATCCGAGCACTTGTCGAGATGCCCGCGCCGAGGACCCGGCAGGAAGTCCAGAGGCTGAGCGGGCGAATCGCCGCGCTCAATCGGTTCATCTCCAAATCCTCAGACAACTGCCGACCTCTTTTCGAGCTGCTACGAAAAGGAGCAAGCATTTGTTGGGATGAGAAGTGCGAGCACGCCTTCCAAAAGATCAAGGACTACCTGGCGAGCCCACCGATCTTAGCGGCACCCAAAGAGGGCGCCGAACTCGGCGTGTACCTTGCGGTCACTGAGAATGCGGTGAGCGGGGTCCTGGTTGTGGAAGAAGCAAAGGTGGAGCGGCCTGTCTACTTTGTAAGCCACACGATGCTTCCCGCCGAGCTCCGGTATCGACCAATCGAGAAGGTCGCATTGGCCTTGGTCCTTACCGCGAGAAAGCTCCACCCCTACTTCTCGGCGCACCCTGTCAGGGTCATCACAGAGCACCCTCTAAAGAGCGCGCTCTCCAGGCCCTCAGTAGCCGGCAGGCTCTACCGTTGGTCCGCCGAGCTCGCAGCCTATGGCTTGGAGTATGTCCCTCGAGTTGCGGTCAAAGGACAGGCGCTCGCCGATTTCTTGGCGGACTTCCCCATAGAAGAACCGGTCCAGTACCGGGAGGATGAGCCAACTGAGGCACACCCTGGGAAGGCGAGGTTCTTGGACAAACAAGGCGAGCATCCTCCAACTAAGCGTTCAGAGGAGGCAGGCTGGGAATTATTCGTCGATGGATCCTCCAACGCTTTGGGGGCTGGGATCGGGGTCGCACTGATCGCCCAGTCGGTACTTCTGGAGAAGTCAGTCCGACTGGATTTCGCCGCTACCAACAATGAGGCAGAATATGAGGCGCTGCTGGCCGGCCTGGAGCTCGCCAAAGAGGTAGGCGCCGAACGCCTGAAGGTCTTTAGCGATTCCCAGCTAATTGTTTGCCAAGTCAATGGGGAGTACGCCTCTCGGGACGCACGAATGGCGGGCTACGTGGATCTGGTGAAGCACAAGGCCGCGGAGTTCGAAAAGGTTTCCTTCGAGCAAATTCCGCGAGCCGATAATAGGCGAGCTGATGCTTTGGCAAACGCCGCCTCTTTGCTGGGAACATCAGAGGCTCGCCAGATTCTCATCGAAGTCCAAAGTCAGTCTCGGCTCCAACTGATGGAGCCCGCTGTTAACCAAGTCTCCGCCAACGTACCACTCAGCGGGTGGACCGCCCCCATTTTTCGCTTTCTCCAGAAGGGCGAGCTACCAGAGGATAGAGAGGAAGCCCGGCGAGTGGAGAAATGCGCTGGGCACTATCTCATTCGCTGGGATCGCCTTTTTCGAAGATCCTTTGGCGGGCCAAGTCTCCGTTGCGTCGAGAGCCCGGAAACCGAAGAAGTTCTAAAGTGCATTCACTCTGGCGAGCTGGGAAACCACGCTGGTGGGCGGTCTCTTGCTGCGAAAGTACGAAGGCAAGGATACTGGTGGCCCACTCTGGAGCAAGACGCTTTGAAGGTCGCCCAGAGGTGCATCCAGTGCCAAAAGCACGCCACCACGAACCATATGCCCGCAGAAGAACTGCATCCTCTGGCGAGCCCCTGGCCTTTCCAGCAATGGGGGTTGGACATTGTGGGACCTTTCCCTGTGTCAGCCCGGCAAAAGAAATTCATCCTAGTAGCTACGGACTACTTCACCAAATGGGTGGAAGCGGTCCCGCTAGCTAAGATAGGCGAGAAGCAAGTCAAGGACTTCCTTTGGAAGAATATCTTCTGCCGCTTTAGGCTGCCACGAGTG
Organism: Chamaelirium japonicum; assembly: GCA_947650365.1. NCBI lineage: Eukaryota > Viridiplantae > Streptophyta > Magnoliopsida > Liliales > Melanthiaceae > Chamaelirium > Chamaelirium japonicum. Next base: position 360,303 of record CANTAL010000149.1, read on the forward strand.
CTGATCACCGACAATGGTCGCCAGTTCGATAATCGCTTGATCAGAAGCTTTTGTGTTGAATATGGGGTCGACCTAAGGTTCTCATCCCCGAGGTACCCTCAAAGCAACGGGCAGGCCGAAGCGACGAATCGCGTGATCTTGGACAACCTCAAGAAGAGGCTGGAAGGGAAAAAAGGATTGTGGGAGCAGGAGCTCGATGGAGTCTTGTGGGCCTATCGCACTACTCCACGTCGCTCAACTAACGAATCCCCTTTCAGTCTCACTTTTGGTTGCGAAGCCGTGCTACCCATAGAGGCCGAGCTGCCCACTGAAAGAAGGTTTGCGTCGGCGGAGGTCGACAACGACAAACTGCTAGTCGACTCCCTTGATCAACTCGAAGAAAGACGAGAGCGCGCCAATCTACACCTCGCCGGATACCGACAAGAGATGAAGCGCGCCTATGATAAAAGAGTCCGCCATCGGGCATTCAAAGCCGGGGATATGGTGATGAGGAAGGTGTTCGCAAACACTCAAGAGCCTAATGCAGGAAAGCTCGCGGCGAACTGGGAAGGCCCTTACCTAATACGCGAAGCGCGAGGCCAGGGGGCTTACCAGTTGATGACCGCTGAAGGCGACCTGTTAGAGCGGCCTTGGAATGCTTTACACCTTCGCAAGTTCTATGCCTAAGGAAATTTTTGTAAAATTTTCTTTTTGAAGAGGTTATGAATGAATGACGGGATTTTCCACAAGGAATTCCACCCGGAAGCTCGCCGCACCAAGAGCTCGCTTAATCTACAAAACAGTCCGCCATTGTGCGGACTTAAAGCAAGACCGGAATCCTCAGAGGCAGCCAGTGGGCGACCTTGAGCTTCCCGGGGCAGTCCGCCGTTGTGCGGACTTAAAGCAAGACCGGGATCCTCAGAGGCAGCCAGTGGGCGACCTTGAGCTTCCCGGGGCAGTCCGCCGTTGTGCGGACTTAAAGTAAGACCGGGATCCTCAGAGGCAGCCAGTGGGCGACCTTGAGCTTCCCGGGGCAGTCCGCCGTTGTGCGGACTTAAAGCAAGACCAGGATCCTCAGAGGCAGCCGGTGGGCGACCTTGAGCTTCCCGGGGAAGTCCGCTGCCTAGTGGATTCTAAACCTAACCAGGATCCTTCGCGTTCACCTGCCATGAACGGAAGCATCCTGGCGTTGGCAAACCCCTCAAAGGGCGAGCCCGCCAAACAGGATCATCGAGAGAAATTAACCGGGCAGGGGGCAGCTAGCACTTATTAGTTTCCTTTAAAAATAAAAATCGTTTAAGTCTCTGAGTGTAGGGAAGTTTTTGAAGTCTTTTGGTTCGTTTTAACGTTTTCCGGGCTCAGAGACTATCGAGTTTTTACGAGCATGCCGAGTTTTTCGTTTGCATATACTTAAAAATAAAAGGGTTGAATCGAATTAGCTGCCTCGCCCGGGGTATCGCTCTCGAGGTCGCTGCGAACTCCCAAAGCGGACTCATAAAAGGCACATAGAAAGAAAGAAACGCATATGCGGGCCCAGAAAGATAAATTTCATTGATTGGCAAAAATTACAAAAGTAGTTACAAGGCAGCAAGCTCAAGGCTTGCTTGTCTCCGCCCCACTGTCGTCCCCTCGGCGCCGCTTCTTCGACCTTTCGGTCTTGTATTTCTCCACAGCGGCCAGGGCGCCTTTCTTGAGGAGATCGTCCAGTTGGGCTTGGAGGCGGCCTTGCTGAGCCCGAAGGCCGTTGGCGTGTGTCTCCTTCAAGGCCGCAATCTCTGTCTTCAGAGCAGCGACCTCCCCCTGAAGTTGAGCCGCCTCCCGCTGTGCGACCTCCCGGGCGGACACAGCTTCATCTCGCTCCGCCTTGGCCTTGAGGAGGGCAGTAGCGGACAGGCCTTTGGCTACCTCGGCCATGGCGAGGCCTGACGCCAGGGTTTTGACCCTGCGGTGTAGTGCCTCTGACTCCACCCTCAGCTCCTCGGAGCCCTTGGCTCGCTGAAGCTCGTGGATGTGCTCGTCTACCTTGCGCTCGGACCCCCGAAGGGAATCATCGAACAAGGCGGCCAGTGCCTTCCCGGCCCCAGCGACCTCCGCGGCCAGCGCCTGGCTCTGCTTCTCCGCCTGCATAAGGAAGGTGAAACAGTTAGCAAAAATTGAGACTAAGATTTATAAGGAGGCAGGTGCGGTGAGTACCTCGGCAAGGCGTTCGCTTATGGAAGCGAAGGGAGCCCGCGCGAAAACGTTGCGGCCCAGCAGCTGCCGCACGTAGTGGGGCGCCCTCCCCTCCTCCGCAGAGGAGCCCGCGCTGGGACCCCCGGGAGCTCCGGAAGGAGGGGGCACGCCAGGAGGAGTGGGGGCTATCACCTCCCCCGGGCGAGCTCTGGCTCCTGGCGGGCTCGGAGGGTCCGCGGTGGCCCCCTTGGCCTCTGGCTCCGAGCTGAAGGACTCGGAGTCGGAGCCAATGTCAACAAAGCTAGGGGACCTGTAGACCAGGTCCCCTAAGCCCTGCTGGGAGCCCGCTCCCTCCTGGCCTTCTGCAGGAGGCGAGGCCGGAGGGGCGGGAGCTGGAGCGGTCGCCGGTGTAGAGGCCGCGGGAGTTGGAGCCGAGGCCGGCAAGGAGGTCGCAGCGACGGCGTCGGACTCGCCCTGCTGGACCCCTGCCCCGTTGGCGGGAGATGGAGGCTCCTGCCCGCTCGATCCCGGCCCTGGTGCGGGAGCTGATGGAGTCGCGGGCTTCATCCCTTGGGCGGGAGCAACAGGCTCCGCCCGAGGAGCTTGAGGGGCGGGCTCTTCTTCCTCGGAGCCTGTTGCTTCCTCCGCAGAGTCCGTCCAGCTGGGCTCCGAGTCCAAGCCCGCCTCCTCCAGCGCTTTCCGCCGTTGCTCCGCCTGGACGTCAGAAGGCGCGGGCCCTGCGCGTTTGGCCTTCTTCTTCCCGCGGGCCTCCATCTCCGGCGTCAGCACTGCTACACGAAGCGGGACGGTCAGATCGCCCGGGAAGTAGCCCATTAGAATTTGAGCCATCCCGGACTCGACTTCCGCCATGGTAAGCGGGAGGTCGATGTTCGGGTCGTCGGGCTCAACCATTTGGATCTTGCGGCGAACAATCGGAGTTGGGGCGGGAGGCTGACCTGGGCCGGCGTCCGGGCGAGGAGGTTGCGGAGGAGCGGAAGCTTCGCCCTGGTGAAGCATCTCCATGGTATCGGGGTCGTTGAGGCGGATGGGCGAAGCCCGCCTCCGGACCGTCTTCTTACGGGGGTTGCCTCCCGAGCTCCCGGCCCCCTTGCTGGCCCCTTTGGAGGGAGGGGCGTTCTGCATCGGCGGAATAGCGCCGACCTCCTCCTCTTTCTTCTTCCGGACGGTCTTCTGCTTCAGCAGAATAGCGCCGGTCTTCCCGTCCTTCAGCTGGAAGGCGAAGTCGGGGGCGGTGATCTTCTCCGGAGTCCGCCCACCGAGGTAGTGGAGGATCGCATCGTCCAGAGATCGCTCCCGGTCGGGAGCGATGCACTTCTTCTTCCCCGCCTTGTAGAAGGAGATCTCCCGAAAGACCGCCGTCGGGGGAACCCCGGGGTGAGCCGGGACTCCGCTGTGCCGCCCGCGCCAGTCGCCGACCACCACGAAAGGATAGTCCTTCCAGTGGCGGTCCTTGCTCTCGATGGTGGAGAAGGGGAGCACCTCGCCAGGCCGCCCGGCGAGGTAAAAGTAGCCGCAGCCCGCGGTGCTGAAGACCGACGAGGGCTTGAGGAGCCACTTTTTGAGCAAGTAGCTCAGTGGGATCCTCGCCTTCAGAGCGGTCTCCAGCTGGGACAGCCCGTAGAGTATCCCCCAGGAGTTTCCTGAGAGTTGGGCGGGGCAAAGCCCCGTCAACTCCAGGAGCTCCCCGGCGAGATGACTCAGGGGGAACCGCAGCCCGGACCACAGCAGCCCGACAGAAGCTACTGTGCCCTGGGGCGGCCTCCCCGAGAGTGGCATCTCGGTGACGAGGATCTCCCGAGGGAGATCGATCGCCGCTCGGATACTGTCCCCGACAGGCACCCCGACGGGGTTTTGCAGCCAGACCACCGCTCTTTCGGTGGCGGGCTCAGCGGCCCGGGCGGCAGCAGCAGCGGCAGCAACAGCAGCAGCAACGTCAGCAGCGGAAGCCATGAGAGCAGAAGGGCTAAAGCGAGCTGAAAGCACTAGAAGCAAAGGGAGAAGGGAGAGCTGTTTTCACGCAGCAGTAAAAATTGCCCCCCGTCCCCTATTTATAGGCGAGCGAGAGACAGGTGAATCGACCCGCAGTTAATGCCCAAGCGCGCTCGGCGAGGCGACGTGACGGCGATCAAAGCGACAGCTCGCTTCTCTCAAATCGTCGAGCGCCACGTGGACCACGCGTGGAAAAAGCTGCGCCGGCGCCAGCACTGTCCTTTATTGACAGAGAAAGGGACAAATGAGGAGGAGACACGCGTCTCGCGCCGATCGGGGTCTCATGATGAGATTCGCTGTATCAGCGTTGAGCCTCGCGCCGCAGTTAAGGTGAAGCGACCGTTGGAGATTCGGTGCGATACCCAAGTCACAAGATCGCCCGCGGCAGGCGCCCCAAGCTCGCCCGAAGCAGACCCTGACCGCGTGTGACAAGCTGGCACCGGAAGGAGATCGCTCGTGGCTGACGCTCGTGGCCCGCCCAGCGTTTGTGAAATACTGGGAGTCAAAACTCTCGACGCAGATCGCTCGCGGTAGGTGCCCGCAGCTCGCCCGAGGCAGACCCTGGCCGCGTGCGACAAGCTCGCACCGGAAGGAGATCGCTCGTGGCTGACGCTCGTGGCCCGCCCAGCGTTTTTGTGAAATACTGGGAGTCAAAACTCTCGACGCAGATCGCTCGCGGTAGGTGCCCGCAGCTCGCCCGAGGCAGACCCTGGCCGCGTGCGACAAGCTCGCACCGGAAGGAGATCGCTCGTGGCTGACGCTCGTGGCCCGCCCAGCATTTTTGAAAAGTACTGAGAGTCAAAACTCTCGATGCAGACCGCCCACGGCAGGCGCCCAAGCTTGCCCGAAGCTGACCCTGACCGCAGGTGAGGAGCTCGCATCGCAGGAGATCGCTCATGGCTGATGCTCGTGGCCCGCCCAGCGTTTGTGAAATACTGGCAGTCAAAGCTCTCGGCGCAGGCCGCCATCGCTACTATCTTCGCCCCGCAAGAAAACTGTTACGGCAGACATTGATATCAGGCACATAGCCGGGGATAGGAGTTCGCTAAGACTCCTGAGCAAGCGTCGAGTTTCCTCGATCACTCCCTCAGGAGGGGGTAATGTTGGGGGTAGACAGAAACCACATATCTTGGGTAGCATTGCAAACGCATCTGAGATAAGAGTTCTCGAGGGAGCCCGTCCAAAAAGCTCGCCCTCCCAGCCCATCAGGAGCTCGCCGCCCCACAGGGAGCTGGATGGACACCTTGTATCTGAGTGCAGCTCGCAGGAGTTCGCTCCCCCGTGCTCACCAAATCACCTTGACAGGGAGCGAGATCCACATTAGGCTGAAAGGGCCCAGGCCAAGAGCACTCTTAAGAGCTCGCCTGAGCTCGATGGAGCTCGCCTGATATCGCCCAGAAGCTCACTCAGGAGCTCGCCTGAGCTCGATGGAGCTCGCCTGAGATCGCCCGGAAGCTCGCTCAGGAGCTCGCCCCGCAGCTCGCCAAGCTCACCCAGGAGCTCGCCTAAGCTCGCTCAGGAGCTCGCCCCGGAGTTCGCCAAGCCCGCACGAGAACTCGCTGGCAGTGATAGCGGGAGTTAGACCGTCATGCATAACGAAGACACCGGCATCGCGAACGCCCCTAGTTCGCGCAGGAGCTCGCCCCTAGCTCGCTCAGGAGCTCGCCCAAGCTCGCCAGAATTCCCCAGTTTATCGAGGAGGTTGCTCCCGTGAGGTCCGACTCTTGATAGATGTGGAAGAGAAGGCGGAGCAATGGAGGGCGAGCTCACCTTAGCTCCCCGTCGGAGGTCGCCCACAATGTATGAGAGGATGCCAGGTGTCAAAACCCCACGGAAGCTACGTGGACAAACGTGGTCCACGGAAGCTCGCTCGAATCAGTTCGAGACCTCCCAGACTTGAACATTCCAGAAGGGCCACCTGGCCACGACAAGAAAGATTCCCTCCCCCACTCAAACCGCCTGGCAGGCCTGACGACAGAATGTCAGGGCGCGAGTACCAAGGACTGTCAGACCCACGCGAGCCAGAACGTGGGGGGTCTAGAAGGCGCCGGAAGAATCTCCACGTGTCGGGCCACGGTAGGCCGCCGATTGCTATAAATGCTCACCCCCAGGCTCCATAGTACAGGTTCGAAATCCCTTTTCCTTCCTCTTTGGTCCATTACAGCTCGCCGTTGTGCCACTGTGACTGACTTGAGCGTCGGAGGGTCTGCGCTCCTGAGGGAGCCAGCCGTTCTCACGTTCTCTTTTCTTTGTCTTGCAGGCAGCCCGCACGGACCAGCGAAAAATCCCCCGAACAGATACATTCGTGCGAATGAATTAGAATGGATCGTACGAATGAATTAGAATGGATCGTGCGAATGAATTTGAATGGATCGTGCGAATGAATTAGAATGGATCGTGCGAATGAATTAGAATGGATCGTACGAATGAATTAGAATGGATCGTACGAATGAATTAGATTGGATTGTGCGAATGAATTAGAATGGATCATACGAATGAATTAGAATGGATCGTACGAATGAATTAGAATGGATACATTCGTGCGAATGAATTAGAATGGATCGTACGAATGAATTAGATTGAATCGTGCGAATGAATTAGAATGGATCATACGAATGAATTAGAATGGATCGTACGAATGATTTAGAATAGATTGTACGAATGAATTAGAATAGATACATTCGTGCGAATGAATTAGAATGGATCGTACGAATAAATTAGAATGGATCGTGCGAATGAATTAGAATGGATCGTGCGAATAAATTAGAATTGATCGTACGAATGAATTAGAATAGATTGTACGAATGAATTAGAATGGATACATTCGTGCGAATGAATTAGAATGGATCGTTCGAATGAATTAGAATGGATCATGCGAATGAATTAGAATGGATCGTGCGAATGAATTAGAATGGATCGTACGAATGAATTAGAATGGATCGTACGAATGAATTAGATTGGATCGTGCGAATGAATTAGAATGGATCGTACGAATGAATTAGAATGGATCGTATGAATGAATTAGAATAGATTGTACGAATGAATTAGAATGGATACATTCGTGCGAATGAATTAGAATGGATCGTACGAATGAATTAGAATGGATCGTGCGAATGAATTAGAATGGATCGTGCGAATGAATTAGAATGGATCGTGCAAATGAATTAGAATGGATCGTGCGAATGAATTAGAATGGATCGTACGAATGAATTAGAATGGATTGTACGAATGAATTAGATTGGATCGTGCGAATGAATTAGAATGGATCGTACGAATGAATTAGAATGGATCGTACGAATGAATTAGAATAGATCTTACGAATGAATTAGAATGGATACATTCGTGCGAATGAATTAGAATGGATCATATGAATGAATTAGAATGGATCATGTGAATGAATTAGAATGGATCATATGAATGAATTAGAATTGATCGTGCGAATGAATTAGAATGGATCGTACGAATGAATTAGAATGGATTGTACGACTGAATTAGAATGGATCATACGAATGAATTAGATTGTATCGTATGAATGAATTAGAATGGATCGTACGAATGAATTAGAATGGATCATACGAATGAATTAGAATGGATCGTGTGAATGAATTAGAATGGATACATTCGTGCGAATGAATTAGAATGGATTGTACGAATGAATTAGAATGGATCGTGCGAATGAATTAGAATGGATACATTCGTGCGAATGGATCGTACGAATGAATTAGAATGGATACATTCGTGCGAATGAATTAGACTGGATCGTGCGAATGAATTAGAATGGATCGTACGAATGAATTAGATTGGATCGTGCAAATGAATTAGAATGGATCGTACGAATGAATTAGAATGGATCTAGAATGGATACATTCGTTCGAATGAATTAGAATGGATCGTTCGAATGAATTAGAATGGATCGTGCGAATGAATTAGAATGGATCTTATGAATGAATTAGAATGGATCGTACAATCCATTCTAATTCATTCGTACGATCCATTCTAATTCATTCGCACGATCCATTCTAATTCATTCGCACGATCAATTCTAATTCATTCATATGATCCATTCTAATTCATTCGCACGATCAATTCTAATTCATTCATATGATCCATTCTAATTCATTCGCACAATCTATTCTAATTCATTCTTACGATCCATTCTAATTCATTCGCACGAATGTATCCATTCTAATTCATTCGTACGATCTATTCTAATTCAGTCGTACGATCCATTCTAATTCATTCGCACGATCCAATCTAATTCATTTGTACGATCCATTCTTATTCATTCATACGATCCATTCTAATTCATTCGCACGATCCATTCTAATTCATTCGTACGATCCATTCTAATTCATTCGTATGATCTATTGTAATTCATTCGCACGATCCATTCTAATTCATTCATACATCCATTCTAATTCATTCGTACGATCTATTCTAATTCATTCGCACGATCCATTCTAATTCATTCGTACGATCCATTCTAATTCATTTGTACGATCCATTCTAATTCATTCGTACGATCCATTCTAATTCATTCGTACGATCCATTATAATTCATTCGTACGATCCATTCTAATTCATTCGTACGATCAATTCTAATTTATTCGCATGATCCATTCTAATTCATTCGTACGATCCATTCTAATTCATTCGTACGATCCATTCTAATTCAACCGCACGAATGTATCCATTCTAATTCATTCGTACGATCTATTCTAATTCATTTGTATGATCCATTCTAATTCATTCGTATGATCCATTCTAATTCATTCGCACGATCCAATCTAATCCATTCGTATGATCAATTCTAATTCATTCGTATGATCCATTCTAATTCATTCGCACGATCTATTCTAATTCAGTCGTACAATCCATTCTAATTCATTCGTACGATCCATTCTAATTCATTCGCACGATCCATTCTAATTTATTCGCACGATCCATTCTAAGTCATTCATACGATCCATTCATTCGTACGATCCATTCTAATTCATTCATACGATCTATTCTAATTCATTCGTACGATCCATTCTAATTCATTCACACGATCCATTCTAATTCATTCGTACGATCCATTCTAATTCATTCGTACGATCCATTCTAATTCATTCGTACGATCTATTGTAATTCATTCGCACGATCCATTCTAATTCATTCATACATCCATTCTAATTCATTCGTACGATCTATTCTAATTCAATCGTACGATCCATTCTAATTCATTCGCACGATCCATTCTAATTCATTCGCACGATCCATTCTAATTCATTCGTACGATCCATTCTAATTCATTCGCACGATCCATTCTAATTCATTCGTACGATACAATCTAATTCATTCGTACAATCCATTCTAATTCATTCGTACGATCCATTCTAATTCATTCGTACTATCCATTCTAATTCATTCGCACGATCCATTCTAATTCATTCGTACGATACAATCTAATTCATTCGTATGATCCATTCTAATTCAGTCGTACAATCCATTCTAATTCATTCATACGATCCATTCTAATTCATTCGCACGATCCATTCTAATTCATTCGCACGATCAATTCTAATTCATTCATATGATCCATTCTAATTCATTCGCACGATCCATTCTAATTCATTCGTACGATCCATTCTAATTCATTCGCACGAATGTATCCATTCTACTTGATTCGTACGATCCATTCTAGTTCATTCGTACGATCCATTCTAATTCATTCATACAATCCATTCTAATTCTTTAGCACGAATGTATCCATTCTAATTCATTCGTACGATCCATTCTAATTCATTCGTACGATCCATTCTAATTCATTCGCACAATCCATTATAATTCATTCGTACAATCCATTCTTATTCATTCATACGATCCATTCTAATTCATTCATACGAATGTATCCATTCTAATTCATCCGTACGATACAATCTAATATATTCGTATGATCCATTCTAATTCAGTCGTACAATCCATTCTAATTCATTCGTACGATCCATTCTAATTCACTCATACGATCCATTCTAATTCATTCGCACGATCCATTCTAATTCATTCGTACGATCCATTCTAATTCATTCGCACGAATGTATCTATCCTAATTCATTCGTACAATCCATTCTAGTTCTAATTCATTCATTCGTACGATCCATTCTAATTCATTCGTATGATCCATTCTAATTCATTCACACGATCCATTCTAATTCATTCGTACGATCCATTCTAATTCATTCGCATGAATGTATCCATTCTAATTTATTCGTACGATCTATTCTAATTCATTCGTACGATCCATTCTAATTCATTCATACGATCCATTCTAATTCATTCGTACGATCCATTCTAATTCATTCGCACGATCCATTCTAATTCATTCGTACGATACAATCTAATTCATTCGTACGATCCATTCTAATTCATTCGTACGATCCATTCTAATTCGTTCATACGATCCATTCTAATTTATTTGTACGATCCATTTTAATTCATTCGCACGATCCATTCTAATTCATTCGTACGATACAATCTAATTCATTCGTTTGATCCATTCTAATTCAGTCGTACAATCCATTCTAATTCATTCGTACTATCCATTCTAATTCATTCGCACGATCCCTTATAATTCATTCGTACGATACAATCTAATTCATTCGTATGATCCATTCTAATTCAGTCGTACAATCCATTCTAATTCATTCGTACGATCCATTCTAAGTCATTCGCACGATCCATTCTAATTCATTCGCACGATCAATTCTAATTCTTTCATATGATCCAGTCTAATTCATTCGCACGATCCATTCTAATTCATTCGCACGAATGTATCCATTCTAATTTATTCATACGATCTATTCTAATTCATTCGTACGATCGATTCTAATTCATTCGTACGATCCATTCTAATTCATTCGCACGATCCAATCTAATTCATTCGTACGATCCAATCTAATTCATTCGTACGATCCATTCTAATTCATTCGCACGATTCATTCTAATTCATTCGTACGATCCATTCTAATTCATTCGCACGATCCATTCTAATTCATTCGTACAATCCATTCTAATTCATTCGCACGAATGTATCCATTCTAATTCATTCGTACGATCCATTCTAATTCATTTGTACGATCTATTCTAATTCATTTGTACGATCCATTCTAATTCATTCGCATGATCCATTCTAATTCATTCGTACGATACAATCTAATTCATACGTATGATCCATTCTAATTCAGTCGTACAATCCTTTCTAATTCATTCATACGAACCATTCTAATGGATCGTACGAATGAATTAGAATGGATACATTCGTGCGAATGAATTAGAATAGATCGTATGAATGAATTAGAATAGATACCTTCGTGCGATCCATTCTAATTCATTCGTACGTTCCATTCTAATTCATTTGTACGATACATTCTAATTCATTCCTACGATACAATCTAATTCATTCGAACGATCCATTCTAATTCATTCGTGTGATCCATTCTAATTCATTCTAATTCATTCTAGTGGATCGTGGTAATGAATTAGATTGTATCGTATGAATTAGAATTAATCGTTTGTATCATACAAATTAGAATGAATGATTACAAATTCATTCGTAAGAATGAATTCATTCTAAGATCCAATCTAATTCATTCGCACGAATGGATCGTGCGAATGAATTAGAATGGATCGTACGAATGAATTAGAATGGATACATTCGTGCGAATGAATTAGAATGGATTGTACGAATGAATTAGAATGGATCGTGCGAATGAATTAGAATTTGTAATCATTCATTCTAATTTGTATGATACAAACGATTAATTCTAATTCATACGATACAATCTAATTCATTACCACGATCCATTAGAATGAATTAGAATGGATCACACGAATGAATTAGAATGAATGAATTAGAATGGATCGTGCGAATGAATTAGAATGGATCATATGAATGAATTAGAATGGATCGTGCGAATGAATTAGAATGGATCGTACGAATGAATTAAAATGGATCGTGCGAATGAATTAGAATGGATCGTACGAATGAATTAGAATGGATCGTACGAATGAATTAGATTGGATCGTGCGAATGAATTAGAATGGATCGTACGAATGAATTAGAATCGATCGTACGACTGAATTAGAATAGATCGTACGAATGAATTAGAATAGATACATTCATGCGAATGAATTAGAATGGATCGTGTGAATGAATTAGAATGGATCGTACGAATGAATTAGAATGGATCATGCGAATGAATTAGAATGGATCGTATGAATGAATTAGAATGGATAGTGCGAATGAATTAGAATAGATCGTGCGAATGAATTAGAATGGATCGTACGAATGAATTAGAATGGATTGTACGACTGAATTAGAATAGATCATACGAATGAATTAGATTGTATCGTACGAATGAATTAGAATGGATCGTGCGAATGAATTAGAATGGATCGTACGAATGAATTATAATGGATCGTGCGAATGAATTAGAATGGATCGTACGAATGAATTAGAATGGATCCTACGAATGAATTAGAATGGATCGTACAAATGAATTAGAATGGATTGTACGACTGAATTAGAATGGATCGTACGAATGAATTAGAATGGATAATGCGAATGAATTAGAATGGATCGTACGAATGAATTAGAATGAATACATTCTTACGAATAAATTTGTATGGTTCGTATGAATGAATTAGAATGGATTGTACGACTGAATTAGAATGGATCATACGAATGAATTAGATTGTATCGTACGATCTATTCTAATTCATTCGTACGAATAAGATCGTACGAATGAATTAGAATGGATCTTACGAATGAATTAGAATGGATCGTATGAATGAATTAGAATGGATCGTGGGAATGAATTAGAATAGATCGTACGAATGAATTAGAATGGATACATTCGTGCGAATGAATTAGAATGGATCGTACGAATGAATTGGAATGGATCGTACGAATGAATTAGAATGGTTCTAATTCATTCGCACGATCCATTCTAATTCATTCGTACGATCCATTCTAATTCATTCGCACGATCCATTCTAATTCATTCGTACGATACAATCTAATTCATTCGTACGATCCATTCTAATTCATTCGTACGATCCATTCTAATTCATTCGTACTATCCATTCTAATTCATTCGCACGATCCATTCTAATTCATTCGTACGAAACAATCTAATTCATTCGTATGATCCATTCTAATTCAGTCGTACAATCCATTCTAATTCATTCGTACGATCCATTCTAATTCATTCGCACGATCCATTCTAATTCATTCGCACGATCAATTCTAATTCATTCATATGATCCATTCTAATTCATTCGCATGATCCATTCTAATTCATTCGTACGATCCATTCTAATTCATTCGCACGAATGTATCCATTCTAATTCATTCGTACGATCTATTCTAATTCATTCGTACGATACAATCTAATTCATTCGTACGATCCATTTTAATTCATTCGTACGATCCATTCTAATTCATTCGTACTATCCATTCTAATTCATTCGCACGATCCATTCTAATTCATTCGTACGATACAATCTAATTCATTTGTATGATCCATTCTAATTCAGTCGTACAATCCATTCTAATTCATTCGTACGATCCATTCTAATTCATTCGCACGATCCATTCTAATTCATTCGCACGATCAATTCTAATTCATTCATATGATCCATTCTAATTCATTCGCACGATCCATTCTAATTCATTCGTACGATCCATTCTAATTCATTCGCACGAATGTATCCATTCTAATTCATTCGTACGATCTATTCTAATTCAGTAGTACGATCGATTCTAATTCATTCATACATCCATTCTAATTCATTCGTACGATCTATTCTAATTCAGTAGTACGATCGATTCAAATTCATTCATATATCCATTCTAATTCATTCAAACGATCGATTCTAATTCATTCGTACGATCCATTCTAATTCATTCGCACGATCAATTCTAATTCATTCATATGATCCATTCTAATTCATTCGCACGATCGATTCTAATTCATTCATACGATCCATTCTAATTCATTCGCACGAATGTATCCATTCTAATTCATTCGTACGATCTATTCTAATTCAGTCGTACGATCGATTCTAATTCATTCGTACGATCCATTCTAATTCATTCGCACGATCCAATCTAATTCATTCGTACGATCCATTCTAATTCATTCGTACGATCCATTCTAATTCATTCGCACGATTCATTCTAATTCATTCGTACAATCCATTCTAATTCATTCGCACGAATGTATCCATTCTAATTCATTCATACGATACATTCTAATTCATTTGTACGATCTATTCTAATTCATTCGTACGATCCATTCTAATTCATTCACATGATCCATTCTAATTCATTCATACGATACAATCTAATTCATACGTATGATCCATTCTAATTCAGTCGTACAATCCTTACTAATTCATTCATACGAACCATTCTAATGGATTGTACGACTGAATTAGAATGGATTATACGAATGAATTAGATTGTATCGTACGAATGAAATAGAATGGATCGTACGAATGAATTAGAATGGATCGTATGAATGAATTAGAATGGATCGTGCGAATGAATTAGAATAGATCGTACAAATGAATTAGAATGGATCGTTCGAATGAATTAGAATGGATTGTACGACTGAATTAGAATGGATCATACGAATGAATTAGATTGTATCGTACGAATGAATTAGAATGGATCGTGCGAATGAATTAGAATGGATCGTATGAATGAATTAGAATGGATCGTGTGAATGAATTAGAATGGATACATTCGTGCGAATGAATTAGAATGGATCGTACGAATGAATTAGAATGGATACATTCGTGCGAATGAATTACAATGGATCGTGTGAATGTATCCATTCTACTTCATTCGTACGATCCATTCTAGTTCATTCGTACGATCCATTCTAATTCATTCGTACGATACAATCTAATTCATTCATATGATCCATTCTAATTCAGTCGTACAATCCATTCTAATTCATTCGTACGATCCATTCTAATTCATTCGCACGATCCATTCAAATTCATTCGCACGATCAATTCTAATTCATTCATATGATCCATTCTAATTCATTCGCATGATCCTTTCTAATTCATTCGTACGATCCATTCTAATTCATTCGCACGAATGTATCCATTCTAATTCATTCGTACGATCTATTCTAATTCAGTCGTACGATCGATTCTAATTCATTCGTACAATCCATTCTAATTCATTCGCACGATCCAATCTAATTCATTCGTACGATCCATTCTAATGCATTCGTACGATCCATTCTAATTCATTCATACGATCCAATCTAATTTATTCGTACGATCCATTCTATTTCATACGCACAATCCATTATAATTCATTCGTACAATCCATTCTAATTCATTCATACGATCCATTCTAATTCAATCATACGAATGTATCCATTCTAATTCATCCGTACGATACAATCTAATTCATTCGTATGATCCATTCTAATTCAGTCGTACAATCCATTCTAATTTATCCGTACGATCCATTCTAATTCACTCATACGATCCATTCTAATTCATTCGCACGATCCATTCTAATTCATTCGTACGATCCATTCTAATTCATTCGCACGAATGTATCCATCCTAATTCATTCGTACAATCCATTCTAATTCATTCGCACGATCCATTCTAATTCATTCGTCTGATCCATTCTAATTTATTCGTACGATCCATTCTAATTCATTCTAATGGATTGTACGACTGAATTAGAATGGATCATACGAATGAATTAGATTGTATTATACAAATGAATTAGAATGGATCGTACGAATGAAATAGAATGGATCGTACGAATGAAATAGAATGGATCGTACGAATGAATTTGAATGGATCGTGCGAATGAATTAGAATGGATCGTACAAATGAACTAGAATGGATCGTACGAATGAAGTAGAATGGATACATTCGTGCGAATGAATTAGAATGGATCGTACAAATGAATTAGAATGGATCGTACGAATGAATTAGAATGGATCGTGCAAATGAATTAGAATGGATCATGCGAATGAATTAGAATGGATCGTGCGAATGAATTAGAATGGATCGTGCGAATGAATTAGAATGGATCGTGCGAATGAATTAGAATAGATATATTCATGCGAATGAATTAGAATGGATCGTACGAATGAATTAGTATGGATCGTGCGAATGAATTAGAATGGATCGTACGAATGAATTAGAATGGATACATTCGTGCGAATGAATTAGAATGGATCATCCGAATGAGAAAGAATGGATCGTACGAATGAAACAGAATGGATCGTACGAATGAATTTGAATGGATCATGTGAATGAATTAGAATGAATCGTACGAATGAATTAGAATGGATTGTACGACTGAATTAGAATGGATCATACGAATGAATTAGATTGTATCGTACGAATGAATTAGAATGGATCATGCGAATGAATTAGAATGGATTGTACGAATGAATTAGAATGGATCGTATGAATGAATTAGAATGGATCGTGCGAATGAATTAGAATAGATCGTATGAATGAATTAGAATAGTTACATTCGTGCGAATGAATTAGAATGGATCGTACGAAGGAATTAGAATGGATACATTCTAATTCATTCATATGAATGGATCGTGCGAATGAAATAGAATGGATCGTACGAATGAATTAGAATGGATCGTATGAATGAATTAGAATGGATCGTACGAATGAATTAGATTGGATTGTACGAATGAATTAGAATGGATCGTATGAATGAATTAGAATGGATCGTGCGAATAAATTAGAATTGATCGTACGAATGAATTAGAATAGATTGTACGAATGAATTAGAATGGATACATTCGTGCGAATGTATTAGAATGGATCGTACGAATGAATTAGATTGGATCGTGCGAATGAATTAGAATGGATTGTACGAATGAATTAGAATCGATCGTACGACTGAATTTGAATAGATCGTACGAATGAATTAGAATGGATACATTCGTGCGAATGAATTAGAATGGATCGTACGAATGAATTAGAAAGGATCATGCGAATGAATTAGAATGGATCATATGAATGAATTAGAATTGATCGTGCGAATGAATTTGAATGGATCGTGCGAATGAATTAGAATGGATCGTACGAATGAATTAGAATGGATTGTACGACTGAATTAGAATGGATCATATGAATGAATTAGATTGTATCGTACGAATGAATTAGAATGGATCGTACGAATGAACTAGAATGGATCGTACGAATGAAGTAGAATGGATACATTCACACGATCCATTGTAATTCATTCGCACGAATGTATCCATTCTAATTCATTCGTACGATCCATTCTAATTCATTCGCACGAATGTATCCATTCTAATTCATTCACACGATCCATTCTAATTCATTCATACGATCCATTCTAATTCATTCGCACGATCCATTCTAATTCATTCGTACGATACAATCTAATTCATTCGTATGATCCATTCTAATTCAGTCGTACAATCCATTCTAATTCATTCGAACGATCCATTCTAATTCATTTGTACGATCTATTCTAATTCATTCGCACGATCCATTCTAATTCATTCATACGATCCATTCTAATTCATTCGTACGATCCATTCTATTTCATTCATACGATACAATCTAATTCATTCGTATAATCCATTCTAATTCAGTCGTACAATCCATTAGAATGGTTCGTATGAATGAATTAGTAAGGATTGTACGACTGAATTAGAATGGATCATACGTATGAATTAGATTGTATCGTATGAATGAATTAGAATGGATCATGTGAATGAATTAGAATGGATCGTACGAATGAATTAGAATAGATCGTACAAATGAATTAGAATGTATCGTACGAATGAATTAGAATGGATACATTCGTGCGAATGAATTAGAATGGATTGTACGAATGAATTAGAATGAATCGTGCGAATGAATTAGAATGGATTGTACGAATGGATCGTATGAATGGATCGTACGAATGAATTAGATTGGATCGTATGAATGGATCGTACGATCAATTCTAATTTATTCGCACGATCCATTCTAATTCATTCATACGATCCAATCTAATTCATTCGTACGATCCATTCTAATTCATTCGTACGATCCATTCTAATTCATTCATACGATCCATTCTAATTCATTCGTACGATCCATTCTATTTCATTCGCACGATCCATTCATATGAATGAATTAGAATGTATCCATTCTAATTCCTTCGTACGATCCATTCTAATTCATTCGCACGAATGTATCTATTCTAATTCATTCATACGATCTATTCTAATTCATTCGCACGATCCATTCTAATTCATTCATACGATCCATTCTAATTCATTCGTACAATCCATTCTAATTCATTCGCATGATCCATTCTAATTCATTCGTACGATACAATCTAATTCATTCGTATGATCCATTCTAATTCAGTCGTACAATCCATTCTAATTCATTCGTACGATTCATTCTAATTCATTCACATGATCCATTCAAATTCATTCGTACGATCCATTCTGTTTCATTCGTACGATCCATTCTTTCTCATTCGGATGATCCATTCTAATTCATTCGCACGAATGTATCCATTCTAATTCATTCGTACGATCCATTCTAATTCATTCGCACGATCCATACTAATTCATTCGTACGATCCATTCTAATTCATTCGCATGAATATATCTATTCTAATTCATTCGCACGATCCATTCTAATTCATTCGCACGATCCATTCTAATTCATTCGCACGATCCATTCTAATTCATTCGCATGATCCATTCTAATTCATTTGCACGATCCATTCTAATTCATTCGTACGATCCATTCTAATTCATTTGTACGATCCATTCTAATTCATTCGCACGAATGTATCCATTCTACTTCATTCGTACGATCCATTCTAGTTCATTTGTACGATCCATTCTAATTCATTCGCACGATCCATTCAAATTCATTCGTACGATCCATTCTATTTCATTCGTACGATCCATTCTATTTCATTCGTACGATCCATTCTAATTCATTTGTATAATACAATCTAATTCATTCGTATGATCCATTCTAATTCAGTCGTACAATCCATTAGAATGAATTAGAATGGATCGTACGAATAAATTAGAATGGATCAGACGAATGAATTAGAATGGATCGTGCGAATGAATTAGAATGGATTATACGAATGAATTAGGATGGATACATTCGTGCGAATGAATTAGAATGGATCGTACGAATGAATTAGAATGGATCGTGCGAATGAATTAGAATGGATCGTATGAGTGAATTAGAATGGATCGTACGGATGAATTAGAATGGATTGTACGACTGAATTAGAATGGATCATACGAATGAATTAGATTGTATCGTACGGATGAATTAGAATGGATACATTCGTATGAATGAATTAGAATGGATCGTATGAATGAATTAGAATGGATTGTACGAATGAATTATAATGGATTGTGCGTATGAAATAGAATGGATCGTACGAATGAATTAGAATGGATCGTACGAATGAATTAGAATGGATTGTACGACTGAATTAGAATGGATCATACGAATGAATTAGATTGTATCATACGAATGAATTAGAATGGATACATTCGTATGAATGAATTAGAATGGATCGTTTGAATGAATTAGAATGGATTGTACGAATGAATTATAATGGATTGTGCGAATGAAATAGAATGGACCGTACGAATGAATTAGAATGGATCCATTCTAGTTCATTCGTACGATACATTCTAATGGATTAGAATGGATACATTCGTGCGAATGAAATAGAATGGATCGTACGAATGAATTAGAATGGATCGTATGAATGAATTAGAATGGATCGTGCGAATGAATTAGAATAGATCGTACAAATGAATTAGAATGGATTGTACGAATGAATTAGAATGGATTGTACGACTGAATTAGAATGGATCATACGATTGAATTAGATTGTATCGTACGAATGAATTAGAATGGATCGTGTGAATGAATTAGAATGGATCGTATGAATGAATTAGAATGGATCGTGCGAATGAATTAGAATAGATCGTACGAATGAATTAAAATGGATACATTCGTGCAAATGAATTAGAATGTATCGTACGAATGAATTAGAATGGATACATTCGTGCGAATGAATTACAATGGATCGTCCGAATGTATCCATTCTACTTCATTCGTACGATCCATTCTAGTTCATTCGTACGATCCATTCTAATTCATACGTACGATACAATCTAATTCATTCGTATGATCCATTCTAATTCAGTCGTACAATCCATTCTAATTCATTCGTACGATCCATTCTAATTCATTCGCACGATCCATACTAATTCATTCGCATGATCAATTCTAATTCATTCATATGATCCATTCTAATTCATTCGCACGATCCATTCTAATTCATTCGTACGATCCATTCTAATTCATTCGAACGAATGTATCCATTCTAGATCCATTCTAATTCATTCGTACCTCACACGATCCATTCTAATTCATTCGTACCTCACACGATCCATTCTAATTCATTCGCACGATCCAATCTAATTCATTCGTACGATCCATTCTAATTCATTCGTATGATCCATTCTAATTCATTCGCACGATTCATTCTAATTCATTCGTACAATCCATTCTAATTCATTCGCACGAATGTATCCATTCTAATTCATTCGTACGATACATTCTAATTCATTTGTACGATCTATTCTAATTCATTCGTACGATCCATTCTAATTCATTCACATGATCCATTCTAATTCATTCATACGATACAATCTAATTCATACGTATGATCCATTCTAATTCAGTCGTACAATCCTTACTAATTCATTCATACGAACCATTCTAATGGATTGTACGACTGAATTAGAATGGATTATACGAATGAATTAGATTGTATCGTACGAATGAAATAGAATGGATCGTACGAATGAATTAGAATGGATCGTATGAATGAATTAGAATGGATCGTGCGAATGAATTAGAATAGATTGTACAAATGAATTAGAATGGATCGTTCGAATGAATTAGAATGGATTGTACGACTGAATTAGAATGGATCATACGAATGAATTAGATTGTATCGTACGAATGAATTAGAATGGATCGTGCGAATGAATTAGAATGGATCGTATGAATGAATTAGAATGGATCGTGCGAATGAATTAGAATGGATACATTCGTGCGAATGAATTAGAATGGATCGTACGAATGAATTAGAATGGATACATTCGTGCGAATGAATTACAATGGATCGTGTGAATGTATCCATTCTAGTTCATTCGTACGATCCATTCTAGTTCATTCGTACGATCCATTCTAATTCATTCGTACGATACAATCTAATTCATTCATATGATCCATTCTAATTCAGTCGTACAATCCATTCTAATTCATTCGTATCATCCATTCTAATTCATTCGCACGATCCATTCAAATTCATTCGCACGATCAATTCTAATTCATTCATATGATCCATTCTAATTCATTCGCATGATCCTTTCTAATTCAGTCGTACGATCCATTCTAATTCATTCGTACAATCCATTCTAATTCATTCGCACAATCCAATCTAATTCATTCGTACGATCCATTCTAATACATTCGCACGAATGTATCCATTCTAATTCATTCGTACGATCTATTCTAATTTATTCGCACGATCCATTCTAATTCATTCATACGATCCATTCTAATTCATTCGTACGATCCATTCTATTTCATTCGCACGATCCATTCATATGAATGAATTAGAATGTATCCATTCTAATTCCTTCGTACGATCCATTCTAATTCATTCGCACGAATGTATCTATTCTAATTCATTCATACGATCTATTCTAATTCATTCGCACGATCCATTCTAATTCATTCATACGATCCATTCTAATTCATTCGTACGATCCATTCTAATTCATTCGTACAATCCATTCTAATTCATTCGCATGATCCATTCTAATTCATTCGTACGATACAATCTAATTCATTCGTATGATCCAGTCTAATTCAGTCGTACAATCCATTCTAATTCATTCGTACGATTCATTCTAATTCATTCACATGATCCATTCAAATTCATTCGTACGATCCATTCTGTTTCATTCGTACGATCCATTCTTTCTCATTCGGATGATCCATTCTAATTCATTCGCACGAATGTATCCATTCTAATTCATTCGTACGATCCATTCTAATTCATTCGCACGATCCATACTAATTCATTCGTACGATCCATTCTAATTCATTCGCATGAATATATCTATTCTAATTCATTCGCACGATCCATTCTAATTCATTCGCACGATCCATTCTAATTCATTCGCATGATCCATTATAATTCATTCGCACGATCCATTCTAATTCATTCGTACGATCCATTCTAATTCATTTGTACGATCCATTCTAATTCATTCGCACGAATGTATCCATTCTACTTCATTCGTACAATCCATTCTAGTTCATTTGTACGATCCATTCTAATTCATTCGCACGATCCATTCAAATTCATTCGTACGATCCATTCTATTTCATTCGTACGATCCATTCTATTTCATTCGTACGATCCATTCTAATTCATTTGTATAATACAATCTAATTCATTCGTATGATCCATTCTAATTCAGTCGTACAATCCATTAGAATGAATTAGAATGGATCGTACGAATAAATTAGAATGGATCAGACGAATGAATTAGAATGGATCGTGCGAATGAATTAGAATGGATTGTACGAATGAATTAGGATGGATACATTCGTGCGAATGAATTAGAATGGATCGTACGAATGAATTAGAATGGATCGTGCGAATGAATTAGAATGGATCGTATGAGTGAATTAGAATGGATCGTACGGATGAATTAGAATGGATTGTACGACTGAATTAGAATGGATCATACGAATGAATTAGATTGTATGGTACGGATGAATTAGAATGGATACATTCGTATGAATGAATTAGAATGGATCGTATGAATGAATTAGAATGGATTGTACGAATGAATTATAATGGATTGTGCGTATGAAATAGAATGGATCGTACGAATGAATTAGAATGGATCGTACGAATGAATTAGAATGGATTGTACGACTGAATTAGAATGGATCATACGAATGAATTAGATTGTATCGTACGAATGAATTAGAATGGATACATTCGTATGAATGAATTAGAATGGATCGTTTGAATGAATTAGAATGGATTGTACGAATGAATTATAATGGATTGTGCGAATGAAATAGAATGGACCGTACGAATGAATTAGAATGGATCCATTCTAGTTCATTCGTACGATACATTCTAATGGATTAGAATGGATACATTCGTGCGAATGAAATAGAATGGATCGTACGAATGAATTAGAATGGATCGTATGAATGAATTAGAATGGATCGTGCGAATGAATTAGAATAGATCGTACAAATGAATTAGAATGGATTGTACGAATGAATTAGAATGGATTGTACGACTGAATTAGAATGGATCATACGAATGAATTAGATTGTATCGTACGAATGAATTAGAATGGATCGTGTGAATGAATTAGAATGGATCGTATGAATGAATTAGAATGGATCGTGCGAATGAATTAGAATAGATCGTACGAATAAATTAAAATGGATACATTCGTGCGAATGAATTAGAATGGATCGTACGAATGAATTAGAATGGATACATTCGTGCGAATGAATTACAATGGATCGTCCAAATGTATCCATTCTACTTCATTCGTACGATCCATTCTAGTTCATTCGTACGATCCATTCTAATTCATACGTACGATACAATCTAATTCATTCGTATGATCCATTCTAATTCAGTCGTACAATCCATTCTAATTCATTCGTACGATCCATTCTAATTCATTCGCACGATCCATTCTAATTCATTCGCATGATCAATTCTAATTCATTCATATGATCCATTCTAATTCATTCGCACGATCCATTCTAATTCATTCGTACGATCCATTCTAATTCATTCGAACGAATGTATCCATTCTAGATCCATTCTAATTCATTCGTACCTCACACGATCCATTCTAATTCATTCGTACGATCCATTCTAATTCATTCGCACGATCAATTCTAATTCATTCATATGATCCATTCTAATTCATTCGCACGATCCATTCTAATTCATTCGTACGATCCATTCTAATTCATTCGCACGAATGAATCCATTCTAATTCATTCGTATGATCTATTCTAATTCAGTCGTACGATCGATTCTAATTCATTCGTACGATCCATTCTAATTCATTCGCACGATCCAATCTAATTCATTCGTACGATCCATTCTAATTCATTCGTACGATCCATTCTAATTCATTTGCACGATCCATTCTAATTCATTCGTACGATCCATTCTAATTCATTCGTGTGATCCATTCTAATTCATTCTAATTCATTCAAATGGATCGTGGTAATGAATTAGATTGTATCGTATGAATGAATTATAATTCATTCATACGATCTATTCTAATTCATTCATATGATCCATTCTAATTCATTCGCACGATCCATTCTAATTCATTCGTACGATCAATTCTAATTCATTCGTACGAATGTATCCATTCTAATTCATTCGTACGATCTATTCTAATTCATTCGCATGATCCATTCTAATTCATTAATACGATCCATTCTAATTCATTCGTACGATCTATTCTAATTCATTCGTAGGATCCATTCTAATTCATTCGCACGAATGTATCCATTCTAATTCATTCGCACGATCCATTCTAATTCATTCGTACGATCCATTCATTCGTACGATCCATTCTAATTCATTCATACGATCTATTCTAATTCATTCGTACGATCCATTCTAATTCATTCGTACGATCCATTCGTACGAATGATACGTATCCATTCTTTTGCACGATCCAATTAGAATGAATTTGAATGGATCGTACGAATGAATTAGAATGGATCGTACGAATGAGTAAGAATGGATCGTACGAATGAATTAGAATGGATAGTACGATTGAGTAAGAATGGATCGTACGAATGAAATAGAACGGATCGTACGAATGAAATAGAATGGATCGTACGAATGAATTTGAATGGATCGTGCGAATGAATTAGAATGGATCGTACGAATGAACTACAATGGATCGTACGAATGAAGTAGAATGGATACATTTGTACGAATGAATTAGAATGGATCGTGCGAATGAATTAGAATAGATCATGCGAATTAATTAGAATGGATCATACGAATGAATTAGATTGGATCGTGCGAATAAATTAGATTGGATCATACGAATGAATTAGAATGGATCGTACGAATGAATTAGAATGGATCATACAAATGAATTAGAATAGATCGTACGAATGAATTAGAATGGATACATTCGTGCGAATGAATTAGAATGGATCGTACGAATGAATTAGAATGGATCGTGCGAATGAATTAGAATGGATCATGCGAATGAATTAGAATTGATCGTACGAATGAATTAGAATGGATCGTACGAATGAATTATAATGGATCGTACGAATGAATTAGAATGAATTGTACGAATGAATTAGAATGGATCGTACGAATGAATTAGAATGGATCATGCGAATGAATTAGAATAGATCGTACGAATGAATTAGAATGGATGTATGAATGAATTAGAATGGATCGTGCGAATGAATTACAATAGATCGTACGAATGAATTAGAATGGATCGTACGAATGAATTAGAATGGATCGTGCGAATGAATTAGAATGGATCGTACGAATGAATTAGAATGGATCGTATGAATGAATTAGATTGGATCATGCGAATGAATTAAAATGGATCGTACGACTGAATTAGAATAGATTGTACAAATGAATTAGAATGGATACATTCGTGCGAATGAATTAGAATGGATCGTACGAATGAATTAGAATGGATCGTGCGAATGAATTAGAATGGATCATATGAATGAATTAGAATTGATCGTGCGAATGAATTAGAATGGATCATATGAATGAATTAGAATTGATCGTGCGAATGAATTAGAATGGATCGTGCGAATGAATTAGAATGGATCGTACGAATGAATTAGAATGGATTGTACGACTGAATTAGAATGGATCATACGAATGAATTAGATTGTATCGTATGAATGAATTAGAATGGATCGTGCGAATGAATTAGAATGGATAGTACGAATGAATTAGAATGGATCGTACGAATGAATTAGAATGGATCGTACGAATGAATTAGATTGTATCGTACGAATGAATTAGAATGGATCGTGCGAATGAATTAGAATGGATCGTACGAATGAATTAGAATGGATACATTCGTGCGAATGAATTAGAATGGATTATACGAATGAATTAGAATGGATCGTGCGAATGAATTAGAATGGATCGTACGAATGAATTAGATTGGATCGTGCGAATGAATTAGAATGGATCGTACGAATGAATTAGAATCGATCATACGACTGAATTAGAATAGATCGTACAAATAAATTAGAATGGATACATTCGTGCGAATGAATTAGAATGGATCGTACGAATGAATTAGAATGGATCGTGCGAATGAATTAGAATGGATACATTCATGCGAATGAATTAGAATGGATCGTACGAATGAATTAGAATATATCGTATGAATGAATTAGAATGGATCATGCGAATGAATTAGAATAGATCGTACGAATGAATTAGAATGGATACATTCGTACTAATGAATTAGAATGGATCGTACGAATGAATTAGAATGGATCTTGCGAATGAATTAGAATGGATCGTACGAATAAATTAGAATGGATCGTACGAATGAACTAGAATGGATCGTACGAATGAATTAGAATGGATTGTACGACTGCATTAGGATGGATCGTACGAAGGAATTAGAATGGATCTTACAAAGGAATTAGAATGGATCGTACGAATGAATTAGAATGGATACATTTGTACAAAAGAATTAGAATGGATTGTATGAATGAATTAGAATGGATCGGGTAAATGAATTAGAATGGATCGTGCGAATGAGGATAGATTCGTGCGAATGAATTAGAATCGATCGTACGAATGAATTAGAATGGATGTATGAATGAATTAGAATGGATCGTGCGAATGAATTACAATAGATCGTACGAATGAATTAGAACGGATCGTACGAATGAATTAGATTGTATCGTACGAAGGAATTAGAATGGATCGTACGAATGAATTAGAATCGATCGTACGACTGAATTAGAATAGATCGTACGAATGAATTAGAATGGATACATTCGTGCGAATGAATTAGAATGGATCGTACGAATGAATTAGAATGGATCGTGCGAATGAATTAGAATGGATCATATGAATGAATTAGAATTGATCGTGCGAATGAATTAGAATGGATCATATGAATGAATTAGAATTGATCGTGCGAATGAATTAGAATGGATCGTGCGAATGAATTAGAATGGATCGTACGAATGAATTAGAATGGATTGTACGACTGAATTAGAATGGATCATACGAATGAATTAGATTGTATCGTACGAATGAATTAGAATGGATCGTGCGAATGAATTAGAATGGATAGTACGAATGAATTTGAATAGATCGTACGAATGAATTAGAATGGATCGTACGAATGAATTAGAATGGATCGTGCGAATGAATTAGAATGGATCGTACGAATGAATTAGAATGGATACATTCGTGCGAATGAATTAGAATGGATTGTACGAATGAATTAGAATGGATCGTGCGAATGAATTAGAATGGATCGTACGAATGAATTAGAATGAATCGTACGAATGAATTAGATTGGATCGTGCGAATGAATTAGAATGGATCGTACGAATGAATTAGAATCGATCGTACGACTGAATTAGAATAGATCGTACAAATGAATTAGAATGGATACATTCGTGCGAATGAATTAGAATGGATCGTTCGATTGAATTAGAATGGATCGTGCGAATGAATTAGAATGGATACATTCATGCGAATGAATTAGAATGGATCGTACGAATGAATTAGAATGGATCGTATGAATGAATTAGAATGGATCGTGCGAATGAATTAGAATAGATCGTACGAATGAATTAGAATGGATACATTCGTACGAATGAATTAGAATGGATCGTTCGAATGAATTAGAATGGATCTTGCGAATGAATTAGAATGAATTAGAATGTATCGTACGAATGAACTAGAATGGATACATTCGTGTGAATGAATTAGAATGGATCGTACGAATAAATTAGAATGGATTGTACGACTGAATTAGAATGGATCGTACGAATGAATTAGAATGGATCATGCGAATGAATTAGAATGGATCGTACGAATGAATTAGAATGAATATATTCTTACGAATGAATTTGTATGGTTCGTATGAATGAATTAGAATGGATTGTACGACTGAATTAGAATGGATCATACAAATGAATTAGATTGTATCGTACGAATGAATTAGAATGGATCGTGCGAATGAATTAGAATGGATCGTACGAATGAATTAGAATGGATTGTACGAATGAATTAGAATGGATCGTGCGAATGAATTAGAATAGATCGTACGAATGAATTAAAATGGATACATTCATGCGAATGAATTAGAATGGATCGTACGAATGAATTAGAATGGATCGTGCGAATGAATTAGAATGGATCGTACGAATGAATTAGAATGGATCGTACGAATGAATTAGATTGGATCGTGCGAATGAATTAGAATGGATCGTACGAATGAATTAGAATCGATCGTACGACTGAATTAGAATAGATCGTACAAATGAATTAGAATGGATACATTCGTGCGAATGAATTAGAATGGATCGTTCGATTGAATTAGAATGGATCGTGCGAATGAATTAGAATGGATACATTCATGCGAATGAATTAGAATGGATCGTACGAATGAATTAGAATGGATCGTATGAATGAATTAGAATGGATCGTGCGAATGAATTAGAATAGATCGTACGAATGAATTAGAATGGATACATTCGTACGAATGAATTAGAATGGATCGTTCGAATGAATTAGAATGGATCTTGCGAATGAATTAGAATGGATCGTATGAATAAATTAGAATGGATCGTACGAATGAACTAGAATGGATCGTACAAATGAATTAGAATGGATTGTACGACTGCATTAGGATGGATCGTACGAAGGAATTAGAATGGATCTTACAAAGGAATTAGAATGGATCGTACGAATGAATTAGAATGGATACATTTGTACAAAAGAATTAGAATGGATTGTATGAATGAATTAGAATGGATCGGGTAAATGAATTAGAATGGATCTTGCGAATGAGGATAGATTCGTGCGAATGAATTAGAATGGATCCTACGAATGCGTAAGAATGGATCGTACGAATGAAATAGAATGTATCGTACGAATAGAATAGAATGGATCGTGAGAATGAATTAGAATGGATCATACGAATGAACTAGAATAGACCGTACGAATGAAGTAGAATGGATACATTCGTGCGAATGAATTAGAATGGATCGCACGAATGAATTAGAATGGATTGTACGACTGGATTAGAATGGATCGTACGAATGAATTAGAATGGATCATGCAAATGAATTAGAATGGATCATACGAATGAATTAGAATGAATACATTCTTACGAATGAATTTGTATGGTTCGTATGAATAAATTTGAATGGATTGTACGACTGAGTTAGAATGGATCATACGAATGAATTAGATTGTGTCGTACGAATAAATTAGAATAGATCGTGCGAATGAATTAGAATGGATCGTACGAATGAATTAGAATGGATCGTATGAATGAATTAGAATGGATCGTGCGAATGAATTAGAATAGATCGTACGAATGAATTAGAATGGATATATTCGTGCGAATAAATTAGAATGGATCGTGCGAATGAATTAGAATGGGTCGTACGAATGAATTAGAATGGATACATTCATGCGAATGAATTAGAATGGATCGTACGAATGAGTTAGAATGGATCGTACGAATGAAATAGAATGGATCGTACGAATGAATTTGAATGGATCGTCCAAATGAATTAGAATGGATCGTACGAATGAACTAGAATGGATTGTACGAATGAAGTAGAATGGATACATTCGTGCGAATGAATTAGAATGGATCGTACGAATGAATTAGAATGGATTGTACGACTTAATTAGAATGGATCGTACAAATGAATTAGAATGGATCGTACGAATGAATTAGAACGAATACATTCTTACGAATGAATTTGTATGGTTTGTATGAATGAATTAGAATGGATTGTACGACAGAATTAGAATGGAACATACGAATGAATTAGATTGTATCGTATGAATGAATTAGAATGGATCGTGCGAATGAATTAGAATGGATCGTACGAATGAATTAGAAAGGGTCGTATGAATGAATTAGAATGGATCGTGCGAATGAATTAGAATAGATCATACGAATGAATTAGAATGGATACATTCGTGCGAATGAATTAGAATGGATCGTACGAATGAATTAGAATGGATCGTGCGAATGAATTAGAATGGATCATACGAATGAATTAGAATGGATACATTCGTGCGAATGAATTAGAATGAATTGTACGAATGAGTAGGAATGGATCGTACGAATAAAATAGAATGGATCGTACGAATGAATTTTAATGGATCGTGCGAATGAATTAGAATGGATCGTACGAATGAACTAGAATGGATACATTCGTGTGAATGAATTAGAATGGATCGTACGAATAAATTAGAATGGATTGTACGACTGAATTAGAATGGATCGTACGAATGAATTAGAATGGATCATGCGAATGAATTAGAATGGATCGTACGAATGAATTAGAATGAATATATTCTTACGAATGAATTTGTATGGTTCGTATGAATGAATTAGAATGGATTGTACGACTGAATTAGAATGGATCATACAAATGAATTAGATTGTATCGTACGAATGAATTAGAATGGATCGTGCGAATGAATTAGAATGGATCGTACGAATGAATTAGAATGGATTGTACGAATGAATTAGAATGGATCGTGCGAATGAATTAGAATAGATCGTACGAATGAATTAAAATGGATACATTCATGCGAATGAATTAGAATGGATCGTACGAATGAATTAGAATGGATCGTGCGAATGAATTAGAATGGATCGTACGAAAGAATTAGAATGGATACATTCGTGCGAATGAATTAGAATGGATCGTACAAATGAGTAAGAATGGATCGTACGAATAAAATAGAATGGATCGTATGAATGAATTTGAATGGATCATGCGAATGAATTAGAATGGATCGTACGAATGAACTAGAATGGATCGTACGAATGAAGTAGAATGGACATATTCGTGCAAATGAATTAGATTGGATCGTAAGAATGAATTAGAATGGATTGTACGACTGAATTAGAATGGATCGTACGAATGAATTAGAATGGATCATGCGAATGAATTAGAATGGATCGTATGAATGAATTAGAATGAATACATTCTTACGAATGAATTTGTATGGTTCGTATGAATGAATTAGAATGGATTGTACGACTGAATTAGAATAGATCATACGAATGAATTAGATTGTATCGTACGAATGAATTAGAATGGATCGTGCGAATGAATTAGAATGGATCATATGAATGAATTAGAATGGATCGTATGAATGAAATAGAATGGATCGTGCGAATGAATTAGACTAGATCGTACGAATGAATTAGAATGGATACATTCGTGCGAATGAATTAGAATGAATCGTACGAATGAATTAGAATGGATCGTGCGAATGAATTAGAATGGATCGTACGAATGAATTAGAATGGATACATTTGTGCGAATGAATTAGAATGGATCATACGAATGAGTAAGAATGGATGGTACGAATGAAATAGAATGGATCGTACGAATGAATTTGAATGGATCGTGCGAATGAATTAGAATGGATCGTACGAACGAACTAGTATGGATCGTACGTTTGAAGTAGAATGGATACATTCGTGCGAATGAATTAGAATAGATCGTACGAATGAATTGGAATGGATTGTACGACTGAATTAGAATGGATCGTACGAATGAATTAGAATGGATCATGCGAATGAATTAGAATGGATCGTACGAATGAATTAGAATGAATAAATTCTTACAAATGAATTTGTATGGTTCGTATAAATGAATTAGAATGGATTGTGCGAATTAATTAGAATGGATCGTGCGAATGAATTAGAATTGATCGTACGAATGAATTAGAATGGATACATTCGTGTGAATGAATTAGAATGGATCGTACGAATGAATTAGAATAGATTGTGCGAAAGAATTAGAATGGATCGTACAAATGAATTAGAATGGATCGTGCGAATGAATTAGAATAGATACATTCGTTAGAGTAAGAATGGATTGTGCGAATGAGTAAGAATGGATCGTACGAATGAATTAGAATGAATTAGATTGTATCGTATGAATGAATTAGAATGGATCGTGCGAATGAATTAGAATGGATCGTACGAATGAATTAGAATGGATCGTATGAATGAATTAGAATAGATCGTACGAATGAATTAGATTGTATCGTACGAATGAATTAGAATGGATCGTACGAATGAATTAGAATGGATCGTACGAATGAGTAAGAATGGATCGTATGAATGAAATAGAATGGATCGTACGAATGAATTTGAATGGATCGTGCGAATGAATTAGAATGGATCGTACGAATGAACTAGAATGGATCATACGAATGAAGTAGAATGGATACATTCGAGCGAATGAATTAGAATGGATCGTACGAATGAATTAGAATGAATTAGAATGGATTCAGCTAATTAACTAGAATGGATTAGAATGGATCGTGCGAATGAATTAGAATGGATCGTGCGAATGAATTAGAATAGATTGTGCAAATAAATTAGATTGGATTGTACGAATGAATTAGAATAGATCGTGCGAATGAATTAGAATGGATCGTAAGAATGAATTAGAATGGATCGTATGAATGAATTAGAATGGATCGTGCGAATGAATTAGAATAGATCGTACGAATGATTTAGACTGGATACATTCGTGTGAATGAAATAGAATGGATCGTACGAATGAATTAGAATGGATCGTGCGAATGAATTAGAATAGATCGTACGAATGAATTAGATTGTATCGTACGAATGAATTAGAATGGATCGTGCGAATGAATTAGAATGGATCGTACGAATGAATTAGAATGGATCGTGCGAATGAATTAGAATGGATCGTACGAATGAATTAGAATCGATCGTACGACTGAATTTGAATAGATCGTACGAATGAATTAGAATGGATACATTCGCGCGAATGAATTAGAATGGATCGTACGAATGAATTAGAATGGATCGTGCGAATGAATTAGAATGGATCGTATGAATGAATTAATATTGATCGTGCGAATGAATTAGAATGGATCGTACGAATGAATTAGAATCGATCGTACAAATGAATTAGAATGGATGTATGAATGAATTAGAATGGATCGTACGAATGAATTAGAATCGAACATGCGAATGAACTAGAATGGATCGTGCGAATGAATTAGAATGGATCGTACGAATGAACTAGAATGGATCGTGCGAATGAATTAGAATGGATCGATACAATCTACGAATGAATTAGAATGGATACATTCATGCGAATGAATTAGAATGCATCGTGCGAATGAATTAGAATGGATCGTACGAATGAATTAGAATGGATCGTACGAATGAATTAGAATGGATCGTACGACAGAATTAGAATAGATCGTACGAATGAATTAGAATGGATACATTCGTGCGAATGAATTAGAATGGATCGTACGAATGAATTAGAATGGATCGTGCGAATGAATTAGAATGGATCGATACAATCTACGAATGAATTTGAATGGATACATTCGTGCGAATGAATTAGAATGGATCGTGCGAATGAATTTGAATGGATCGTACGAATGAATTAGAATGGATCGTACGAATGAATTAGAATGGATCGTACGAATGAATTAGAATAGATCGTACGAATGAATTAGAATGGATACATTCGTGCGAATGAATTAGAATGGATCGTACGAATGAATTAGAATGGATCATGCGAATGAATTAGAATGGATCGTACGAATAAATTAGAATGGATCGTACGAATGAATTAGAATGGATCGCATGAAGGTATCTATTCTAATTCATTCATATGATCTATTCTAATTCATTCGCACGAATGTATCCATTCTAATTCATTCGCACGATCCATTCTAATTCATTCGTACAATCATTCGTACGATCCATTCTAATTCATTCGCGCGATCCATTCTAATTCATTCGCACGATCCATTCTAATTCATTCGCACGATCCATTCAAATTCATTCGTACGATACATTCTAATTCATTCGCACGAATGTATCCATTCTAATTCATTCGTACGATCTATTCTAATTCATTCGTACGATCTATTCTAACTCATTCGCAAGATCCATTCTAATTCATTCGCGCGATCCAATCTAATTCATTCGTACGATCCATTCTAATTCATTCGTACGATCCACTCTAATTCATTCGTACAATCCATTCTAATACATTCGCACGAATGTATCCATTCTAATTCATTCGTATGATCTATTCTAATTCATTCGCACGATCCATTCTAATTCTTTCATACGATACAATCTAATTCATTCCTATGATCCATTCTAATTTAGTCGTACAATCCATTCTAATTTATTCGTATGATCCATTCTAACTCATTCGCACGATCCATTCTAATTCATTCGTACGATCCATTCTAATTCATTCGCACGAGTGTATCCATTCTAATTCATTCGTACGATCTATTCTAATTCATTCCCACGATCCATTCTAATTCATTCATACGATCGATTCTAATTCATTCGCATGATCCAATCTAATTCATTCGTACGATCCATTCTAATTCATTCGTACGATCCATTCATTCGTACGATCTATTCTAATTCATTCGCACGATCCATTCTAATTCATTCGTATGATCCATTCTAATTCATTCGCTCGAATGTATCCATTCTAATTCATTCGTACGATCTATTCTAATTCAGTCGTACGATCCATTCTAATTCATTCGCACGATCCAATCTAATTCATTCGTACGATCCATTCTAATTCATTCGTACGATCCATTCTAATTCATTCGCACGATCCATTCTAATTCATTCGCACGATCCATTCTAATTCATTCGCATGATCCATTCTAATTCATTTGCACGATCCATTCTAATTCATTCGCACGATCCATTCTAATATATTCGTTCGAATGAAATAGAATGGATCGTACGAATGAATTAGATTGTATCGTGCGAATGAAATAGAATGGATGGTACGAATGAATTAGAATGGATCGTGCGAATGAATTAGAATGGATCGTACGAATGAATTAGAATGGATCGTACGAATGAATTAGATTGGATACATTCTAATTCATTCGTACGATCCATTCTAATTCATTCGCACAATCTATTCTAATTCATTCGTACGATCCATTCTAATTCATTAACACGATCCATTCTAATTCATTCGTAAGATCCGTTCTAATTCATTCGTACGATCCATTCTGATTCATTCGCATGATCCAATCAAATTTATTCGTACGATCCATTCTAATTTATTCGTACGATCCATTCTAATTCATTCGCACGATCCATTCTAATTCATTCGTACGATCCATTCTAATTCATTCTTACGATCCATTCTAATTCATTCATATGATCCATTCTAATTCATTCGCACGATCGTATGAATGAATTAGAATGGATCGTGCGAATGAATTAGAATAGATCGTACGAATGAATTAGAATGGATGTATGAATGAATTAGAATGGATCGTGCGAATGAATTACAATAGATCGTACGAATGAATTAGAATTGATCGTACGAATGAATTAGAATGGATTGTACGAATGAATTAGATTGTATCGTACGAATGAATTAGAATGGATCGTGCGAATGAATTAGAATGGATCGTACGAATGAATTAGAATGGATCGTACGAATGAATTAGAATGGATCGTACGAATGAATTAGAATAGATCGTACGAATGAATTAGAATGGATACATTCGTGCGAATGAATTAGAATGGATCGTGCGAATGAATTAGAATGGATCATGCGAATGAATTAGAATGGTTCATATGAATGAATTAGAATTGATCGTGCGAATGAATTAGAATGGATCGTGCGAATGAATTAGAATGGATCGTACGAATGAATTAGAATGGATTGTACGACTGAATTAGAATAGATCATACGAATGAATTAGATTGTATCGTATGAATGAATTAGAATGGATCGTACGAATGAATTAGAATGGATCGTACGAATGAATTAGAATGGATCGTGCGAATGAATTAGAATGGATACATTCGTGCGAATGAATTAGAATGGATTGTACGAATGAATTAGAATGGATCGTGCGAATGAATTAGAATGGATACATTCGTGCGAATGGATCGTACGAATGAATTAGAATGGATACATTCGTGCGAATGAATTAGAGTGGATCGTGCGAATGAATTAGAATGGATCGTACGAATGAATTAGAATGGATCGTACGAATGAATTAGAATGGATCGTGCGAATGAATTAGAATGGATCTTATGAATGAATTAGAATGGATCGTACGAATGAATTAGAATAGATTGTACGAATGAATTAGAATGGATACATTCGTGCGAATGAATTAGAATGGATCGTACGAATGAATTAGAATGGATCGTGCGAATGAATTAGAATAGATTGTGCGAATGAATTAGAATGGATCGTACGAATGAATTAGAATGGATCGTACGAATGAATTAGAATAGATCGTACGAATGAATTAGAATGGATACATCCGTGCGAATGAATTAGAATGGATCGTGCGAATGAATTAGAATGGATCGTGCGAATGAATTAGAATGGATCGTACGAATGAATTAGAATAGATTGTGCGAATAAATTAGAATGGATCGTACGAATGAATTAGAATGTATCCAATCTAATTCATTCGTACGATCCATTTAATTCATTCGTACGATCCATTCTAATTCATTCGTACGATCCATTCTAATTCATTCGCACGATCCATTCTAATTCATTCGTACCAACCATTCTATTTCATTCGCACGATACAATCTAATTCATTCGTACGATCCATTCTATTTCATTCGAATGAATATATTAGAATGGATCGTGCGAATGAATTAGAATGGATCGTGCGAATGAATTAGAATGGATCGTGCGAATGAATTAGAATGGATCGTGCGAATGAATTAGAATGGATCGTACGAATGAATTAGATTGGATCGTGCGAATGAATTAGAATGGATCGTACGACTGAATTAGAATAGATCATACGAATGAATTAGAATGGATACATTCGTTCGAATGAATTAGAATGGATCATACGAATGAATTAGTATGGATCGTGCGAAGGAATTAGAATGGATCATATGAATGAATTAGAATTGATCGTGCGAATGAATTAGAATGGATCATATGAATGAATTAGAATTGATCGTGCGAATGAATTAGAATGTATCGTACGAATTAATTAGAATGGATCGTACGAATGAATTAGAACGGTTCGTATGAATGAATTAGAATGGATCGTACGAATGAATTAGAATGGATCGTACGAATGAATTAGAATGGATCGTGCAAATGAATTAGAATGGGTCGTACGAATGAATTAGAATGGATCGTATGAATGAATTAGAATGGATCATGCGAATGAATTAGAATAGATCATACGAATGAATTAGAATGGATACATTCGTGCGAATGAATTAGAATGGATTGTACGAATGAATTAGAATGGATCGTGCGAATGAATTAGAATGGATCGTACGAATGAATTAGAATTGATCGTGCGAATGAATTAGAATGGATCATATGAATGAATTAGAATTGATCGTGCGAATGAATTAGAATGTATCGTAGGAATTAATTAGAATGGATCGTACGAATGAATTAGAATGGATTGTATGAATGAATTAGAATGGTTCGTATGAATGAATTAGAATGGATCGTACGAATGAATTAGAATGGATCGTACGAATGAATTAGAATGGGTCATACGAATGAATTAGAATGGATCGTATGAATGAATTAGAATGGATCATGCGAATGAATTAGAATAGATCATACGAATGAATTAGAATGGATACATTCGTGCGAATGAATTAGAATGGATTGTACGAATGAATTAGAATGGATCGTGCGAATGAATTAGAATGGATCGTACGAATAAATTAGAATTGATCGTGCGAATGAATTAGAATGGATCATATGAATGAATTAGAATTGATCGTGCGAATGAATTAGAATGTATCGTACGAATTAATTAGAATGGATCGTATGAATGAATTAGAATGGATTGTATGAATGAATTAGAATGGTTCGTATGAATGAATTAGAATGGATTGTACGAATGAATTAGAATGGATCGTACGAATGAATTAGAATGTATCGTGCGAATGAATTAGAATGGGTCGTACGAATGAATTAGAATGGATCGTATGAATGAATTAGAATGGATCATGCGAATGAATTAGAATAGATCATACGAATGAATTAGAATGGATACATTCGTGCGAATGAATTAGAATGGATTGTACGAATGAATTAGAATGGATCGTGCGAATGAGTTAGAATGGATCGTACGAATGAATTAGAATAGATCGTATGAATGAAATAGAATGGATCGTACGAATGAATGGATCGTACGAATGAATTAGAATGGATCGTGCGAATGAATTAGAATGGATCGTATGAGTGAATTAGAATGGATCGTGCGAATGAATTAGAATGGATCGTACGAATGAATTAGAATGGATCGTGCGAATGAATTAGAATGGATCGTACAAATGAATTAGAATGGATCGTACGAATGAATTAGAATAGATCGTACGAATGAATTAGAATAGATACATTCGTGCGAATGAATTAGAATGGATCGTACGAATGAATTAGAATGGATCGTGCGAATGAATTGGAATGGATCGATACAATCTACGAATGAATTAGAATGGATACATTCGTGCGAATGAATTAGAATGGATCGTGCGAATGAATTAGAATGGATCGTACGAATGAATTAGAATGGATCGTACGAATAAATTAGAATGGATTGTACGATAGAATTAGAATGGATCGTACGAATGAATTAGAATGGATACATTCGTGCGAATGAATTAGAATGGATCGTACGAATGAATTAGAATGGATCGTGCGAATGAATTAGAATGGATCGATACAATCTACGAATGAATTAGAATGGATACATTCGTGCGAATGAATTAGAATGGATCGTGCGAATGAATTAGAATGGATTGTACAAATGAATTAGAATGGATCGTACGAATGAATTAGAATAGATCGTACGACTGAATTAGAATAGATCGTACGAATGAATTAGAATGGATACATTCGTGCGAATGAATTAGAATGGATCGTACGAATGAATTAGAATGGATCGTGCGAATGAATTAGAATGGATCGATACAATCTACGAATGAATTAGAATGGATACATTCGTGCTAATGAATTAGAATGGATCGTGCGAATGAATTAGAATGGATCGTACGAATGAATTAGAATGGATCGTACGACTGAATTAGAATAGATCATACGAATGAATTAGAATGGATACATTCGTGCGAATGAATTAGAATGGATCGTACGAATGAATTAGAATGGATCGTGCGAACGAATTAGAATGGATCGATACAATCTACGAATGAATTAGAATGGATACATTCGTGCGAATGAATTAGAATGGATCGTGCGAATGAATTAGAATGGATCGTACGAATGAATTAGAATGGATCGTACGAATGAATTAGAATGGATCGTACGACTGAATTAGAATAGATCGTACGAATGAATTAGAATGGATACATTTGTGCGATTGAATTAGAATGGATCGTACGAATGAATTAGAATGGATCGTGCGAATGAATTAGAATGGATCGATACAATCTACGAATGAATTAGAATGGATACATTCGTGCGAATGAATTAGAATGGATCGTGCGAATGAATTAGAATGGATCGTACGAATGAATTAGAATGGATCGTACGAATGAATTAGAATGGATCGTACGACTGAATTAGAATAGATCGTACGAATGAATTAGAATGGATACATTCGTGCGAATGAATTAGAATGGATCGTACGAATGAATTAGAATGGATCGTGCGAATGAATTAGAATGGATCGATACAATCTATGAATGAATTAGAATGGATACATTCGTGCGAATGAATTAGAATGGATCGTACGAATGAATTAGAATGGATCGTACGAATGAATTAGAATGGATCGTACGACTGAATTAGAATGGATCGTACGACTGAATTAGAATAGATCGTATAAATGAATTAGAATGGATACATTCTTGCGAATGAATTAGAATGGATCGTACGAATGAATTAGAATGGATCGTGTGAATGAATTAGAATGGATCGATACAATCTACGAATAAATTAGAATGGATACATTCGTGCGAATGAATTAGAATGGATCGTTCGAATGAATTAGAATGGATCGTACGAATGAATTAGAATGGATCGTACGACTGAATTAGAATAGATCATACGAATGAATTAGAATGGATACATTCGTGCGAATGAATTAGAATGGATCGTACGAATGAAATAGAATGGATCGTGTGAATGAATTAGAATGGATCGATACAATCTACGAATGAATTAGAATGGATACATTCGTGCGAATGAATTAGAACTGATCGTGCGAATGAATTAGAATGGATCGTACGAATGAATTAGAATGGATCGTACGAATGAATTAGAATGGATCGTACGATAGAATTAGAATGGATCGTACGAATGAATTAGAATGGATACATTCGTACGAATGAATTAGAATGGATCGTGCGAATGAATTAGAATGGATCGATACAATCTACGAATGAATTAGAATGGATACATTCGTGCGAATGAATTAGAATGGATCGTGCGAATGATATAGAATGGATTGTACGAATGAATTAGAATGGATCGTACGAATGAATTAGAATGGATCGTACGACTGAATTAGAATAGATCGTACGAATGAATTAGAATGGATACATTCGTGCGAATGAATTAGAATGGATCGTACGAATGAATTAGAATGGATCGTGCGAATGAATTAGAATGGATCGATACAATCTACGAATGAATTAGAATGGATACTTTCGTGCGAATGAATTAGAATGGATCGTGCGAATGAATTAGAATGGATCGTACGAATGAATTAGAATGGATCGTACGAATGAATTAGAATGGATCGTACGACTGAATTAGAATAGATCGTACGAATGAATTAGAATGGATACATTCGTGCGAATGAATTAGAATGGATCGTACGAATTAATTAGAATGGATCGTGCAAATGAATTAGAATGGATCGATACAATCTACGAATGAATTAGAATGGATACATTCGTGCGAATGAATTAGAATGGATCGTGCGAATGAATTAGAATGGATCGTACGAATGAATTAGAATGGATCGTACGAATGAATTAGAATGGATCATACGACTGAATTAGAATAGATCGTACGAATGAATTAGAATGGATACATTCGTGCGAATGAATTAGAATGGATTGTACGAATGAATTAGAATGGATCGTGCGAATGAATTAGAATGGATCGATACAATCTACGAATGAATTAGAATGGATACATTCGTGCGAATGAATTAGAATGGATCGTGCGAATGAATTAGAATGGATCATACGAATGAATTAGAATGGATCGTACGAATGAATTAGAATGGATCGTACGACTAAATTAGAATAGATCGTATGAATGAATTAGAATGGATACATTCGTGCGAATGAATTAGAATGGATCGTACGAATGAATTAGAATGGATCGTGCGAATAAATTAGAATGGATCGATACAATCTACGAATGAATTAGAATGGATACATTCATGCGAATGAATTAGAATGGATCGTGCGAATGAATTAGAATGGATCGTACGAATGAATGAGAATGGATCGTACGAATGAATTAGAATGGATCATACGACAGAATTAGAATAGATCGTACGAATGAATTAGAATGGATACATTCGTGCGAATGAATTAGAATGGATCGTACGAATGAATTAGAATGGATCGTGCGAATGAAGTAGAATGGATCGATACAATCTACGAATGAATTAGAATGGATACATTCATGCGAATGAATTAGAATGGATCGTGCGAATGAATTAGAATGGATCGTACGAATGAATTAGAATGGATCGTACGAATGAATTAGAATGGATCGTACGACTGAATTAGAATAGATCGTACGAATGAATTAGAATGGATACATTCGTGCGAATGAATTAGAATGGATCGTACGAATGAATTAGAATGGATCGTGCGAATGAATTAGAATAGATCGATACAATCTACGAATGAATTAGATAGGATACATTCGTGCGAATAAATTAGAATGGATCGTGCGAATGAATTAGAATGGATCGTACGAATGAATTAGAATGGATCGTACGACTGAATTAGAATAGATCGTACGAATGAATTAGAATGGATACATTCGTGCGAATGAATTAGAATGGATCGTACGAACGAATTAGAATGGATCGTGCGAATGAATTAGAATGGATCGATACAATCTACGAATAAATTAGAATGGATACATTCATGCGAATGAATTAGAATGGATCGTGCGAATGAATTAGAATGGATCGTACGAAAGAATTAGAATGGATACATTCGTGCGAATGAATTAGAATGGATCGTACAAATGAGTAAGAATGGATCGTACGAATAAAATAGAATGGATCGTATGAATGAATTTGAATGGATCATGCGAATGAATTAGAATGGATCGTACGAATGAACTAGAATGGATCGTACGAATGAAGTAGAATGGACATATTCGTGCAAATGAATTAGATTGGATCGTAAGAATGAATTAGAATGGATTGTACGACTGAATTAGAATGGATCGTACGAATGAATTAGAATGGATCATGCGAATGAATTAGAATGGATCGTATGAATGAATTAGAATGAATACATTCTTACGAATGAATTTGTATGGTTCGTATGAATGAATTAGAATGGATTGTACGACTGAATTAGAATAGATCATACGAA
This sequence comes from Chamaelirium japonicum, assembly GCA_947650365.1. NCBI lineage: Eukaryota > Viridiplantae > Streptophyta > Magnoliopsida > Liliales > Melanthiaceae > Chamaelirium > Chamaelirium japonicum. Next base: position 403,538 of record CANTAL010000149.1, read on the forward strand.
TGAATTAGATTGTATCGTACGAATGAATTAGAATGGATCGTGCGAATGAATTAGAATGGATCATATGAATGAATTAGAATGGATCGTATGAATGAAATAGAATGGATCGTGCGAATGAATTAGACTAGATCGTACGAATGAATTAGAATGGATACATTCGTGCGAATGAATTAGAATGAATCGTACGAATGAATTAGAATGGATCGTGCGAATGAATTAGAATGGATCGTACGAATGAATTAGAATGGATACATTTGTGCGAATGAATTAGAATGGATCATACGAATGAGTAAGAATGGATGGTACGAATGAAATAGAATGGATCGTACGAATGAATTTGAATGGATCGTGCGAATGAATTAGAATGGATCGTACGAACGAACTAGTATGGATCGTACGTTTGAAGTAGAATGGATACATTCGTGCGAATGAATTAGAATAGATCGTACGAATGAATTGGAATGGATTGTACGACTGAATTAGAATGGATCGTACGAATGAATTAGAATGGATCATGCGAATGAATTAGAATGGATCGTACGAATGAATTAGAATGAATAAATTCTTACAAATGAATTTGTATGGTTCGTATAAATGAATTAGAATGGATTGTGCGAATTAATTAGAATGGATCGTGCGAATGAATTAGAATTGATCGTACGAATGAATTAGAATGGATACATTCGTGTGAATGAATTAGAATGGATCGTACGAATGAATTAGAATAGATTGTGCGAAAGAATTAGAATGGATCGTACAAATGAATTAGAATGGATCGTGCGAATGAATTAGAATAGATACATTCGTTAGAGTAAGAATGGATTGTGCGAATGAGTAAGAATGGATCGTACGAATGAATTAGAATGAATTAGATTGTATCGTATGAATGAATTAGAATGGATCGTGCGAATGAATTAGAATGGATCGTACGAATGAATTAGAATGGATCGTATGAATGAATTAGAATAGATCGTACGAATGAATTAGATTGTATCGTACGAATGAATTAGAATGGATCGTACGAATGAATTAGAATGGATCGTACGAATGAGTAAGAATGGATCGTATGAATGAAATAGAATGGATCGTACGAATGAATTTGAATGGATCGTGCGAATGAATTAGAATGGATCGTACGAATGAACTAGAATGGATCATACGAATGAAGTAGAATGGATACATTCGAGCGAATGAATTAGAATGGATCGTACGAATGAATTAGAATGAATTAGAATGGATTCAGCTAATTAACTAGAATGGATTAGAATGGATCGTGCGAATGAATTAGAATGGATCGTGCGAATGAATTAGAATAGATTGTGCAAATAAATTAGATTGGATTGTACGAATGAATTAGAATAGATCGTGCGAATGAATTAGAATGGATCGTAAGAATGAATTAGAATGGATCGTATGAATGAATTAGAATGGATCGTGCGAATGAATTAGAATAGATCGTACGAATGATTTAGACTGGATACATTCGTGTGAATGAAATAGAATGGATCGTACGAATGAATTAGAATGGATCGTGCGAATGAATTAGAATAGATCGTACGAATGAATTAGATTGTATCGTACGAATGAATTAGAATGGATCGTGCGAATGAATTAGAATGGATCGTATGAATGAATTAGAATGGATCGTGCGAATGAATTAGAATGGATCGTACGAATGAATTAGAATCGATCGTACGACTGAATTTGAATAGATCGTACGAATGAATTAGAATGGATACATTCGCGCGAATGAATTAGAATGGATCGTACGAATGAATTAGAATGGATCGTGCGAATGAATTAGAATGGATCGTATGAATGAATTAATATTGATCGTGCGAATGAATTAGAATGGATCGTACGAATGAATTAGAATCGATCGTACAAATGAATTAGAATGGATGTATGAATGAATTAGAATGGATCGTACGAATGAATTAGAATCGAACATGCGAATGAACTAGAATGGATCGTGCGAATGAATTAGAATGGATCGTACGAATGAACTAGAATGGATCGTGCGAATGAATTAGAATGGATCGATACAATCTACGAATGAATTAGAATGGATACATTCATGCGAATGAATTAGAATGCATCGTGCGAATGAATTAGAATGGATCGTACGAATGAATTAGAATGGATCGTACGAATGAATTAGAATGGATCGTACGACAGAATTAGAATAGATCGTACGAATGAATTAGAATGGATACATTCGTGCGAATGAATTAGAATGGATCGTACGAATGAATTAGAATGGATCGTGCGAATGAATTAGAATGGATCGATACAATCTACGAATGAATTTGAATGGATACATTCGTGCGAATGAATTAGAATGGATCGTGCGAATGAATTAGAATGGATCGTACGAATGAATTAGAATGGATCGTACGAATGAATTAGAATGGATCGTACGAATGAATTAGAATAGATCGTACGAATGAATTAGAATGGATACATTCGTGCGAATGAATTAGAATGGATCGTACGAATGAATTAGAATGGATCATGCGAATGAATTAGAATGGATCGTACGAATAAATTAGAATGGATCGTACGAATGAATTAGAATGGATCGCATGAAGGTATCTATTCTAATTCATTCATATGATCTATTCTAATTCATTCGCACGAATGTATCCATTCTAATTCATTCGCACGATCCATTCTAATTCATTCGTACAATCATTCGTACGATCCATTCTAATTCATTCGCGCGATCCATTCTAATTCATTCGCACGATCCATTCTAATTCATTCGCACGATCCATTCAAATTCATTCGTACGATACATTCTAATTCATTCGCACGAATGTATCCATTCTAATTCATTCGTACGATCTATTCTAATTCATTCGTACGATCTATTCTAACTCATTCGCAAGATCCATTCTAATTCATTCGCGCGATCCAATCTAATTCATTCGTACGATCCATTCTAATTCATTCGTACGATCCACTCTAATTCATTCGTACAATCCATTCTAATACATTCGCACGAATGTATCCATTCTAATTCATTCGTATGATCTATTCTAATTCATTCGCACGATCCATTCTAATTCTTTCATACGATACAATCTAATTCATTCCTATGATCCATTCTAATTTAGTCGTACAATCCATTCTAATTTATTCGTATGATCCATTCTAACTCATTCGCACGATCCATTCTAATTCATTCGTACGATCCATTCTAATTCATTCGCACGAGTGTATCCATTCTAATTCATTCGTACGATCTATTCTAATTCATTCCCACGATCCATTCTAATTCATTCATACGATCGATTCTAATTCATTCGCATGATCCAATCTAATTCATTCGTACGATCCATTCTAATTCATTCGTACGATCCATTCATTCGTACGATCTATTCTAATTCATTCGCACGATCCATTCTAATTCATTCGTATGATCCATTCTAATTCATTCGCTCGAATGTATCCATTCTAATTCATTCGTACGATCTATTCTAATTCAGTCGTACGATCCATTCTAATTCATTCGCACGATCCAATCTAATTCATTCGTACGATCCATTCTAATTCATTCGTACGATCCATTCTAATTCATTCGCACGATCCATTCTAATTCATTCGCACGATCCATTCTAATTCATTCGCATGATCCATTCTAATTCATTTGCACGATCCATTCTAATTCATTCGCACGATCCATTCTAATATATTCGTTCGAATGAAATAGAATGGATCGTACGAATGAATTAGATTGTATCGTGCGAATGAAATAGAATGGATGGTACGAATGAATTAGAATGGATCGTGCGAATGAATTAGAATGGATCGTACGAATGAATTAGAATGGATCGTACGAATGAATTAAATGGATCGTACGAATGAATTAGATTGGATACATTCTAATTCATTCGTACGATCCATTCTAATTCATTCGCACAATCTATTCTAATTCATTCGTACGATCCATTCTAATTCATTAACACGATCCATTCTAATTCATTCGTAAGATCCGTTCTAATTCATTCGTACGATCCATTCTGATTCATTCGCATGATCCAATCAAATTTATTCGTACGATCCATTCTAATTTATTCGTACGATCCATTCTAATTCATTCGCACGATCCATTCTAATTCATTCGTACGATCCATTCTAATTCATTCTTACGATCCATTCTAATTCATTCATATGATCCATTCTAATTCATTCGCACGATCGTATGAATGAATTAGAATGGATCGTGCGAATGAATTAGAATAGATCGTACGAATGAATTAGAATGGATGTATGAATGAATTAGAATGGATCGTGCGAATGAATTACAATAGATCGTACGAATGAATTAGAATTGATCGTACGAATGAATTAGAATGGATTGTACGAATGAATTAGATTGTATCGTACGAATGAATTAGAATGGATCGTGCGAATGAATTAGAATGGATCGTACGAATGAATTAGAATGGATCGTACGAATGAATTAGAATGGATCGTACGAATGAATTAGAATAGATCGTACGAATGAATTAGAATGGATACATTCGTGCGAATGAATTAGAATGGATCGTGCGAATGAATTAGAATGGATCATGCGAATGAATTAGAATGGTTCATATGAATGAATTAGAATTGATCGTGCGAATGAATTAGAATGGATCGTGCGAATGAATTAGAATGGATCGTACGAATGAATTAGAATGGATTGTACGACTGAATTAGAATAGATCATACGAATGAATTAGATTGTATCGTATGAATGAATTAGAATGGATCGTACGAATGAATTAGAATGGATCGTACGAATGAATTAGAATGGATCGTGCGAATGAATTAGAATGGATACATTCGTGCGAATGAATTAGAATGGATTGTACGAATGAATTAGAATGGATCGTGCGAATGAATTAGAATGGATACATTCGTGCGAATGGATCGTACGAATGAATTAGAATGGATACATTCGTGCGAATGAATTAGAGTGGATCGTGCGAATGAATTAGAATGGATCGTACGAATGAATTAGAATGGATCGTACGAATGAATTAGAATGGATCGTGCGAATGAATTAGAATGGATCTTATGAATGAATTAGAATGGATCGTACGAATGAATTAGAATAGATTGTACGAATGAATTAGAATGGATACATTCGTGCGAATGAATTAGAATGGATCGTACGAATGAATTAGAATGGATCGTGCGAATGAATTAGAATAGATTGTGCGAATGAATTAGAATGGATCGTACGAATGAATTAGAATGGATCGTACGAATGAATTAGAATAGATCGTACGAATGAATTAGAATGGATACATCCGTGCGAATGAATTAGAATGGATCGTGCGAATGAATTAGAATGGATCGTGCGAATGAATTAGAATGGATCGTACGAATGAATTAGAATAGATTGTGCGAATAAATTAGAATGGATCGTACGAATGAATTAGAATGTATCCAATCTAATTCATTCGTACGATCCATTTAATTCATTCGTACGATCCATTCTAATTCATTCGTACGATCCATTCTAATTCATTCGCACGATCCATTCTAATTCATTCGTACCAACCATTCTATTTCATTCGCACGATACAATCTAATTCATTCGTACGATCCATTCTATTTCATTCGAATGAATATATTAGAATGGATCGTGCGAATGAATTAGAATGGATCGTGCGAATGAATTAGAATGGATCGTGCGAATGAATTAGAATGGATCGTGCGAATGAATTAGAATGGATCGTACGAATGAATTAGATTGGATCGTGCGAATGAATTAGAATGGATCGTACGACTGAATTAGAATAGATCATACGAATGAATTAGAATGGATACATTCGTTCGAATGAATTAGAATGGATCATACGAATGAATTAGTATGGATCGTGCGAAGGAATCAGAATGGATCATATGAATGAATTAGAATTGATCGTGCGAATGAATTAGAATGGATCATATGAATGAATTAGAATTGATCGTGCGAATGAATTAGAATGTATCGTACGAATTAATTAGAATGGATCGTACGAATGAATTAGAACGGTTCGTATGAATGAATTAGAATGGATCGTACGAATGAATTAGAATGGATCGTACGAATGAATTAGAATGGATCGTGCAAATGAATTAGAATGGGTCGTACGAATGAATTAGAATGGATCGTATGAATGAATTAGAATGGATCATGCGAATGAATTAGAATAGATCATACGAATGAATTAGAATGGATACATTCGTGCGAATGAATTAGAATGGATTGTACGAATGAATTAGAATGGATCGTGCGAATGAATTAGAATGGATCGTACGAATGAATTAGAATTGATCGTGCGAATGAATTAGAATGGATCATATGAATGAATTAGAATTGATCGTGCGAATGAATTAGAATGTATCGTAGGAATTAATTAGAATGGATCGTACGAATGAATTAGAATGGATTGTATGAATGAATTAGAATGGTTCGTATGAATGAATTAGAATGGATCGTACGAATGAATTAGAATGGATCGTACGAATGAATTAGAATGGGTCATACGAATGAATTAGAATGGATCGTATGAATGAATTAGAATGGATCATGCGAATGAATTAGAATAGATCATACGAATGAATTAGAATGGATACATTCGTGCGAATGAATTAGAATGGATTGTACGAATGAATTAGAATGGATCGTGCGAATGAATTAGAATGGATCGTACGAATAAATTAGAATTGATCGTGCGAATGAATTAGAATGGATCATATGAATGAATTAGAATTGATCGTGCGAATGAATTAGAATGTATCGTACGAATTAATTAGAATGGATCGTATGAATGAATTAGAATGGATTGTATGAATGAATTAGAATGGTTCGTATGAATGAATTAGAATGGATTGTACGAATGAATTAGAATGGATCGTACGAATGAATTAGAATGTATCGTGCGAATGAATTAGAATGGGTCGTACGAATGAATTAGAATGGATCGTATGAATGAATTAGAATGGATCATGCGAATGAATTAGAATAGATCATACGAATGAATTAGAATGGATACATTCGTGCGAATGAATTAGAATGGATTGTACGAATGAATTAGAATGGATCGTGCGAATGAGTTAGAATGGATCGTACGAATGAATTAGAATAGATCGTATGAATGAAATAGAATGGATCGTACGAATGAATGGATCGTACGAATGAATTAGAATGGATCGTGCGAATGAATTAGAATGGATCGTATGAGTGAATTAGAATGGATCGTGCGAATGAATTAGAATGGATCGTACGAATGAATTAGAATGGATCGTGCGAATGAATTAGAATGGATCGTACAAATGAATTAGAATGGATCGTACGAATGAATTAGAATAGATCGTACGAATGAATTAGAATAGATACATTCGTGCGAATGAATTAGAATGGATCGTACGAATGAATTAGAATGGATCGTGCGAATGAATTGGAATGGATCGATACAATCTACGAATGAATTAGAATGGATACATTCGTGCGAATGAATTAGAATGGATCGTGCGAATGAATTAGAATGGATCGTACGAATGAATTAGAATGGATCGTACGAATAAATTAGAATGGATTGTACGATAGAATTAGAATGGATCGTACGAATGAATTAGAATGGATACATTCGTGCGAATGAATTAGAATGGATCGTACGAATGAATTAGAATGGATCGTGCGAATGAATTAGAATGGATCGATACAATCTACGAATGAATTAGAATGGATACATTCGTGCGAATGAATTAGAATGGATCGTGCGAATGAATTAGAATGGATTGTACAAATGAATTAGAATGGATCGTACGAATGAATTAGAATAGATCGTACGACTGAATTAGAATAGATCGTACGAATGAATTAGAATGGATACATTCGTGCGAATGAATTAGAATGGATCGTACGAATGAATTAGAATGGATCGTGCGAATGAATTAGAATGGATCGATACAATCTACGAATGAATTAGAATGGATACATTCGTGCTAATGAATTAGAATGGATCGTGCGAATGAATTAGAATGGATCGTACGAATGAATTAGAATGGATCGTACGACTGAATTAGAATAGATCATACGAATGAATTAGAATGGATACATTCGTGCGAATGAATTAGAATGGATCGTACGAATGAATTAGAATGGATCGTGCGAACGAATTAGAATGGATCGATACAATCTACGAATGAATTAGAATGGATACATTCGTGCGAATGAATTAGAATGGATCGTGCGAATGAATTAGAATGGATCGTACGAATGAATTAGAATGGATCGTACGAATGAATTAGAATGGATCGTACGACTGAATTAGAATAGATCGTACGAATGAATTAGAATGGATACATTTGTGCGAATGAATTAGAATGGATCGTACGAATGAATTAGAATGGATCGTGCGAATGAATTAGAATGGATCGATACAATCTACGAATGAATTAGAATGGATACATTCGTGCGAATGAATTAGAATGGATCGTGCGAATGAATTAGAATGGATCGTACGAATGAATTAGAATGGATCGTACGAATGAATTAGAATGGATCGTACGACTGAATTAGAATAGATCGTACGAATGAATTAGAATGGATACATTCGTGCGAATGAATTAGAATGGATCGTACGAATGAATTAGAATGGATCGTGCGAATGAATTAGAATGGATCGATACAATCTATGAATGAATTAGAATGGATACATTCGTGCGAATGAATTAGAATGGATCGTACGAATGAATTAGAATGGATCGTACGAATGAATTAGAATGGATCGTACGACTGAATTAGAATGGATCGTACGACTGAATTAGAATAGATCGTATAAATGAATTAGAATGGATACATTCTTGCGAATGAATTAGAATGGATCGTACGAATGAATTAGAATGGATCGTGTGAATGAATTAGAATGGATCGATACAATCTACGAATAAATTAGAATGGATACATTCGTGCGAATGAATTAGAATGGATCGTTCGAATGAATTAGAATGGATCGTACGAATGAATTAGAATGGATCGTACGACTGAATTAGAATAGATCATACGAATGAATTAGAATGGATACATTCGTGCGAATGAATTAGAATGGATCGTACGAATGAAATAGAATGGATCGTGTGAATGAATTAGAATGGATCGATACAATCTACGAATGAATTAGAATGGATACATTCGTGCGAATGAATTAGAACGGATCGTGCGAATGAATTAGAATGGATCGTACGAATGAATTAGAATGGATCGTACGAATGAATTAGAATGGATCGTACGATAGAATTAGAATGGATCGTACGAATGAATTAGAATGGATACATTCGTACGAATGAATTAGAATGGATCGTGCGAATGAATTAGAATGGATCGATACAATCTACGAATGAATTAGAATGGATACATTCGTGCGAATGAATTAGAATGGATCGTGCGAATGATATAGAATGGATTGTACGAATGAATTAGAATGGATCGTACGAATGAATTAGAATGGATCGTACGACTGAATTAGAATAGATCGTACGAATGAATTAGAATGGATACATTCGTGCGAATGAATTAGAATGGATCGTACGAATGAATTAGAATGGATCGTGCGAATGAATTAGAATGGATCGATACAATCTACGAATGAATTAGAATGGATACTTTCGTGCGAATGAATTAGAATGGATCGTGCGAATGAATTAGAATGGATCGTACGAATGAATTAGAATGGATCGTACGAATGAATTAGAATGGATCGTACGACTGAATTAGAATAGATCGTACGAATGAATTAGAATGGATACATTCGTGCGAATGAATTAGAATGGATCGTACGAATTAATTAGAATGGATCGTGCAAATGAATTAGAATGGATCGATACAATCTACGAATGAATTAGAATGGATACATTCGTGCGAATGAATTAGAATGGATCGTGCGAATGAATTAGAATGGATCGTACGAATGAATTAGAATGGATCGTACGAATGAATTAGAATGGATCATACGACTGAATTAGAATAGATCGTACGAATGAATTAGAATGGATACATTCGTGCGAATGAATTAGAATGGATTGTACGAATGAATTAGAATGGATCGTGCGAATGAATTAGAATGGATCGATACAATCTACGAATGAATTAGAATGGATACATTCGTGCGAATGAATTAGAATGGATCGTGCGAATGAATTAGAATGGATCATACGAATGAATTAGAATGGATCGTACGAATGAATTAGAATGGATCGTACGACTAAATTAGAATAGATCGTATGAATGAATTAGAATGGATACATTCGTGCGAATGAATTAGAATGGATCGTACGAATGAATTAGAATGGATCGTGCGAATGAATTAGAATGGATCGATACAATCTACGAATGAATTAGAATGGATACATTCATGCGAATGAATTAGAATGGATCGTGCGAATGAATTAGAATGGATCGTACGAATGAATGAGAATGGATCGTACGAATGAATTAGAATGGATCATACGACAGAATTAGAATAGATCGTACGAATGAATTAGAATGGATACATTCGTGCGAATGAATTAGAATGGATCGTACGAATGAATTAGAATGGATCGTGCGAATGAAGTAGAATGGATCGATACAATCTACGAATGAATTAGAATGGATACATTCATGCGAATGAATTAGAATGGATCGTGCGAATGAATTAGAATGGATCGTACGAATGAATTAGAATGGATCGTACGAATGAATTAGAATGGATCGTACGACTGAATTAGAATAGATCGTACGAATGAATTAGAATGGATACATTCGTGCGAATGAATTAGAATGGATCGTACGAATGAATTAGAATGGATCGTGCGAATGAATTAGAATAGATCGATACAATCTACGAATGAATTAGATAGGATACATTCGTGCGAATAAATTAGAATGGATCGTGCGAATGAATTAGAATGGATCGTACGAATGAATTAGAATGGATCGTACGACTGAATTAGAATAGATCGTACGAATGAATTAGAATGGATACATTCGTGCGAATGAATTAGAATGGATCGTACGAACGAATTAGAATGGATCGTGCGAATGAATTAGAATGGATCGATACAATCTACGAATGAATTAGAATGGATACATTCGTGCGAATGAATTAGAATGGATCGTGCGAATGAATTAGAATGGATCATACGAATGAATTAGAATGGATCGTACGAATGAATTAGAATGGATCGTACGAATAAATTAGAATGGATACATTCGTGCGAATGAATTAGAATGGATCGTACGAATGAATTAGAATGGATCGTGCGAATGAATTAGAATGGACCGATACAATCTACGAATGAATTAGAATGGATACATTCGTGCGAATGAATAAGAATTGATCGTGCGAATGAATTAGAATGGATCGTACAAATGAATTAGAATGGATCGTACGAATGAATTAGAATGGATCGTACGACTGAATTAGAATAGATCGTACGAATGAATTAGAATGGATACATTCGTGCGAATGAATTAGAATGGATCGTACGAATGAATTAGAATGGATCGTGCGAACGAATTAGAATGGATCGATACAATCTACGAATGAATTAGAATGGATACATTCGTGCGAATGAATTAGAATGGATCGTGCGAATGAATTAGAATGGATCGTACGAATGAATTAGAATGGATCGTACGAATGAATTAGAATGGATCGTACGACTGAATTAGAATAGATCGTACGAATGAATTAGAATGGATACATTCGTGCGAATAAATTAGAATGGATCGTACGAATGAATTAGAATGGATCGTGCGAATGAATTAGAATGGATCGATACAATCTACGAATGAATTAGAATGGATACATTCGTGCGAATGAATTAGAATGGATCGTGCGAATGAATTAGAATGGATCGTACGAATGAATTAGAATGGATCGTACGAATGAATTAGAATGGATCGTACGACTGAATTAGAATAGATCGTACGAATGAATTAGAATGGATACATTCGTGCGAATGAATTAGATTGGATCGTACGAATGAATTAGAATGGATCGTGCGAATGAATTAGAATGGATCGATACAATCTACGAATGAATTAGAATGGATACATTCGTGCGAAGGAATCAGAATGGATCGTGCGAATGAATTAGAATGGATCGTACGAATGAATTAGAATGGATCGTACGAATGAATTAGAATGGATCGTACGACTGAATTAGAATAGATCGTACGAATGAATTAGAATGGATCGTATGAATGAATTAGAATGGATCATGCGAATGAATTAGAATAGATCATACGAATGAATTAGAATGGATACATTCGTGCGAATGAATTAGAATGGATTGTACGAATGAATTAGAATGGATCGTGTGAATGAATTAGAATGGATCGTACGAATGAATTAGAATTGATCGTGCGAATGAATTAGAATGGATCATATGAATGAATTAGAATTGATCGTGCGAATGAATTAGAATGTATCGTACGAATTAATTAGAATGGATCGTACGAATGAATTAGAATGGATTGTATGAATGAATTAGAATGGTTCGTATGAATGAATTAGAATGGATCGTACGAATGAATTAGAATGGATCGTACGAATGAATTAGAATGGATCGTGCGAATGAATTAGAATGGGTCGTACGAATGAATTAGAATGGATCGTATGAATGAATTAGAATGGATCATGCGAATGAATTAGAATAGATCATACGAATGAATTAGAATGGATACATTCATGCGAATGAATTAGAATGGATTGTACGAATGAATTAGAATGGATCGTGCGAATGAATTAGAATGGATCGTACGAATGAATTAGAATTGATCGTGCGAATGAATTAGAATGGATCATATGAATGAATTAGAATTGATCGTGCGAATGAATTAGAATGTATCGTACGAATTAATTAGAATGGATCGTACGAATGAATTAGAATGGATTGTATGAATGAATTAGAATGGTTCGTATGAATGAATTAGAATGGATCGTACGAATGAATTAGAATGGATCGTACGAATGAATTAGAATGGATCGTGCGAATGAATTAGAATGGGTCGTACGAATGAATTAGAATGGATCGTATGAATGAATTAGAATGGATCATGCGAATGAATTAGAATAGATCATACGAATGAATTAGAATGGATACATTCGTGCGAATGAATTAGAATGGATTGTACGAATGAATTAGAATGGATCGTGCGAATGAGTTAGAATGGATCGTACGAATGAATTAGAATAGATCGTATGAATGAAATAGAATGGATCGTACGAATGAATGGATCGTACGAATGAATTAGAATGGATCGTGCGAATGAATTAGAATGGATAGTATGAGTGAATTAGAATGGATCGTGTGAATGAATTAGAATGGATCGTACGAATGAATTAGAATGGATCGTGCGAATGAATTAAAATGGATCGTACAAATGAATTAGAATGGATCGTACGAATGAATTAGAATAGATCGTACGAATGAATTAGAATGGATACATTCGTGCGAATGAATTAGAATGGATCGTACGAATGAATTAGAATGGATCGTGCGAATGAATTGGAATGGATCGATACAATCTACGAATGAATTAGAATGGATACATTCGTGCGAATGAATTAGAATGGATCGTGCGAATGAATTAGAATGGATCGTACGAATGAATTAGAATGGATCGTACGAATAAATTAGAATGGATTGTACGATAGAATTAGAATGGATCGTACGAATGAATTAGAATGGATACATTCGTGCGAATGAATTAGAATGGATCGTACGAATGAATTAGAATGGATCGTGCGAATGAATTAGAATGGATCGATACAATCTACGAATGAATTAGAATGGATACATTCGTGCGAATGAATTAGAATGGATCGTGCGAATGAATTAGAATGGATTATACAAATGAATTAGAATGGATCGTACGAATGAATTAGAATAGATCGTACGACTGAATTAGAATAGATCGTACGAATGAATTAGAATGGATACATTCGTGCGAATGAATTAGAATGGATCGTACGAATGAATTAGAATGGATCGTGCGAATGAATTAGAATGGATCGATACAATCTACGAATGAATTAGAATGGATACATTCGTACGAATGAATTAGAATGGATCGTGCGAATGAATTAGAATGGATCGTACGAATGAATTAGAATGGATCGTACGACTGAATTAGAATAGATCGTACGAATGAATTAGAATGGATACATTCGTGCGAATGAATTAGAATGGATCGTACGAATGAATTAGAATGGATCGTGCGAACGAATTAGAATGGATCGATACAATCTACGAATGAATTAGAATGGATACATTCGTGCGAATGAATTAGAATGGATCGTGCGAATGAATTAGAATGGATCGTACGAATGAATTAGAATGGATCGTACGAATGAATTAGAATGGATCGTACGACTGAATTAGAATAGATCGTACGAATGAATTAGAATGGATACATTTGTGCGAATGAATTAGAATGGATCGTACGAATGAATTAGAATGGATCGTGCGAATGAATTAGAATGGATCGATACAATCTACGAATGAATTAGAATGGATACATTCGTGCGAATGAATTAGAATGGATCGTGCGAATGAATTAGAATGGATCGTACGAATGAATTAGAATGGATCGTACGAATGAATTAGAATGGATCGTACGACTGAATTAGAATAGATCGTACGAATGAATTAGAATGGATACATTCGTGCGAATGAATTAGAATGGATCGTACGAATGAATTAGAATGGATCGTGCGAATGAATTAGAATGGATCGATACAAACTACGAATGAATTAGAATGGATACATTTGTGCGAATGAATTAGAATGGATCGTACGAATGAATTAGAATGGATCGTACGAATGAATTAGAATGGATCGTACGACTGAATTAGAATGGATCGTACGACTGAATTAGAATAGATCGTATAAATGAATTAGAATGGATACATTCTTGCGAATGAATTAGAATGGATCGTACGAATGAATTAGAATGGATCGTGCGAATGAATTAGAATGGATCGATACAATCTACGAATAAATTAGAATGGATACATTCATGCGAATGAATTAGAATGGATCGTTCGAATGAATTAGAATGGATCGTACGAATGAATTAGAATGGATCGTACGAATGAATTAGAATGGATCGTACGACTGAATTAGAATAGATCATACGAATGAATTAGAATGGATACATTCGTGCGAATGAATTAGAATGGATCGTACGAATGAATTAGAATGGATCGTGTGAATGAATTAGAATGGATCGATACAATCTACGAATGAATTAGAATGGATACATTCGTGCGAATGAATTAGAACGGATCATGCGAATGAATTAGAATGGATCGTACGAATGAATTAGAATGGATCGTACGAATGAATTAGAATGGATCGTGCGATAGAATTAGAATGGATCGTACGAATGAATTAGAATGGATACATTCGTACGAATGAATTAGAATGGATCGTGCGAATGAATTAGAATGGATCGATACAATCTACGAATGAATTAGAATGGATACATTCGTGCGAATGAATTAGAATGGATCGTGCGAATGATATAGAATGGATTGTTCGAATGAATTAGAATAGATCGTACGAATGAATTAGAATGGATCGTACGACTGAATTAGAATAGATCGTACGAATGAATTAGAATGGATACATTCGTGCGAATGAATTAGAATGGATCGTACGAATGAATTAGAATGGATCGTGCGAATGAATTAGAATGGATCGATACAATCTACGAATGAATTAGAATGGATACTTTCGTGCGAATGAATTAGAATGGATCGTGCGAATGAATTAGAATGGATCGTACGATTGAATTAGAATGGATCGTACGAATGAATTAGAATGGATCGTACGACTGAATTAGAATAGATCGTACGAATGAATTAGAATGGATACATTCGTGCGAATGAATTAGAATGGATCGTACGAATTAATTAGAATGGATCGTGCAAATGAATTAGAATGGATCGATACAATCTACGAATGAATTAGAATGGATACATTCGTGCGAATGAATTAGAATGGATCGTGCGAATGAATTAGAATGGATCATACGAATGAATTAGAATGGATCGTACGAATGAATTAGAATGGATCGTACGACTGAATAAGAATAGATCGTACGAATGAATTAGAATGGATACATTCGTGCGAATGAATTAGAATGGATCGTACGAATGAATTAGAATGGATCGTGCGAATGAATTAGAATGGATCGATACAATCTACGAATGAATTAGAATGGATACATTCGTGCGAATGAATTAGAATGGATCGTGCAAATGAATTAGAATGGATCATACGAATGAATTAGAATGGATCATACGAATGAATTAGAATGGATCGTACGACTGAATTAGAATAGATCGTATGAATGAATTAGAATGGATACATTCGTGCGAATGAATTAGAATGGATCGTACGAATGAATTAGAATGGATCGTGCGAATGAATTAGAATGGATCGATACAATCTACGAATGAATTAGAATGGATACATTCATGCGAATGAATTAGAATGGATCGTGCGAATGAATTAGAATGGATCGTATGAATGAATGAGAATGGATCGTACGAATGAATTAGAATGGATCGTACGACAGAATTAGAATAGATCGTACGAATGAATTAGAATGGATACATTCGTGCGAATGAATTAGAATGGATCGTACGAATGAATTAGAATGGATCGTGCGAATGAATTAGAATGGATCGATACAATCTACGAATGAATTAGAATGGATACATTCATGCGAATTAATTAGAATGGATCGTGCGAATGAATTAGAATGGATCGTACGAATGAATTAGAATGGATCGTACGAATGAATTAGAATGGATCGTACGACTGAATTAGAATAGATCGTACGAATGAATTAGAATGGATACATTCGTGCGAATGAATTAGAATGGATCGTACGAATGAATTAGAATGGATCGTGTGAATGAATTAGAATGGATCGATACAATCTACGAATGAATTAGAATGGATACATTCGTGCGAATGAATTAGAACGGATCATGCGAATGAATTAGAATGGATCGTACGAATGAATTAGAATGGATCGTACGAATGAATTAGAATGGATCGTGCGATAGAATTAGAATGGATCGTACGAATGAATTAGAATGGATACATTCGTACGAATGAATTAGAATGGATCGTGCGAATGAATTAGAATGGATCGATACAATCTACGAATGAATTAGAATGGATACATTCGTGCGAATGAATTAGAATGGATCGTGCGAATGATATAGAATGGATTGTTCGAATGAATTAGAATAGATCGTACGAATGAATTAGAATGGATCGTACGACTGAATTAGAATAGATCGTACGAATGAATTAGAATGGATACATTCGTGCGAATGAATTAGAATGGATCGTACGAATGAATTAGAATGGATCGTGCAAATGAATTAGAATGGATCGATACAATCTACGAATGAATTAGAATGGATACTTTCGTGCGAATGAATTAGAATGGATCGTGCGAATGAATTAGAATGGATCGTACGATTGAATTAGAATGGATCGTACGAATGAATTAGAATGGATCGTACGACTGAATTAGAATAGATCGTACGAATGAATTAGAATGGATACATTCGTGCGAATGAATTAGAATGGATCGTACGAATTAATTAGAATGGATCGTGCAAATGAATTAGAATGGATCGATACAATCTACGAATGAATTAGAATGGATACATTCGTGCGAATGAATTAGAATGGATCGTGCGAATGAATTAGAATGGATCATACGAATGAATTAGAATGGATCGTACGAATGAATTAGAATGGATCGTACGACTGAATTAGAATAGATCGTACGAATGAATTAGAATGGATACATTCGTGCGAATGAATTAGAATGGATCGTACGAATGAATTAGAATGGATCGTGCGAATGAATTAGAATGGATCGATACAATCTACGAATGAATTAGAATGGATACATTCGTGCGAATGAATTAGAATGGATCGTGCAAATGAATTAGAATGGATCATACGAATGAATTAGAATGGATCATACGAATGAATTAGAATGGATCGTACGAATGAATTAAAATAGATCGTATGAATGAATTAGAATGGATACATTCGTGCGAATGAATTAGAATGGATCGTACGAATGAATTAGAGTGGATCGTGCGAATGAATTAGAATGGATCGATACAATCTACGAATGAATTAGAATGGATACATTCATGCGAATGAATTAGAATGGATCGTGCGAATGAATTAGAATGGATCGTATGAATGAATGAGAATGGATCGTACGAATGAATTAGAATGGATCGTACGACAGAATTAGAATAGATCGTACGAATGAATTAGAATGGATACATTCGTGCGAATGAATTAGAATGGATCGTACGAATGAATTAGAATGGATCGTGCGAATGAATTAGAATGGATCGATACAATCTACGAATGAATTAGAATGGATACATTCATGCGAATTAATTAGAATGGATCGTGCGAATGAATTAGAATGGATCGTACGAATGAATTAGAATGGATCGTACGACTGAATTAGAATAGATCGTACGAATGAATTAGAATGGATACATTCGTGCGAATGAATTAGAATGGATCGTACGAATGAATTAGAATGGATCGTGCGAATGAATTAGAATGGATCGATACAATCTACGAATGAATTAGAATGGATACATTCGTGCGAATAAATTAGAATGGATCGTGCGAAAGAATTAGAATGGATCGTACGAATGAATTAGAATGGATCGTACGACTGAATTAGAATAGATCGTATGAATGAATTAGAATGGATACATTCGTGCGAATGAATTAGAATGGATCGTACGAACGAATTAGAATGGATCGTGCGAATGAATTAGAATGGATCGATACAATCTACGAATGAATTAGAATGGATACATTCGTGCGAATGAATTAGAATGGATCGTGCGAATGAATTAGAATGGATCATACGAATGAATTAGAATGGATCGTACGAATGAATTAGAATGGATCGTACGAATAAATTAGAATGGATACATTCGTGCGAATGAATTAGAATGGATCGTACGAATGAATTAGAATGGATCGTGCGAATGAATTAGAATGGACCGATACAATCTACGAATGAATTAGAATGGATACATTCGTGCGAATGAATAAGAATGGATCGTGCGAATGAATAAGAATGGATCGTGCGAATGAATTAGAATGGATCGTACGAATGAATTAGAATGGATCGTACGACTGAATTAGAATAGATCGTACGAATGAATTAGAATGGATACATTCGTGCGAATGAATTAGAATGGATCGTACGAATGAATTAGAATGGATCGTGCGAACGAATTAGAATGGATCGATACAATCTACGAATGAATTAGAATGGATACATTCGTGCGAATGAATTAGAATGGATCGTGCGAATGAATTAGAATGGATCGTAC
This sequence comes from Chamaelirium japonicum, assembly GCA_947650365.1. NCBI lineage: Eukaryota > Viridiplantae > Streptophyta > Magnoliopsida > Liliales > Melanthiaceae > Chamaelirium > Chamaelirium japonicum. The sequence goes on from CANTAL010000149.1 coordinate 422,988, forward strand.
GAATGAATTAGAATGGATCGTACGAATAAATTAGAATGGATCGTACGACTGAATTAGAATAGATCGTACGAATGAATTAGAATGGATACATTCGTGCGAATAAATTAGAATGGATCGTACGAATGAATTAGAATGGATCGTGCGAATGAATTAGAATGGATCGATACAATCTACGAATGAATTAGAATGGATACATTCGTGCGAATGAATAAGAATGGATCGTGCGAATGAATTAGAATGGATCGTACGAATGAATTAGAATGGATCGTACGAATGAATTAGAATGGATCGTACGACTGAATTAGAATAGATCGTACGAATGAATTAGAATGGATACATTCGTACGAATAAATTAGAATGGATCGTGCGAATGAATTAGAATGGATCGATACAATCTACTAATGAATTAGAATGGATACATTCGTGCGAATGAATTAGAATGGATCGTGCGAATGATATAGAATGGATTGTTCGAATGAATTAGAATGGATCGTACGAATGAATTAGAATGGATCGTACGACTGAATTAGAATAGATCGTACGAATGAATTAGAATGGATACATTCGTGCGAATGAATTAGAAGGGATCGTACGAATGGATTAAAATGGATCGTGCGAATGAATTAGAATGGATCGATACAATCTACGAATGAATTAGAATGGATACTTTCGTGCGAATGAATTAGAATGGATCGTGCGAATGAATTAAAATGGATCGTACGAATGAATTAGAATGGATCGTACGAATGAATTAGAATGGATCGTACGACTGAATTAGAATAGATCGTACGAATGAATTAGAATGGATACATTCGTGCGAATGAATTAGAATGGATCGTACGAATTAATTAGAATGGATCGTGCAAATGAATTAGAATGGATCGATACAATCTACGAATGAATTAGAATGGATACATTCGTGCGAATGAATTAGAATGGATCGTGCGAATGAATTAGAATGGATCGTACGAATGAATTAGAATGGATCGTACGAATGAATTAGAATGGATCGTACGACTGAATTTGAATAGATCGTACGAATGAATTAGAATGGATACATTCGTGCGAATGAATTAGAATGGATCGTACGAATGAATTAGAATGGATCGTGCGAATGAATTAGAATGGATCGATACAATCTACGAATGAATTAGAATGGATACATTCGTGCGAATGAATTAGAATGGATCGTGCAAATGAATTAGAATGGATCATACGAATGAATTAGAATGGATCGTATGAATGAATTAGAATGGATCGTACGACTGAATTAGAATAGATCGTATGAATGAATTAGAATGGATACATTCGTGCGAATGAATTAGAATGGATCGTACGAATGAATTAGAATGGATCGTGCGAATGAATTAGAATAGATCGATACAATCTACGAATGAATTAGAATGGATACATTCATGCGAATGAATTAGAATGGATCGTGCGAATGAATTAGAATGGATCGTACGAATGAATGAGAATGGATCGTACGAATGAATTAGAATGGATCGTACGACAGAATTAGAATAGATCGTACGAATGAATTAGAATGGATACATTCGTGCGAATGAATTAGAATGGATCGTACGAATGAATTAGAATGGATCGTGCGAATGAATTAGAATGGATCGATACAATCTACGAATGAATTAGAATGGATACATTCATGCGAATGAATTAGAATGGATCGTGCGAATGAATTAGAATGGATCGTACGAATGAATTAGAATGGATCGTACGAATGAATTAGAATGGATCGTACGACTGAATTAGAATAGATCGTACGAATGAATTAGAATGGATACATTCGTGCGAATGAATTAGAATGGATCGTACGAATGAATTAGAATGGATCGTGCGAATGAATTAGAATGGATCGATACAATCTACGAATGAATTAGAATGGATACATTCGTGCGAATAAATTAGAATGGATCGTGCAAAAGAATTAGAATGGATCGTACGAATGAATTAGAATGGATCGTACGACTTAATTAGAATAGATCGTACGAATGAATTAGAATGGATACATTCGTGCGAATGAATTAGAATGGATCGTACGAACGAATTAGAATGGATCGTGCGAATGAATTAGAATGGATCGATACAATCTACGAATGAATTAGAATGGATACATTCGTGCGAATGAATTAGAATGGATCGTGCGAATGAATTAGAATGGATCATACGAATGAATTAGAATGGATCGTACGAATGAATTAGAATGGATCGTACGAATAAATTAGAATGGATACATTCGTGCGAATGAATTAGAATGGATCGTACGAATGAATTAGAATGGATCGTGCGAATGAATTAGAATGGACCGATACAATCTACGAATGAATTAGAATGGATACATTCGTGCGAATGAATAAGAATGGATCGTGCGAATGAATAAGAATGGATCGTGCGAATGAATTAGAATGGATCGTACGAATGAATTAGAATGGATCGTACGACTGAATTAGAATAGATCGTACGAATGAATTAGAATGGATACATTCGTGCGAATGAATTAGAATGGATCGTACGAATGAATTAGAATGGATCGTGCGAACGACTTAGAATGGATAGATACAATCTACGAATGAATTAGAATGGATACATTCGTGCGAATGAATTAGAATGGATCGTGCGAATGAATTAGAATCGATCGTACGAATGAATTAGAATGGATCGTACGAATGAATTAGAATGGATCGTACGACTGAATTAGAATAGATCGTACGAATGAATTAGAATGGATACATTCGTGCGAATAAATTAGAATGGATCGTACGAATGAATTAGAATGGATCGTGCGAATGAATTAGAATGGATCGATACAATCTACGAATGAATTAGAATGGATACATTCGTGCGAATGAATTAGAATGGATCGTGCGAATGAATTAGAATGGATCGTACGAATGAATTAGAATGGATCGTACGAATGAATTAGAATGGATCGTACGACTGAATTAGAATAGATCGTACGAATGAATTAGAATGGATACATTCGTGCGAATGAATTAGAATGGATCGTACGAATGAATTAGAATGGATCGTGCGAATGAATTAGAATGGATCGATACAATCTACGAATGAATTAGAATGGATACATTCGTGTGAAGGAATCAGAATGGATCGTGCGAATGAATTAGAATGGATCGTACGAATGAATTAGAATGGATCGTACGAATGAATTAGAATGGATCGTACGACTAAATTAGAATAGATCGTACGAATGAATTAGAATGGATACATTCGTGCGAATGAATTAGAATGGATCGTACGAATGAATTAGAATGGATCGTGCGAATGAATTAGAATGGATCGATACAATCTACGAATGAATTAGAATGGATACATTCGTGCGAATGAATTAGAATGGATCGTGCGAATGAATTACAATGGATCGTACGAATGAATTAGAATGGATCGTACGAATGAATTAGAATGGATCGTACGACTGAATTAGAATAGATCGTACGAATTAATTAGAATGGATACATTCGTGCGAATGAATTAGAATGGATCGTACGAATGAATTAGAATGGATCGTGCGAATGAATTAGAATGGATCGTACGAATAAATTAGAATGGATCGTACGAATGAATTAGAATGGATCGCACGAAGGTATCTATTCTAATTCATTCATACGATCTATTCTAATTCATTCGCACGAATGTATCCATTCTAATTCATTCGCACGATCCATTCTAATTCATTCGTACGATCATTCGTACGATCCATTCTAATTCATTCGCACGATCCATTCTAATTCATTCGCACGATCCATTCTAATTCATTCGCACAATCCATTCAAATTCATTCGTACGATACATTCTAATTCATTCGCATGAATGTATCCATTCTAATTCATTCGTACGATCTATTCTAATTCATTCGTACGATCCATTCTAACTCATTCGCACGATCCATTCTAATTCATTCGCACGATCCAATCTAATTCATTCGTACGATCCATTCTAATTCATTCGTACGATCCATTCTAATTCATTCGTACAATCCATTCTAATACATTCGCACGAATGTATCCATTCTAATTCATTCGTACGATCTATTCTAATTCATTCGCACGATCCATTCTAATTCTTTCGTACGATACCATCTAATTCATTCCTATGATCCATTCTAATTCAGTCGTACAATCCATTCTAATTCATTCGTATGATCCATTCTAACTCATTCGCACGATCCATTCTAATTCATTCGTACGATCCATTCTAATTCATTCGCACGAATGTATCCATTCTAATTCATTCGTACGATCTATTCTAATTCATTCCCACGATCCATTCTAATTCATTCATACGATCGATTCTAATTCATTCGCAAAATCCAATCTAATTCATTCATACGATCCATTCTAATTCATTCGTACGATCCATTCATTCGTACGATCCATTCTAATTCATTCATACGATCTATTCTAATTCATTCGTACAATCCATTCTAATTAGAATGGATCGTTGAATGGATCGTGCAAATGAATTAGAATGGATCGTACTAATGAACTAGAATGGATCGTACGAATGAAATAGAATGGATCGTGCGAATGAATTAGATTGGATCGTGCGAATAAATTAGAATGGATAGTACGAATGAATTAGAATGGATACATTCATGCGAATGAATTAGAATTGATCGTACGAATGAATTAGAATGGATCGTACGAATGAATTAGAATGGATCGTATGAATGAATTAGAATGGATCATGCGAATGAATTAGAATAGATCGTATGAATGAATTAGAATGGATACATTCGTGCGAATGAATTAGAATGGATCGTGCGAATGAATTAGAATGAATACATTCTTACGAATGAATTTGTATGGTTTGTATGAATGAATTAGAATGGATTGTACGACTGAATTAGAATGGATCATACGAATGAATTAGATTGTATCGTACGAATGAATTAGAATGGATCGTGCGAATGAATTAGAATGGTTCGTACGAATGAATTAGAATCGATCGTATGAATGAATTAGAATGGATCGTGCGAAAGAATTAGAACAGATCGTACGAATGAATTAGAATGGATACATTTGTGCGAATGAATTAGAATGGATCGTACGAATGAATTAGTATGGATCGTGCGAATGAATTAGAATGGATCGTACGAATGAATTAGATTGGATCGTGCGAATGAATTAGAATGGATCGTACGAATGAATTAGAATAGATCGTACGAATGAATTAGATTGGATCGTGCGAATGAATTAGAATGGATCGTACGACTGAATTAGAATAGATCGTACGAATGAATTAGAATGGATACATTCGTGCGAATGAATTAGAATGGATCGTACGAATGAATTAGAATGGATCGTGCGAATGAATTAGAATGGATCATATGAATGAATTAGAATTGATCGTGCGAATGAATTAGAATGGATCATATGAAAGAATTAGAATTGATCGTGCGAATGAATTAGAATGGATCGTGCGAATGAATTAGAATGGATCGTACGAATGAATTAGAATGCATCGTACAAATGAATTAGAATGGATCGTACGAATGAATTAGAATGGATCGCATGACGATATCTATTCTAATTCATTCATACGATCTATTCTAATTCATTCGCACGAATGTATCCATTCTAATTCATTCGTATGAATGAATTAGACTGGATACATTCGTGCGAATGAATTAGAATGGATCGTACGAATGAATTAGAATGGATCGTGCGAATGAATTTGAATGGATCGTACGAATGAATTAGAATGGATACATTCGTGCGAATGAATTAGAATGGATCGTACGAATGAATTAGATTGTATCGTACGAATGAATTAGAATGGATCGTGCGAATGAATTAGAATGGATCGTACGAATGAATTAGAATGGATCGTACGAATGAATTAGAATGGATACATTCGTGCGAATGAATTAGAAGGGATCGTACGAATGAATTAGAATGGATCGTGCGAAGGAATTAGAATGGATCGTACGAATGAATTAGAATGGATCGTATTAATGAATTAGAATGGATCGTACGAATGAATTAGAATAGATCGTACGAATGAATTAGAATGGATACATTCGTGTGAATGAATTAGAATGGATCATACGAATGAATTAGAATGGATCGTACAAATGAAGTAGAATGGATACATTCGTGCGAATGAATTAGAATGGATCGTACGAATGAATTAGAATGGATACATTCGTGCGAATGAATTAGAATGGGTCATACGAATGAATTAGATTGTATCGTACGATCCATTAGAATGGATAGTACGAATGAATTAGAATGGATACATTCGTGCGAATGAATTAGAATGGATCGTACGAATGAATTAGAATGAATCGTACGAATGAATTAGAATGGATCGTATGAATGAATTAGAATGGATCCTACGAATGAATTAGAATGGATCGTACGAATGAATTAGAATGGATCGTATGGATGAATTAGAATGGATCATGTGATCCATTCTAATTCATTCGCACGATCCATTCTAATTCATTCGCACGATCCATTCTAATTCATTCGTAGGATCCATTCTAATTCATTCATACGATCCATTCTAATTCATTCGCACGATCCATTCTAATTCATTCGCACGATCCATTCTAATTCATTCGTAAGATCTATTCTATTCTAATTCATTCGTACGATCCATTCTAATTCATTCGTACGATCCATTCTTATTCATTCGCACGAATGTATCCATTCTAATTCATTCGTACGATGTATTCTAATTCATTCATACGATCCATTCTAATTCATTCGCACGATACAATCTAATTCATTCGTATGATCCATTCTAATTCATTCGCACGATACAATCTAATTCATTCGTATGATCCATTCTAATTCATTCGCACGATCCATTCTAATTCATTCGTACGATACAATCTAATTCATTCGTACGATCCATTCTAATTCATTCGTACGATACAATCAAATTCATTCGTACGATCCATTCTAATTCATTCACACGAATGTATCCATTCTAATTCATTCATACGATCCATTCTAATTCATCTACACGATCCATTCTAATTCATTTGTATGATCCATTCTAATTCACGCGAATGAATTAGAATGGATCGTACGAATGAATTAGAATGGATCGTGTGAATGAATTAGATTGGATCGTGCGAATGAATTAGAATGGATCGTAAGAATGAATTAGAATGGATCGTACGAATGAATTAGAACAGATCGTACGAATGAATTAGAATGGATCGTACGAATGAATTAGAATGGATCGTATGAATGAATTAGAATGGATCGTGCGAATAAATTAGAATAGATTGTACGAATGAATTAGAATGGATACATACAAATGAATTAGAATGGATCGTACGAATGAATTAGAATGGACCATGCAAATGAATTAGAATGGACCGCACGATTGAATTAGAATTGATCGTAAGAATGAATTAGATTGAATCGTGCGAATGAATTAGAATCGATCGTACGAATGAATTAGAATGGATCGTACGAATGAATTAGAATAGATTGTACGAATGAATTAGAATGGATACATTCGTGCGAATGAATTAGAATGGATCGTACGAATGAATTAGAATGGATCGTGCGAATGAATTAGAATGGATCGTGCGAATGAATTAGAATGGATCGTACGAATGAATTAGATTGGATCGTGCAAATGAATTAGAATGGATCGTACGATCCATTCTAATTCATTCGTACGATCCATTCTAATTCATTTGTACGATCTATTCTAATTCATTCGCACGATCCATTCTAATTCATTTGTACGATCTATTCTAATTCATTCGCACGATCCATTCTAATTCATTCATAAGATCCATTCTAATTCATTCGCACGATCCATTCTAATTCATTCGTACGATCCATTCTAATTTATTCGAACGAATGTATCCATTCTAGATCCATTCTAATTCATTCGTACGATCCATTCTAATTCATTTGCACGATCCAATCTAATTCATTCGTACGATCCATTCTAATTCATTCGCACGATCCATTCTAATTCATTCGCACGAATGTATCCATTATAATTTATTCATACGATCTATTCTAATTCATTCGCACGATCCATTCGTGCGAATGAATTAGATTGGATCTTAGAATGAATGCATTCTTATGATCGTACGAATGAATTAGAATTAGAATGAATTTGAATGGATCGTGCGAATGAATTAGAATAGATCGTACGAATGAATTAGAATGGATACATTCGTGCGAATGAATTAGAATGGATACATTCGTGCGAATGAATTACAATGGATCGTGCAAATGTATCCATTCTACTTCATTCGTACGATCCATTCTAGTTCATTCGTACGATCCATTCTAATTCATTCGTACGATACAATCTAATTCATTCGTATGATCCATTCTAATTCAGTCGTACGATACAATCTAATTCATTCGTATGATCCATTCTAATTCAGTCGTACAATCTATTCTAATTCATTCGTACGATCCATTCTAATTCATTTATACGATCTATTCTAATTCATTCGCACGATCCATTCTAATTCATTCATAAGATCCATTCTAATTCATTCGCACGATCCATTCTAATTCATTCGTATGATCCATTCTAATTCATTCGAACGAATGTATCCATTCTAGATCCATTCTAATTCATTCGTACAATCCATTCTAATTCATTCGTACGATCCATTCTAATTCTTTCGCACGAATGTATCCACTCTAATTCAGTCGTACGAATGAAATAGAATGGATCATACGAATGAATTTGAATAAATTAGAATGGATTATGCGAATGAATTAGAATGGATCGTATGAATGAATTAGAACGGATCGTGCGAATGAATTAGAATCGAACATGCGAATGAACTAGAATGGATCGTACGAATGAATTAGAATGGATCGTGCGAATGAATTAGAATGGATCATGCGAATGAATTAGAATGGATCATACTAATGAATTAGAATGGATCGTATGAATGAATTAGAATGGATCGTGCGAATGAATTATAATAGATCGTACGAATGAATTAAAATGGATACATTCGTGCAAATGAATTAGAATGGATCGTACGAATGAATTAGAAAGGATCGTGCGAATGAATTAGAATGGATCGTACAAATGAATTAGAATGGATACATTCGTGCGAAAGAATTAGAATGGATTGTATGAATGAATTAGAATGGATCGTATGAATGAATTAGAATAGATCGTGCGAATGAATTAGAATGGATCGTACGAATGAATTAGAATGCATATATTCGTGCGAATGAATTAGAATGGATCGTACGAATGAATTAGAATGGATCGTGCGAATGAATTAGAATGGATCATATGAATGAATTAGAATTGATCGTGCGAATGAATTAGAATGGATCGTGCGAATGAATTAGAATGGATAGTACGAATGAATTACAATAGATCGTATGAATGAATTAGAATAGATCATACGAATGAATTAGAATGGATCGTATGAATGAATTAGAATGGATCGTGCGAATGAATTAGAATGAATCCATTCGTATGTATCCATTCTAATTCATTCATACGATCCATTCATTCGTATGATCCATTCTAATTCATTCGTACGATCCATTCTAAATCATTCACACGATCCATTCTAATTCATTCGCACGATCCATTCTAACTCATACGTACGATCCATTCTAATTCATTCGTACGATCCATTCTAATTCATTCGTACGATCCATTCTAACTCATTCGTATGATCCAATCTAATTCATTCGCACGATCCAATCTAATTCATTCGTACGATCCATTCTAATTCATTCACACGATCTATTCTAATTCATTCGCACGATCAATTCTAATTCATTCGTACGATCCATTCTAATTCATTCGCACGATCCATTCTAATTCATTCGTACGATACAATCTAATTCATTCGTATGATCCATTCTAATTCGTTCGTACGATCCATTCTAATTCATTCGCACGATCCATTATAATTCATTCGTACGATCCATTCTAATTCATTCGCACGAATGTATCCATTCTACTTCATTCGTACGATCTATCCATTCTAATCCATTCTAATTCATTCGTACGATCCATTCTAATTCATTTGTACGATCTATTCTAATTCATTCGCACGATCCATTCTAATTCATTCGTACAATCTATCTAATTCATTCGTACGATCAATTCTAATTCATTCGTACGATCCATTCTAATTCATTCGCACGAATGTATCCATTCTACTTCATTTGTACGATCCATTCTATTTCATTTGTACGATCCATTCTAATTCATTCGCACGATCCATTCAAATTCAGTCGTACGATCCATTCTAATTCATTCGTACGATCCATTCTAATTCATTCATACGATATATTCTAATTCATTCATACGATCCATTCTAATTTATTCATACAATCCATTCTAATTCTTTCGCACGAATGTATCCATTCTAATTCAGTCGTACGAATGAAATAGAATGGATCATACGAATGAATTTGAATGAATTAGAATGGATTGTGCGAATGAATTAGAATGGATCATATAAATGAATTAGAATGGATCGTGCGAATGAATTAGAATCGAACATGCGAATGAACTAGAATGGATCGTACGAATGAATTAGAATGGATCGTGCGAATGAATTAGAATGGATCGTGCGAATGAATTAGAATGGATCGTACTAATGAATTAGAATGGATCGTATGAATGAATTAGAATGGATCGTGCGAATGAATTATAATAGATCGTACGAATGAATTAAAATGGATACATTCGTGCGAATGAATTAGAATGGATCGTACGAATGAATTAGAATTGATCGTGCGAATGAATTAGAATGGATCGTACGAATGAATTAGAATGGATACATTCGTGCGAAAGAATTAGAATGGATTGTATGAATGAATTAGAATGGATCGTATGAATGAATTAGAATAGATCGTGCAAATCAATTAGAATGGATCGTACGAATGAATTAGAATGGATACATTCGGGTGAATGAATTAGAATGGATCGTACGAATGAATTAGAATGGATCGTGCGAATGAATTAGAATGGATCATATAAATGAATTAGAATTGATCGTGCGAATGAATTAGAATGGATCGTGCGAATGAATTAGAATGGATCGTACGAATGAATTAGAATGGATCGTACGAATGAATTAGAATAGATCATACGAATGAATTAGATTGGTACGAATGAATTAGAATGGATCGTACGAATGAATTAGAATGGATACATTCGTGCGAATGAATTAGAATGGATCGTACGAATGAGTAAGAATGGATCGTACGAATGAAATAGAATGGATCGTACGAATAAATTTGAATGGATCGTGCGAATGAATTAGAATGGATCGTATGAATGAACTAGAATGGATCGTACGAATGAATTAGAATCGATCGTACGAATGAATTAGAATGGATTGTGCGAATGAATTAGAATGGATCGTATGAATGAATTAGAATGGATCGTGCGAATGAATTAGAATGGATCATACGAATGAATTACAATGGATCGTACGAATGAATTAGAATGGATCGTATGACTGAATTAGAATGGATCGTACGACTGAATTAGAATGGATCATGCGAATGAATTAGAATGGATCATGCGAATGAATTAGAATGGATCGTACGAATGAATTAGAATTAGAATAAATTAGAATGGATCATGCGAATGAATTAGAATGGATCATACGAATGAATTAGAATTGATCGTGCGAATAAATTAGAATAGATCGTGTGAATGAATTAGAATTGATCGTACGAATGAATTAGATTGGATCGTGCGAATGAATTAGATTGGATCATACGAATGAGTTAGAATGGATCGTACGAATGAATTAGAATGGATCGTACGAATGAATTAGAATGGATCGTATGTATAAATTAGAATGGATCGTGCAAATGAATTAGAATGGATCCTGCGAATGATTTAGAATGGATCGTACGAATGAATTAGAATGGATCGTACGAATGAATGGATCGTATGAATGAATTAGAATGGATACATACGAATGGATCCATTCTAATTCATTCGCACGATCCATTCTAATTCATTCATACGATCCATTCTAATTCATTCGTATGATCTATTCTAATTCATTCGTACGATCCATTCTAATTCATTCGTACGATCCATTCTAATTCATTCGCACGATGCATTCTAATTCATTTGCACGATCAATTCTAATTCATTCGCACGATCCATTCTAATTCATTCGTACGATCCATTCTAATTCATTCGCACGAATGTATCCATTCTAATTCATTCGTACGATCCATTCTAATTCATTCGCACGATCTATTCTAATTCATTCATACGATCCATTCTAATTCATTCATACAATCCATTCTAATTCTTTCGCACGAATGTATCCATTCTAATTCATTCGTATGATCATAGAATTAGAATGGATCGTACGAATGAATTAGAATGGATCGTACGAATGAATTAGATTGTATCGTACGAATGAATTAGAATGGATCGTGCGAATGAATTAGAATGGATCGTACGAATGAATTAGAATGGATTGTGCGAATGAATTAGAATGGATCGTACAAATGAATTAGAATAGATCGTATGAATGAATTAGAATGGATCGTACGAATGAATTAGAATGGATTGTACGACTGAATTAGAATGGATCGTGCGAATGAATTAGAATGGATCATACGAATGAATTAGAATTGATCATACGAATGGATTAGATTGGATCGTGTGAACGAATTAGAATGGATCGTACGAATGAATTAGAATGGATCATACAAATGAATTAGAATAGATCGTACGAATGAATTAGAATGGATACATTCGTGCGAATGAATTAGAATGGATCGTACGAATGAATTAGAATGGATCGTGCGAATGAATTAGAATGGATCATGCGAATGAATTAGAATTGATCGTACGAATGAATTAGAATGGATCGTACGAATGAATTATAATGGATCGTACGAATGAATTAGAATGGATTGTACGAATGAATTAGAATGGATCGTGCGAATGAATTAGAATAGATCGTACGAATGAATTAGAATGGATGTATGAATGAATTAGAATGGATCGTGTGAATGAATTATAATAGATCGTATGAATGAATTAGAATGGATCGTACGAATGAATTAGAATGGATCCTGCGAATGAATTAGAATGGATCGTACGAATGAATTGAATGGATCGTACGAATGAATTAGATTGGATCGTGCGAATGAATTAGAATGGATCGTACGACAGAATTAGAATAGATCGTACGAATGAATTAGAATGGATACATTCGTGCAAATGAATTAGAATGGATCATACGAATGAATTAGAATGGATCGTGCGAATGAATTAGAATGAATCATATGAATGAATTAGAATTGATCGTGCGAATGAATTAGAATGGATCATATAAATGAATTAGAATTGATCGTGCGAATGAATTAGAATGGATCGTACGAACGAATTAGAATGGATCGTGCGAATGAATTAGAATGGATCATACGAATGAATTAGAATGGATCATATGAATGAATTAGAATGGATCTTGCAAATGAATTAGAATAGATCGAACGAATGAATTAGAATGGATACATTTATGCGAATGAATTAGAATGGATCATGCGAATGAATTAGAATAGATCGTGCGAATGAATTAGAATGGATCGTACGAATGAATTAGATTGGATCGTGCGAATGAATTAGATTGGATAATACGAATGAATTAGAATTGATCGTGCGAATGAATTAGAATGGATCGTACGAATGAATTAGAATGGATTGTACGACTGAATTAGAATGGATCATACGAATGAATTAGATTGTATCGTACGAATGAATTAGAATGGATCGTACGAATGAATTAGAATGGATTGTATGAATGAATTAGAATGGATCATGCGAATGAATTAGAATAGATCGTACGAATGAATTAGAAAGGATACATTCGTATGAATGAATTTGTATGGATCGTATGAATGAATTAGAATGGATTGTACGAATGAATTATAATGGATTGTGCGAATGAAATAGAACGGATCTTACGAATGAATTAGAATGGATCGTACGAATGAATTAGAATGGATACATTCGTGCGAAAGAATTAGAATGGATTGTACGAATGAGTAAGAATGGATCGTATGAATGAATTAGAATGGATCGTACGAATGAATTAGAATGGATCATGCGAATTAATTAGAATGGATCGAACGAATGAATTAGAATGGATACATTCGTGCGAATGAATTAGAATGGATCGTACGAATGAGTAAGAATGGATCGTACGAATGAATTAGAATGGATCGTACGAATGAATTAGAATGGATCGTACGAATGAGTAAGAATGGATCGTACGAATGAAATAAAATGGATCGTACGAATTAAATAGAATTGATCGTACGAATGAATTTGAATGGATCGTGCGAATAAATTAGAATGGATCGTACGAATGAACTACAATGGATCGTACGAATGAAGTAGAATGGATACATTTGTGTGAATGAAGTAGAATGGATCGTACGAATGAATTAGAATGGATTGTACGACTGAATTATAATGGATCGTACGAATGAATTAGAATGGATCATGCGAATGAATTAGAATGGATCGTACAAATGAATTAGAATGGATCGTACGAATGAATTAGAATGGATACATTCGTGCGAATGAATTAGAATGGATCGTATGAATGAATTAGAATGGATCGTATGAATGAATTAGAATGGATCGTGTGAATGAATTAGAATAGATCTTACGAATGAATTAGAATGGATACATTCGTGCGAATGAATTAGAATGGATCGTACGAATGAATTAGAATGGATCGTGCGAATGAATTAGAATGGATCGTACGAATGAATTAGAATGGATATATTCGTGCGAATGAATTAGAATGGATCGTACGAATGAGTAAGAATGGATCATACGAATGAAATAGAATGGATTGTACGAATGAATTTGAATGGATCGTGCGAATGAATTAGAATGGATCGTACGAATGAACTAGAATGGATCGTACGAATGAAATAGAATGGATCGTGCGAATGAATTAGATTGGATCGTGAGAATAAATTAGAATGGTTAGTACGAATGAATTAGAATGGATACATTCATGCGAATGAATTAGAATTGATCGTACGAATAAATTAGAATGGATCGTATGAATGAATTAGAATGGATCGTATGAATGAATTAGAATGGATCGTGCGAATGAATTAGAATAGATCGTACGAATGAATTAGAATGGATACATTCGTGCGAATGAATTAGAATGGATCGTGCGAATGAATTAGAATGAATACATTCGTACGAATGAATTTGTATGGTTTGTATGAATGAATTAGAATGGATTGTACGACTGAATTAGAATGGATCATACGAATGAATTAGATTGTATCGTAGGAATGAATTAGAATGGATCGTGCGAATGAATTAGAATGGTTCGTACGAATGAATTAGAATCGATCGTATGAATGAATTAGAATGGATCGTGCGAAAGAATTAGAACAGATCGTACGAATGAATTAGAATGGATACATTTGTGCGAATGAATTAGAATGGATCGTACGAATGAATTAGAATGGATCGTGCGAATGAATTAGAATGGATCGTACGAATGAATTAGAATGAATATATTCGTGCGAATGAATTAGAATGGATCGTACGAATGAATTAGATTGTATCGTACGAATGAATTAGAATGGATCGTGCGAATGAATTAGAATGGATCGTACGAATGAATTAGAATGGATCGTGCGAATGAATTAGAATAGATCGTACGAATGAATTAGAATGGATATATTCGTGTGAATGAATTAGAATGGATCGTACGAATGAATTAGATGGATCGTGCGAATGAATTAGAATGGGTCGTACGAATGAATTAGAATGGATCGTACGAATGAATTAGATTGGATCATGCGAATGAATTCGAATGGATCGTACGAATGAATTAGAATGGATACATTCGTGCGAATGAATTAGAATGGATCGTACGAATGAATTAGATTGTATCGTACGAATGAATTAGAATGGATCGTGCGAATGAATTAGAATGGATCGTACGAATGAATTAGAATGGATCGTACGAATGAATTAGAATGGATACATTCGTGCGAATGAATTAGAATGGATCGTACGAATGAATTAGAATGGATCGTGCGAATGAATTAGAATGGATCGTACGAATGAATTAGAATGGATCGTATTAATGAATTAGAATGGATCGTACGAATGAATTAGAATAGATCGTACGAATGAATTAGAATGGATACATTCGTGCGAATGAATTTGAATGGATCGTACGAATGAATTAGAATGGATCGTACGAATGAATTAGAATGGATCGTACGAATGAATTAGAATGGATCGTGTTAATGAATGGATCGTACAATCCATTCTAATTCATTCGTACGATCCATTCTAATTCATTTGTACGATCTATTCTAATTCATTCGCACGATCCATTCTAATTCATTCATAAGATCCATTCTAATTCATTCGCACGATCCATTCTAATTCATTCGTACGATCCATTCTAATTTATTCGAACGAATGTATCCATTCTAGATCCATTCTAATTCATTCGTACGATCCATTCTAATTCATTTGCACGATCCAATCTAATTCATTCGTACGATCCATTCTAATTCATTCGCACGATCCATTCTAATTCATTCGCACGAATGTATCCATTATAATTTATTCATACGATCTATTCTAATTCATTCGCACGATCCATTCGTGCGAATGAATTAGATTGGATCTTAGAATGAATGCATTCTTACGATCGTACGAATGAATTAGAATTAGAATGAATTAGAATGGATCGTGCGAATGAATTAGAATAGATCGTACGAATGAATTAGAATGGATACATTCGTGCGAATGAATTAGAATGGATACATTCGTGCGAATGAATTACAATGGATCGTGCGAATGTATCCATTCTACTTCATTCGTACGATCCATTCTAGTTCATTCGTACGATCCATTCTAATTCATTCGTACGATACAATCTAATTCATTCGTTTGATCCATTCTAATTCAGTCGTACGATACAATCTAATTCATTCGTATGATCCATTCTAATTCAGTCGTACAATCCATTCTAATTCATTCGTACGATCCATTCTAATTCATTTGTACGATCTATTCTAATTCATTCGCACGATCCATTCTAATTCATTCATAAGATCCATTCTAATTCATTCGCACGATCCATTCTAATTCATTCGTACGATCCATTCTAATTCATTCGAACGAATGTATCCATTCTAGATCCATTCTAATTCATTCGTACGATCCATTCTAATTCATTCGTACGATCCATTCTAATTCTTTCGCACGAATGTATCCACTCTAATTCAGTCATACGAATGAAATAGAATGGATCATACGAATGAATTTGAATAAATTAGAATGGATTATGCGAATGAATTAGAATGGATCGTATGAATGAATTAGAACGGATCGTGCGAATGAATTAGAATCGAACATGCGAATGAACTAGAATGGATCGTACGAATGAATTAGAATGGATCGTGCGAATGAATTAGAATGGATCGTGCGAATGAATTAGAATGGATCATACTAATGAATTAGAATGGATCGTATAAATGAATTAGAATGGATCGTGCGAATGAATTATAATAGATCGTACGAATGAATTAAAATGGATACATTCGTGCAAATGAATTAGAATGGATCGTACGAATGAATTAGAAAGGATCGTGCGAATGAATTAGAATGGATCGTACAAATGAATTAGAATGGATACATTCGTGCGAAAGAATTAGAATGGATTGTATGAATGAATTAGAATGGATCGTATGAATGAATTAGAATAGATCGTGCGAATGAATTAGAATGGATCGTACGAATGAATTAGAATGCATATATTCGTGCGAATGAATTAGAATGGATCGTACGAATGAATTAGAATGGATCGTGCGAATGAATTAGAATGGATCATATGAATGAATTAGAATTGATCGTGCGAATGAATTAGAATGGATCGTGCGAATGAATTAGAATGGACAGTACGAATGAATTACAATTGATCGTACGAATGAATTAGAATAGATCATACGAATGAATTAGAATGGATCGTATGAATGAATTAGAATGGATCGTGCGAATGAATTAGAATGAATCCATTCGTATGTATCCATTCTAATTCATTCATACGATCCATTCATTCGTATGATCCATTCTAATTCATTCGTACGATCCATTCTAAATCATTCGCACGATCCATTCTAATTCATTCGCACGATCCATTCTAACTCATACGTACGTTCCATTCTAATTCATTCGTACGATCCATTCTAATTCATTCGTACGATCCATTCTAACTCATTCGTATGATCCAATCTAATTCATTCGCACGATCCAATCTAATTCATTCGTACAATCCATTCTAATTCATTCACACGATCTATTCTAATTCATTCGCACGATCAATTCTAATTCAATCGTACGATCCATTCTAATTCATTCGCACGATCCATTCTAATTCATTCGTACGATACAATCTAATTCATTCGTATGATCCATTCTAATTCGTTCGTACGATCCATTCTAATTCATTCGCACGATCCATTATAATTCATTCGTACGATCCATTCTAATTCATTCGCACGAATGTATCCATTCTACTTCATTCGTACGATCTATCCATTCTAATCCATTCTAATTCATTCGTACGATCCATTCTAATTCATTTGTACGATCTATTCTAATTCATTCGCACGATCCATTCTAATTCATTCGTACAATCTATCTAATTCATTCGTACGATCAATTCTAATTCATTCGTACGATCCATTCTAATTCATTCGCACGAATGTATCCATTCTACTTCATTTGTACGATCCATTCTATTTCATTTATACGATCCATTCTAATTCATTCGCACGATCCATTTAAATTCAGTCGTACGATCCATTCTAATTCATTCGTACGATCCATTCTAATTCATTCGTACGATATATTCTAATTCATTCATACGATCCATTCTAATTCATTCATACAATCCATTCTAATTCTTTCGTACGAATGAATTAGATTGTATCGTACGAATGAATTAGAATGGATCGTGCAAATGAATTAGAATGGATCGTACGAATGAATTAGAATGGATCGTGCGAATGAATTAAAATAGATCGTACGAATGAATTAGAATGGATATATTCGTGTGAATGAATTAGAATGGATCGTACGAATGAATTAGATGGATCGCGCGAATGAATTAGAATGGGTCGTACGAATGAATTAGAATGGATCGTACGAATGAATTAGATTGGATCATGCGAATGAATTCGAATGGATCGTACGAATGAATTAGAATGGATACATTCGTGCGAATGAATTAGAATGGATCGTACGAATGAATTAGATTGTATCGTACGAATGAATTAGAATGGATCGTGCGAATGAATTAGAATGGATCGTACGAATGAATTAGAATGGATCGTACGAATGAATTAGAATGGATACATTCGTGCGAATGAATTAGAATGGATCGTACGAATGAATTAGAATGGATCGTGCGAATAAATTAGAATGGTTCGTACGAATGAATTAGAATGGATCGTATTAATGAATTAGAAAGGATCGTACGAATGAATTAGAATCGATCGTACGAATGAATTAGAATGGATACATTCGTGCGAATGAATTAGAATGGATCGTACGAATGAATTAGAATGGATCGTACGAATGAATTAGAATGGATCGTACGAATGAATTAGAATGGATCGTGTTAATGAATTAGAATGGATCGTACGAATGAATTAGAATAGATTGTGCGAATGAATTAGAATGGTTCGTGCGAATGAATTAGAATGGATCATACAAATGAATTAGAATGGATACATTCATGCGAATGAATTAGAATGGATCGTACGAATGAATTAGTATAGATCATGCGAATGAATTAGAATGGATCGTACGAATGAATTAGAATCGATACATTCTTGCGAATGAATTAGAATGGATCATCCGAATGAGAAAGAATGGATCGTACGAATGAAATAGAATGGATCGTACGAATGAATTTGAATGGATCGTGTGAATGAATTAGAATGAATCGTACGAATGAATTAGAATGGATTGTACGACTGAATTAGAATGGATCATACGAATGAATTAGATTGTATCGTACGAATGAATTAGAATGGATCGTGCGAATGAATTCGAATGGATCGTACGAATGAATTAGAATGGATCGTATGAATGAATTAGAATGGATCATGCGAATGAATTAGAATAGATCGTACAAATGAATTAGAATGGATACATTCGTGCGAATGAATTAGAATGAATCGTACGAATGAATTAGAATGGATCGTACATTCCATTCTAGTTCATTCGTACGATCCATTCTAATTCACTCGCAAGATCCATTCAAATTCATTCGCACGATCAATTCTAATTCATTCATATGATCCATTCTAATTCATTCGCACGATCCATTCTAATTCATTCGTACGATCCATTCTAATTCATTCGCACGAATATATCCATTCTAATTCATTCGTACGATCCATTCTAATTCATTCGCACGATCCATACTAATTCATTCGTACGATCCATTCTAATTCATTCGCATGAATGTATCTATTCTAATTCATTTGTATGATCCATTCTAATTCATTCGCACGATCCATTCTAATTCATTCGCACGATCCATTCTAATTCATTCGCATGATCCATTCTAATTCATTCGCACGATCCATTCTAATTCATTCATACGATCCATTCTAATTCATTCGTACGATCCATTCTAATTCATTCATACGATCCATTCTAATTCATTCGCACGATCCACTCTAATTCAATCGTACGATCCATTCTAATTTATTTGTACGATCCATTCTAGAATGGATACATTCGTGCGAATGAATTAGAATGGATCATACGAATGAATTAGAATGGATCGTGCGAATGAATTAGAATGGATCATATGAATGAATTAGAATGGATCGTGCGAATGAATTAGAATGGATCGTGCAAATGAATTAGAATGGATCGTACGAAAGAATTAGAATGGATCATGCGAATGAATTAGAATGAATCGTATGAATGAATTAGAATGGATCGTATGAATGAATTAGAATGGATCGTGCGAATGAATTAGAATGGATCGTGCGAATGAATTAGAATAGATTGTGCGAATGAATTAGAATGGATCGTACGAATGAATTAGATTGGATCTTGCGAATGAATTAGATTGGATCGTACGAATGAATTAGAATAGATCGTATGAATGAATTAAAATGGATCGTACGAATGAATTAGATTGTATCGTACGAATGAATTAGAATGGATCGGGCGAATGAATTAGAATGGATCGTACGAATGAATTAGAATGGATCGTACGAATGAATTAGAATGGATCGTGCGAATGAATTAGAATGGATCGTGCGAATGAATTAGAATGAATCGTACGAATGAATTAGAATGGATCGTACGAATGAATTAGATTGGATCGTGCGAATGAATTAGAATGGATCGTACGAATGAATTAGAATGGACTGTACGAATGAATTAGAATGGATCGTACGAATGAATTAGAATGGATACATTCGTGCGAATGAATTAGAATGGATCGTACGAATGAATTAGAATGGATCATGCGAATGAATTAGAATGGATCGTATGAATAAATTAGAATGGATAGTGCGAATGAATTGCAATAGATCGTGCGAATGAATTAGAATGGATCGTACGAATGAATTAGAATGGATCGTACGAATGAATTAGAATGGATTGTACGAATGAATGGATCGTACGAATGAATTAGATTGTATCGTCCGAATGAATTAGAATGGATCGTGCGAATGAATTAGAATGGATCGTACGAATGAATTAGATTGGATTGTGCGAATGAATTAGAATGGATTGTACGAATGAATTAGAATGGATCGTACGAATGAATTAGAATGAATCGTACGAATGAATTAGAATGGATCGTGTGAATGAATTAGAATGGATCATACGAATGAATTAGAATGGATCGTGCGAATGAATTATAATGGATCGTACGAATGAATTAGAATGGATCATACGAATGAATTAGAATGGATCGTACGAATGAATTAGAATGGATCGTACGAATGAATTAGAATGGATCGTGCGAATGAATTAGAATAGATCGTACGAATGAATTAGAATGGATGTATGAATGAATTAGAATGGATCATGCGAATGAATTACAATAGATCGTACGAATGAATTAGAATGGATCGTACGAATGAATTAGAATAGATCGTGCGAATGAATTAGAATGGATCGTACGAATGAATTAGAATGGATCGTACGAATGAATTAGATTGGATCGTGCGAATGAATTAGAATGGATCGTACGACTGAATTAGAATAGATCGTACGAATGAATTAGAATGGATACATTCGTGCGAATGAATTAGAATGGATCGTACGAATGAATTAGAATGGATCGTGCGAATGAATTAGAATGGATCATATGAATGAATTAGAATTGATCGTGCGAATGAATTAGAATGGATCATATGAATGAATTAGAATTGATCGTGCGAATGAACTAGAATGGATCGTGCGAATGAATTAGAATGGATCGTACGAATGAATTAGAATGGATTATACGACTGAATTAGAATGGATCATACGAATGAATTAGATTGTATCGTATGAATGAATTAGAATGGATCGTGCGAATGAATTAGAATGGATCGTATGAATGAATTAGAATGGATCATACGAATGAATTAGAATGGATCGTACGAATGAATTAGAATGGATTGTACTACTGAATTAGAATGGATTGCACGAATCAATTAGAATGGATCATGCGAATGAATTAGAATGGAGCGTACGAATGAACTAGAATGAATACATTCTTACGAATGAATTTGTATGGTTCGTATGAATGAATTAGAATGGATTGTACGACTGAATTAGAATGGATCATACGAATGAATTAGATTGTATCGTACGATCCATTCAAATTCATTCGTACGAATAAGATCGTACGAATGAATTAGAATGGATCATACTAATGAATTAGAATGGATCATATGAATGAATTAGAATGGATCGTGCGAATGAATTAGAATAGATCGTACGAATGAATTAGAATGGATCGTACGAATGAGTAAGAATGGATCGTACGAATGAATTAGAATGGATCGTACGAATGAATTAGAATGGATCGTGCGAATGAATTAGAATGGATCGTACGAATGAATTAGAATGGATCCTACGAATGAATTAGATTGGATCGTGCGAATGAATTAGAATGGATCGTACGAATGAATTAGAATGGATCGTATGAATGAATTAGAATGGATCGTACGAATGAATTAGAATAGATCGTACGAATGAATTAGAATGGATACATTCGTGCAAATGAATTAGAATGGATCGTGCGAATGAATTAGAATGGATCGTGCGAATGATATAGATTGTATCGTACGAATGAATTAGAATGGATCGTACGAATAAATTAGAATGGATCGTGCGAATGAATTAGAATAGATCGTACGAATTAATTAGAATGCATAGATTCGTACGAATGAATTAGAATAGATCTTACGAATGAATTAGAATGGATACATTCGTGCGAATGAATTAGAATGGATCGTACGAATGAATTAGAATGGATCGTGTGAATAAATTAGATTGTATCGTACGAATGAATTAGAATGGATCGTGCGAATGAATTAGAATGGATCGTACGAATGAATTAGAATGGATCGTGCGAATGAATTAGAATAGATCATATGAATGAATTAGAATTGATCGTGCGAATGAATTAGAATGGATCGTGCGAATGAATTAGAATGGATCGTACAAATGAATTAGAATAGATCATACGAATGAATTAGATTGTATCGTACGAATGAATTAGAATGGATCGTACGAATGAATTAGAATGGATACATTCGTGCGAATGAATTAGAATGGATCGTACGAATGAGTAAGAATGGATCGTACGAATGAAATAGAATGGATCGTACGAATAAATTTGAATGGATCGTGCGAATGAATTAGAATGGATCGTATGAATGAACTAGAATGGATCGTACGAATGAATTAGAATCGATCGTACGAATGAATTAGAATGGATTGTGCGAATGAATTAGAATGGATCGTATAAATGAATTAGAATGGATCGTGCGAATGAATTAGAATGGATCGTACGAATGAATTAGAATGGATCATACGAATGAATTACAATGGATCGTACGAATGAATTAGAATGGATCGTACGACTGAATTAGAATGGATCGTACGAATGAATTAGAATGGATCATGCGAATGAATTAGAATGGATCGTACGAATGAATTAGAATTAGAATAAATTAGAATGGATCGTGCGAATGAATTAGAATGGATCGTACGAATGAATTAGAATTGATCGTGCGAATAAATTAGAATAGATCGTGTGAATGAATTAGAATTGATCGTACGAATGAATTAGATTGGATCGTGCGAATGAATTAGATTGGATCATACGAATGAGTTAGAATGGATCGTACGAATGAATTAGAATGAATCGTACGAATGAATTAGAATGGATCGTACGTATAAATTAGAATGGATCGTGCGAATGAATTAGAATGGATCCTGCGAATGATTTAGAATGGATCGTACGAATGAATTAGAATGGATCGTACGAATGAATGGATCGTATGAATGAATTAGAATGGATACATACGAATGGATCCATTCTAATTCATTCGCACGATCCATTCTAATTCATTCATACGATCCATTCTAATTCATTCGTATGATCTATTCTAATTCATTCGTACGATCCATTCAATTTCATTCGTACGATCCATTCTAATTCATTCGCACGATCCATTCTAATTCATTTGCACGATCAATTCTAATTCATTCGCACGATCCATTCTAATTCATTCGTACGATCCATTCTAATTCATTCGCACGAATGTATCCATTCTAATTCATTCGTACGATCCATTCTAATTCATTCGCACGATCTATTCTAATTCATTCATACGATCCATTCTAATTCATTCATACAATCCATTCTAATTCTTTCGCACGAATGTATCCATTCTAATTCATTCGTATGATTATAGAATTAGAATGGATCGTACGAATGAATTAGAATGGATCGTACGAATGAATTAGATTACATCGTACGAATGAATTAGAATGGATCGTGCGAATGAATTAGAATGGATCGTACGAATGAATTAGAATGGATCGTGCGAATGAATTAGAATGGATCGTACAAATGAATTAGAATAGATCGTATGAATGAATTAGAATGGATCGTACGAATGAATTAGAATGGATTGTACGACTGAATTAGAATGGATCGTGCGAATGAATTAGAATGGATCATACGAATGAATTAGAATTGATCATACGAATGGATTAGATTGGATCATGCGAATGAATTAGAATAGATCGTACGAATGAATTAGAATGGATACATTCGTATGAATGAATTTGTATGGATCGTATGAATGAATTAGAATGGATTGTACGAATGAATTATAATGGATTGTGCGAATGAAATAGAATGGATCGTGCGAATGAATTAGAATGGATCGTACGAATGAATTGGAATGGATACATTCATGCGAAAGAATTAGAATGGATCGTACGAATGAGTAAGAATGGATCGTATGAATGAATTAGAATGGATCGTACGAATGAATTAGAATGGATCATGCGAATTAATTAGAATGGATCGAACGAATGAATTAGAATGGATATATTCGTGTGAATGAATTAGAATGGATCGTACGAATGAGTAAGAATGGATCGTACGAATGAATTAGAATGGATCGTACGAATGAATTAGAATGGATCGTACGAATGAGTAAGAATGGATCGTACGAATGAAATAAAATGGATCGTACGAATTAAATAGAATTGATCGTATGAATGAATTTGAATGGATCGTGCGAATGAATTAGAATGGATCGTACGAATGAACTACAATGGATCGTACGAATGAAGTAGAATGGATACATTTGTGCGAATGAATTAGAATGGATCGTACGAATGAACTAGAATGGATTGTACGACTAAATTATAATGGATCGTACGAATGAATTAGAATGGATCATGCGAATGAATTAGAATGGATCGTACAAATGAATTAGAATGGATCGTACGAATGAATTAGAATGGATACATTCATGCGAATGAATTAGAATGGATCGTATGAATGAATTAGAATGGATCGTATGAATGAATTAGAATGGATCGTGTGAACGAATTAGAATAGATCTTACGAATGAATTAGAATGGATACATTCGTGCGAATGAATTAGAATGGATCGTACGAATGAATTAGAATGGATCGTGCGAATGAATTAGAATGGATCGTACGAATGAATTAGAATGGATATATTCGTGCGAATGAATTAGAATGGATCGTACGAATGAGTAAGAATGGATCATACGAATGAAATAGAATGGATTGTACGAATGAATTTGAATGGATCGTGCGAATGAATTAGAATGGATCGTACGAATGAACTAGAATGGATCGTACGAATGAAATAGAATGGATCGTGCGAATGAATTAGATTGGATCGTGCGAATAAATTAGAATGGTTAGTACGAATGAATTAGAATGGATACATTCATGCGAATGAATTAGAATTGATCGTACGAATGAATTAGAATGGATCGTACGAATGAATTAGAATGGATCGTATGAATGAATTAGAATGGATCGTGCGAATGAATTAGAATAGATCGTACGAATGAATTAGAATGGATACATTCGTGCGAATGAATTAGAATGGATCGTGCGAATGAATTAGAATGAATACATTCTTACGAATGAATTTGTATGGTTTGTATGAATGAATTAGAATGGATTGTACAACTGAATTAGAATGGATCATACGAATGAATTAGATTGTATCGTAGGAATGAATTAGAATGGATCGTGCGAATGAATTAGAATGGTTCGTACGAATGAATTAGAATCGATCGTATGAATGAATTAGAATGGATCGTGCGAAAGAATTAGAACAGATCGTACGAATGAATTAGAATGGATACATTTGTGCGAATGAATTAGAATGGATCGTACGAATGAATTAGAATGGATCGTGCGAATGAATTAGAATGGATCGTACGAATGAATTAGAATGAATATATTCGTGCGAATGAATTAGAATGGATCGTACGAATGAATTAGATTGTATCGTACGAATGAATTAGAATGGATCGTGCGAATGAATTAGAATGGATCGTACGAATGAATTAGAATGGATCGTGCGAATGAATTAGAATAGATCGTACGAATGAATTAGAATGGATATATTCGTGTGAATGAATTAGAATGGATCGTACGAATAAATTAGATGGATCGTGCGAATGAATTAGAATGGGTCGTACGAATGAATTAGAATGGATCGTACGAATGAATTTGATTGGATCATGTGAATGAATTCGAATGGATCGTACGAATGAATTAGAATGGATACATTCGTGCGAATGAATTAGAATGGATCGTACGAATGAATTAGATTGTATCGTACGAATGAATTAGAATGGATCGTGCGAATGAATTAGAATGGATCGTACGAATGAATTAGAATGGATCGTACGAATGAATTAGAATGGATACATTCGTGCGAATGAATTAGAATGGATCGGACGAATGAATTAGAATGGATCGTGCGAATGAATTAGAATGGATCGTACGAATGAATTAGAATGGATCGTATTAATGAATTAGAATGGATCGTACGAATGAATTAGAATAGATCGTACGAATGAGTTAGAATGGATATATTCGTGCGAATGAATTACAATGGATCGTATGAATGAATTAGAATGGATCGTACGAATGAATTAGAATGGATCGTACGAATGAATTAGAATAGATCGTGTTAATGAATTAGAATGGATCGTACGAATGAATTAGAATAGATTGTGCGAATGAATTAGAATGGTTCGTGCGAATGAATTAGAATGGATCATACAAATGAATTAGAATGGATACATTCATGCGAATGAATTAGAATGGATCGTACGAATGAATTAGTATAGATCATGCGAATGAATTAGAATGGATACATTCTTGCGAATGAATTAGAATGGATCATCCGAATGAGAAAGAATGGATCGTACGAATGAAATAGAATGGATCGTACGAATGAATTTGAATGGATCGTGTGAATGAATTAGAATGAATCGTACGAATGAATTAGAATGGATTGTACGACTGAATTAGAATGGATCATACGAATGTATTAGATTGTATCGTACGAATGAATTAGAATGGATCGTGCGAATGAATACGAATGGATCGTACGAATGAATCAGAATGGATCGTATGAATGAATTAGAATGGATCGTGCGAATGAATTAGAATAGATCGTACGAATGAATTAGAATGGATACATTCGTGCGAATGAATTAGAATGAATCGTACGAATGAATTAGAATGGATCGTACAATCCATTCTAGTTCATTCGTACGATCCATTCTAATTCATTCGCAAGATCCATTCAAATTCATTCGCACGATCAATTCTAATTCATTCATATGATCCATTCTAATTCATTCGCACGATCCATTCTAATTCATTCGTACGATCCATTCTAATTCATTCGCACGAATGTATGCATTCTAATTCATTCGTACGATCCATTCTAATTCATTCGCACGATCCATACTAATTCATTCGTACGATCCATTCTAATTCATTCGCATGAATGTATCTATTCTAATTCATTTGTATGATCCATTCTAATTCATTCGCACGATCCATTCTAATTCATTCGCACGATCCATTCTAATTCATTCGCATGATCCATTCTAATTCATTCGCACGATCCATTCTAATTCATTCGTACGATCCATTCTAATTCATTCGTACGATCCATTCTAATTCATTCGCACGAATGTATCCATTCTAATTCATTCGTACGATCCATTCTAATTCATTCGTACAATCCATTCTAATTCATTCGTACGATCCAGTCTAATTCATTCGCACGATCCAATCTAATTCATTCGTACGATCCATTCTAATTCATTCGTACGATCCATTCTAGAATGGATACATTCGTGCGAATGAATTAGAATGGATCGTACGAATGAATTAGAATGGATCGTGCGAATGAATTAGAATGGATCATATGAATGAATTAGAATGGATCGTGCGAATGAATTAGAATGGATCGTGCAAATGAATTAGAATGGATCGTACGAAAGAATTAGAATGGATCATGCGAATGAATTAGAAGGGATCGTATGAATGAATTAGAATAGATCGTGCGAATGAATTAGAATGGATCATACGAATGAATTAGAATGGATCGTGCGAATGAATTAGAATAGATTGTGCGAATGAATTAGAATGGATCGTACGAATGAATTAGATTGGATCGTGCGAATGAATTAGATTGGATCGTACGAATGAATTAGAATAGATCGTATGAATGAATTAAAATGGATCGTACGAATGAATTAGATTGTATCGTACGAATGAATTAGAATGGATCGGGCGAATGAATTAGAATGGATCGTACGAATAAATTAGAATGGATCGTACGAATGAATTAGAATGGATCGTGCGAATGAATTAGAATGGATCGTGCGAATGAATTAGAATGAATCGTACGAATGAATTAAAATGGATCGTACGAATGAATTAGATTGGATCGTGCGAATGAATTAGAATGGATCGTACGAATGAATTAGAATGGACTGTACGAATGAATTAGAATGGATCGTACGAATGAATTAGAATGGATACATTCGTGCGAATGAATTAGAATGGATCGTACGAATGAATTAGAATGGATAATGCGAATGAATTAGAATGGATCGTATGAATAAATTAGAATGGATAGTGCGAATGAATTGGAATAGATCGTGCGAATGAATTAGAATGGATCGTACGAATGAATTAGAATGGATCGTACGAATGAATTAGAATAGATCGTATGAATTAATTAGAATGGATTGTACGAATGAATGGATCGTACGAATGAATTAGATTGTATCGTCCGAATGAATTAGAATGGATCGTGCGAATGAATTAGAATGGATCGTACGAATGAATTAGATTGGATTGTGCGAATGAATTAGAATGGATTGTACGAATGAATTAGAATGGATCGTACGAATGAATTAGAATGAATCGTACGAATGAATTAGAATGGATCGTGCGAATGAATTAGAATGGATCATACGAATGAATTAGAATGGATCGTGCGAATGAATTATAATGGATCGTACGAATGAATTAGAATGGATCATACGAATGAATTTGAATGGATCGTACGAATGAATTAGAATGGATCGTGCGAATGAATTAGAATAGATCGTACGAATGAATTAGAATGGATGTATGAATGAATTAGAATGGATCGTGCGAATGAATTACAATAGATCGTACGAATGAATTAGAATGGATCGTACGAATGAATTAGAATGGATCGTGCGAATGAATTAGAATGGATCGTACGACTGAATTAGAATAGATCGTACGAATGAATTAGAATGGATACATTCGTGCGAATGAATTAGAATGGATCGTACGAATGAATTAGAATGGATCGTGCGAATGAATTAGAATGGATCATATGAATGAATTAGAATTGATCGTGCGAATGAATTAGAATGGATCATATGAATGAATTAGAATTGATCGTGCGAATGAACTAGAATGGATCGTGCGAATGAATTAGATTGGATCGTACGAATGAATTAGAATGGATTATACGACTGAATTAGAATGGATCATACAAATGAATTAGATTGTATCGTACGAATGAATTAGAGGATCGTGCGAATGAATTAGAATGGATCGTATGAATGAATTAGAATGGATCATACGAATGAATTAGAATGGATCGTACGAATGAATTAGAATGGATTGTACTACTGAATTAGAATGGATCGTACGAATCAATTAGAATGGATCATGCGAATAAATTAGAATGGAGCGTACGAATGAATTAGAATGAATACATTCTTACGAATGAATTTGTATGGTTCGTATGAATGAATTAGAATGGATTGTACGACTGAATTAGAATGGATCATACGAATGAATTAGATTGTATCGTACGATCCATTCAAATTCATTCGTACGAATAAGATCGTACGAATGAATTAGAATGGATCATACTAATGAATTAGAATGGATCATATGAATGAATTAGAATGGATCGTGCGAATGAATTAGAATAGATCGTACGAATGAATTAGAATGGATCGTACGAATGAGTAAGAATGGATCGTACGAATGAATTAGAAAGGATCGTACGAATGAATTAGAATGGATCGTGCGAATGAATTAGAATGGATCGTACGAATGAATTAGAATGGATCCTACGAATGAATTAGATTGGATCGTGCGAATGAATTAGAATGGATCGTACGAATGAATTAGAATGGATCGTATGAATGAATTAGAATGGATCGTACGAATGAATTAGAATAGATCATACGAATGAATTAGAATGGATACATTCGTGCAAATGAATTAGAATGGATCGTGCGAATGAATTAGAATGGATCGTGCGAATGAATTAGATTGTATCCTATGAATGAATTAGAATGGATCGTACGAATAAATTAGAATGGATCGTGCGAATGAATTAGAATAGATCATACGAATTAATTAGAATGGATAGATTCGTACGAATGAATTAGAATAGATCTTACGAATGAATTAGAATGGATACATTCGTGCGAATGAATTAGAATGGATCGTACGAATGAATTAGAATGGATCGTGTGAATGAATTAGATTGTATCGTACGAATGAATTAGAATGGATCGTGCGAATGAATTAGAATAGATCGTACGAATGAATAAGAATGGATCGTGCGAATGAATTAGAATGGATCGTGCGAATGAATTAGAATGGATCGTGCGAATGAATTAGATTGTATCGTACGAATGAATTAGAATGAATCGTAAGAATGAACTAGAATGGATCGTACGAATGAAGTAGAATGGATACATTCGCACGATCCATTGTAATTCATTCGCACGAATGTATCCATTCTAATTCATTCGTACGATCCATTCTAATTCATTCGCACGAATGTATCCATTCTAATTCATTCGTACGATCTATTCTAATTCATTCGCACGATCCATTCTAATTCATTCGTACGATCCATTCTAATTCATTCATACGATACAATCTAATTCATTCGCACGATCCATTCTAATTCATTCGCACGATCCATTCTAATTCATTCGCACGATCCATTCTAATTCATTC
The DNA here is from genome assembly GCA_947650365.1 of Chamaelirium japonicum. Classification (NCBI taxonomy): domain Eukaryota; kingdom Viridiplantae; phylum Streptophyta; class Magnoliopsida; order Liliales; family Melanthiaceae; genus Chamaelirium; species Chamaelirium japonicum. The sequence continues at coordinate 455,152 of CANTAL010000149.1, forward strand.
GTACGATCCATTCTAATTCATTCGTACGATCCATTCTAATTCATTCGTACGAACCATTCTAATTCATTCGTATGTATCCATTCTAATTCATTCGTACGATCTATTCTAATTCATTCGCACGATCCATTCTAATTCATTTATACAATCCATTCTAATTCATTCATACGATCCATTCTAATTCATTCGCACGATCCATTCTAATTCATTCGTACGATCCATTCTAATTCATTCGTATGACCCATTCAAATTCATTCGTACGATCCATTCTAATTCATTCGTATGATCATACAATCCATTCTAATTCATTCGTACGATCCATTCGAATTCATTCATATGATCCATTCTAATTCATTCATACGATCCATTCTAATACATTCTAATCCATTCGTACGATACGATACATTCTATTTCATTCGCACAATCCATTCTAATTTATTCGTACAAATGATCCAATCTAATTCATTCGTACGATCCATTCTAATTCATTCGCACGATCTATTCTAATTCATTCATATGATCCATTCTAATTCATTCGTACGATCCATTCTAATTCATTCGCACGAATGTATCCATTCTAATTCATTCGTATGATCCATTCTAATTTATTCGCACGATCCATTCTAAATCATTCATACGATCCATTCTAATTCATTCGAACGATCCATTCTAATTCATTCATACGATCCATTCTTACTCATTCGTACGATCGATTCTAATTCATTCATACGATCCATTCTAATACATTCGCACGAATGTATCCAATCTAATTCATTCGTACGATCCATTCTAAGTCATTCGTACGATCCATTCTACTTCATTCGCACGATCCATTCTAATTCATTCGCACGATCCATTCTAATTCATTCGTACGATCCATTCTAATTCATTCGTACGATCCATTCTAATTCATTCGCACGAATGTATCCATTCTAATTCATTCGTACGATCTATTCTAATTCATTCGTACGATCCATTCTAATTCATTCATACGATCCATTCTAATTCATTCGTACGATCTATTCTAATTCATTCGCACGATCCATTCTAATTCATTCGTATGATACAATCTAATTCATTCGTACGATCCATTCTAATTCATTCGTACGATCCATTCTAATTCATTCGTACTATCCATTCTAATTCATTCGCACGATCCATTCTAATTCATTCGTACGATACAGTCTAATTCATTCGTATGATCCATTCTAATTCAGTCGTACAATCCATTCTAATTCATTCGTACGATCCATTCTAATTCATTCGCACGATCCATTCTAATTCATTCACACGATCCATTCTAATTCATTCGTACGATACAATCTAATTCATTCGTACGATCCTTTCATTCGTACGATCCATTCTAATTCATTCGTACGATCTATTCAAATTCATTCGTACGATCCATTCTAATTCATTCTTACGATCCATTCTAATTCATTCGTACGATCCATTCTAATTCATTCGTACGATCAATTCTAATACATTCGTACGATCCATTCTAATTCAATCGTATGATCCATTCTAATTCATTCGTACGATACAATCTAATTCATTCGTATGATCCATTCTAATTCAGTCGTACAATCCATTCTAATTCATTCGTACGATCCATTCTAATTCATTCGCACGATCCATTCTAATTCATTCGCACGATCAATTCTAATTCATTCATATGATCCATTCTAATTCATTCGCTCGATCCATTCTAATTCATTCGTACGATCCATTCTAATTCATTCGCACGAATGTATCCATTCTAATTCATTCGTACGATCTATTATAATTCAATCGTACGATCGATTCTAATTCATTCGTACGATCCATTCTAATTCATTCGCATGGATCGTGCGAATGAATTAGAATGGATCGTGCGAATGAAGTAGAATGGATCGTACGAATGAATTAGAATGGATCGTACTAATGAATTAGATTGGATCGTGCGAATGAATTAGAATGGATCGTATGAATGAATTAGAATAGATCGTACGATACAATCTAATTCATTCGTACGATCGATTCTAATTCATTCGCACAAATGTATCCATTCTAATTCATTTGTACGATCTATTCTAATTCATTCGTACGATCCATTCTAGTTCATTCGTACGATCATTCCAATTCATTCGTACGATCCATTCTAATTCATTCGCACGAATGTATCCATTCTACTTCATTCGTATGATCCATTCTAGTTCATTCATACGATCCATTCTAATTCATTCGCACGATCCATTCTTACTCATTCGTACGATCCATTCTAATTCATTCGCACGAATGTATCCATTCTAATTCATTCGTACGATCCATTCTAATTCATTCGTACGATACAATCTAATTCATTCGTATGATCTATTCTAATTCATTCGTACGATCCATTCTAATTCATTCGTACGATCCATTCTAATTCAGTCGTACAATCCATTCTAATTCATTCGTACGATCCATTCTAATTCATTCGCACGATCCATTCTAATTCATTCGCACGATCAATTCTAATTCATTCATATGATCCATTCTAATTCATTCGCATGATCCATTCTAATTCATTCGTACGATCCATTCTAATTCATTCGCACGAATGTATCCATTCTAATTCATTCGTTCGTACGATCCATTGTACGATATGAATGGATTAGAATGGATCGTACGAATGAATTAGAATGGATCGTGCGAATAAATTAGAATGGATCATATGAATGAATTAGAATTGATCGTGCGAATGAATTAGAATGGATCGTGCGAATGAATTAGAATAGATCGTACGAATGAATTAGAATGGATTGTACGACTGAATTAGAATGGATCATACGAATGAATTAGATTGTATCGTACGAATGAATTTGTATGGATCGTGCGAATGAATTAGAATGGATCATACGAATGAATTAGAATAGATCGTGCGAATGAATTAGAATGGATCGTACGAATGAATTAGAATGAATCGTGCGAATGAATTAGAATAAATCGTACGAATGAATGGATCCATTCTAATTCATTCGTACGATCTATACTAATTTATTCGTAAGATCCATTCTATTCTAATTCATTCGTACGATCCATTCTAATTCATTCGTACGATCCATTCTTATTCATTCGCACGAATGTATCCATTCTAATTCATTCGTACGATGTATTCTAATTCATTCATACGATCCATTCTAATTCATTCGTACGATCCATTCTAATTCATTCGTACGATCCATTCTAATTCATTCGTACGATACAATCTAATTCATTCGTATGATCCATTCTAATTCATTCGCACGATACAATCTAATTCATTCGTATGATCCATTTTAATTCATTCGCACGATACAATCTAATTCATTCGTACGATCCATTCTAATTCATTCGCACGATCCATTCTAATTCATTCGTACGATCCATTCTAATTCATTCGTACGATACAATCTTATTCATTCGTACGATCCATTCTAATTCATTCACACGAATGTATCCATTCTAATTCATTCATACGATCCATTCTAATTCATCCACACGATCCATTCTAATTTATTTGAATGATCCATTCTTACTCCTTCGTACGATTCATTCTAATTCATTCGCACGAATGTATCCATTCTAATTCATTCGCACGATCCTTTCTAATTCATTCGCACGATCCATTGTAATTCATTCGTACGATCTATTCTAATTCATTCGCACGATCCATTCTAATTCATTCGTACGATCCATTCTAATTCATTCGCACGAATGTATCCATTCTAATTCATTCGTACGATCTATTCTAATTCATTCGTACGATCCATTCTAAGTCATTCGTACGATCCATTCTATTTCATTCGTACGATCCATTCTAGTTCATTCGTACGATCCATTCTAATTCATTCGCACGATCCATTCAAATTCATTTGTTTGATCCATTCTATTTCATTCATACGATTCATTCTTACTCATTCGTGAGATCCATTCTAATTCATTCACACGAATGTATCCATTCTAATTCATTCGTACGATCCATTCTAATTCATTCACACGAATGAATTAGAATGGATCGTATGAATGAATTATAATGGATAGTACGAATGATTTAGAATGGATCGTACGAATGAATTAGAATGGATCGTACGAATGAATTAGATTGTATCGTACGAATGAATTAGAATGGATCGTGCGAATGAATTAGAATGGATCGTACGAATGAATTAGAATGGATCATACGAATGAATAAGAATGGATCGTGCGAATGAATTAGAATGGATCGTACGAATGAATTAGAATGGAACGTACGAATGAATTAGAATGGATCGTACGAATGAATTAGAATGGATCGTGCGAATGAATTAGAATGGATCGTGCGAATGAAGTAGAATGGATCGTACGAATGAATTAGAATGGATCGTACGAATGAATTAGATTGGATCGTGCGAATGAATTAGAATGGATCGTATGAATGAATTAGAATAGATCGTACGAATGAATTAGAATAGATCGTATGAATGAATTAGAATGGATCGTACGAATGAATGGATCGTACGAATGAATTAGATTGTATCGTACGAATGAATTAGAATGGATCGCACGAAGGTATCTATTCTAATTCATTCATACGATCTATTCTAATTCATTCGCACAAATGTATCCATTCTAATTCATTCGTACGATCCATTGGAATGGTTCATATGAATGAATTAGAAAGGATTGTACGACTGAATTAGAATGGATCATACGTATGAATTAGAATCGATCGTAGGACTGAATTAGAATAGATCGTACGAATGAATTAGAATGGATCGTACGAATGAATTAGAATGGATCGTATCGTACGAATGAATTAGAATGGATCGTACGAATGAATTAGAATGGATCGTACGAATGAATTAGAATGGATAAATTCATGCGAATGAATTAGAATGGATCGTGCGAATGAATTAGAATGGATACATTCGTGCGAATGAATTAGAATGAATCGTACGAATGAATGAATTAGAATACAATCCATTCTAAATCATTCGCATGATCCATTCTAATTCATTCGTGCGAATGAATGGATCGTGGTAATGAATTAGATTGTATCGTATGAATTAGAATGGATGTATGAATGTATCTATTCTAATTCATTCATACGATCTATTCTAATTCATTCGCACGAATGTATCCATTCTAATTCATTCGTACGATCCATTAGAATGGTTCGTATGAATGAATTAGAAAGGATTGTACGACTGAATTAGAATGGATCATACGTATGAATTAGATTGTATCGTACGAATGAATTAGAATGGATTATGCGAATGAATTAGAATGGATCGTACGAATGAATTAGAATAGATCGTACAAATGAGTTAGAATGGATCGTACGAATGAATTAGAATGGATACATTCGTGCGAATGAATTAGAATGGATTGTACGAATGAATTAGAATGGATCGTGCGAATGAATTAGAATGGATCGTACGAATGAATTAGAATGGATCGTACGAATGAATTAGATTGGATCGTGCGAATGAATTAGAATGGATCGTACGAATGAATTAGAATCGATCGTACGACTGAATTAGAATAGATCGTACGAATGAATTAGAATGGATACATTCGTGCGAATGAATTAGAATGGATCGTATGAATGAATTAGAATGGATCGTGCGAATGAATTAGAATGGATCATATGAATGAATTAGAATTGATCGTGCGAATGAATTAGAATGGATTGTGCGAATGAATTAGAATGGATCATACGAATGAATTAGAATGGATCGTACGAACGAATAAGAATGGATCGTGCGAATGAATTAGAATGGATCGTACGAATGAATTAGAATGGATCGTATGAATGAATTAGAATGGATCTTGCGAATGAATTAGAATAGATCGAACGAATGAATTAAAATGGATACATTCGTGCGAATGAATTAGAATGGATTGTATGAATGAATTAGAATGGATCGTGTGAATGAATTAGAATGGATCGTACGAATGAATTAGAATGGATCGTGCGAATGAATTAGAATGGATCGTAGAATGAATTAGAATGGATCGTATGAATGAATTAGAATGGATCGTACGAATGAATTAGATTGGATACATTCGTGCGAATGAATTAGAATGGATCGTACGAATGAATTAGAATGGATCGTGTGAATGAATTAGATTGGATCGTGCGAATGAATTAGAATGGATCGTACGAATGAATTAAAATAGATCATACGAATGAATTAGAATGGATCGTACGAATGAATTAGAATGGATCGTGCGAATGAATTAGAATGGATCATGCGAATGAATTAGAATGGATCATACGAATGAATTAGAATTGATCATACGAATGGATTAGATTGGATCGTGCGAATGAATTAGAATGGATCGTACGAATGAATTAGAATGGATCATGCAAATGAATTAGAATAGATCGTACGAATGAATTAGAATGGATACATTCGTGCGAATGAATTAGAATGGATCGTACGAATGAATTTGAATGGATCGTGCGAATGAATTAGAATGGATCATGTGAATGAATTAGAATTGATCGTACGAATGAATTAGAATGGATCGTACGAATGAATTATAATGGATCGTACGAATGAATTAAATGGATCGTACGAATGAATTAGAATGGATCGTACGAATGAATTAGAATGGATCGTGCGAATAAATTAGAATAGATCGTACGAATGAATTAGAATGGATGTATGAATGAATTAGAATGGATCGTGCGAATGAATTACAATAGATCGTACGAATGAATTAGAATGGATCGTATGAATGAATTAGAATGGATCGTGCGAATGAATTAGAATGGATCGTACAAATGAATTAGAATGGATCGTACGAATGAATTAGATTGGATCGTGCGAATGAATTAGAATGGATCGTGCGAATGAATTAGAATCGATCGTACGAATGAATTAGAATGGATCGTACGAATGAATTAGAATGGATACATTCGTATGAATGAATTAGAATGGATCGTATGAATGAATTAGAATGGATTGTACGAATGAATTAGAATTGATCGTGCGAATCAATTAGAATCGATCGTACGACTGAATTAGAATAGATCGTACGAATGAATTAGAATCGATACATTCGTGCGAATGAATTAGAATGGATCGTACGAATGAATTAGAATGGATCGTGCGAATGAATTAGAATGGATACATTTGTGCGAATGAATTAGAATAGATCGTATGAATGAATTAGAATAGATACCTTCGTGCGTACGATCCATTCTAATTCATTCATACGATCTATTGTAATTCCTTCGCACGATCCATTCTAATTCATTCATACATCCATTCTAATTCAGTCGTATAATCCATTCTAATTCATTCGTACGATCCATTCTAATTCATTCGTACGATCTATTCTTATTCATTCGTACGATCCATTCTAATTCATTCATACGATCCATTCTAATTCATTCGTACGATCCATTCTAATTCATTCGCACGATCCATTCTAATTCATTCGTACGATACAATCTAATTCATTCGTACGATCCATTCTAATTCATTCGTACGATCCATTCTAATTCATTCGTACTATCCGTTCTAATTCATTCATACGATCCATTCTAATTCATTCGTGCGAATGAATTAGAATGGATCGTACGAATGAATTAGAATGGATATATTCGTGCGAATGAATTAGAATGGATCACACGAATGAGTAAGAATAAATCGTACGAATGAAATAGAATGGATCAAACAAATGAATTTGAATGGATCGTGCGAATGAATTAGAATGGATCATACGAATGAACTAGAATGGATCGTACGAATGAAATAGAATGGATCGTACGAATGACTTAGAATGGATCGTACGAATGAATTAGAATAGATCGTACGAATGAATTAGAATGGATACATTCGTGCGAATGAATTAGAATGGATCGTACGAATGAATTAGAATGGATCGTGCGAATGAATGGATACATTCGTGCGAAAGAATTAGAATGGATTGTATGAATGAATTAGAATGGATCGTATGAATGAATTACAATGGATCGTGCGAATGAATTAGAATGGATCGTGCGAATGAATTAGAATGGATACATTCGTGCGAATGAATTAGAATGAATCGTACGAATGAGTAAGAATGGATCATACAAATGAATTAGAATGGATCGTGTGGATGAATTAGAATGGATCGTATGAATGAATTAGAATGGATCGTACGAATGAATTAGAATAGATTGTGCGAATGAATTCTAATTCATTCGCACGATCCAATCTAATTCATTCTAATTAGATTGGAATTAGAATGGATCGTACGAATGAATTAGAATGGATCGTGCGAATGAATTAGAATGGATCGTGTGAATGAATTAGAATGGATCATACAAATGAATTAGAATAGATACATTCATGCGAATGAATTAGAATGGATCGTACGAATGAATTAGTATGGATCGTGCGAATGAATTAGAATGGATCGTACGAATGAATTAGAATGGATACATTCGTGCGAATAAATTAGAATGGATCATCCGAATGAGAAAGAATGGATCGTATGAATGAAATAGAATGGATCGTACGAATGAATTTGAATGGATCGTGTGAATGAATTAGAATGAATCGTACAAATGAATTAGAATGGATTGTACGACTGAATTAGAATGGATCATACGAATGAATTAGATTGTATCGTACGAATGAATTAGAATGGATCGTGCGAATGAATTCGAATGGATCGTACGAATGAATTAGAATAGATCGTACGAATGAATTAGAATAGATCATACGAATGAAATAGATTGTATCGTACGAATGAATTAGAATGGATCGTACGAATGAATTAGAATGGATACATTCGTGCGAATGAATTAGAATGGATCGTACGAATGAGTAAGAATGGATCGTTCGTATAATCCATTCTAATTCAGTCGTACAATCCATTAGAATGAATTAGAATGGATCGTACGAATGAATTAGAATGGATCATACGAATGAATTAGAATGGATCGTACGAATGAATTAGATTGGATACATTCGTGCGAATGAATTAGAATGTATCGTACGAATGAGTAAGAATGGATCGTACGAATGAAATAGAATGGATCGTACGAATGAATTTGAATGGATCTTGCGAATGACTTAGAATGGATCCAACGAATGAACTAGAATGGATTGTATGATCCATTCTAATTCATTCGTACGATCCATTCTAATTCATTCGTACAATCCATTCTAATTCATTCGTACGATCCATTCTAATTCATTCACACGATTCAATCTAATTCATTCGTACGATTAATTCTAATTCAATCGTGCGATCCATTCTAATTCATTCGCACGATCCATTCTAATTCATTCGCACGAATATATCCATTCTAATTCATTCTAATTCATTCGCATGACCCATTCTAATTCATTCATACGATCCATTCTAATTCATTCGTACGATCCATTCTAATTCATTCGCACGATCCATTCTAATTCATTCGTACGATACAATCTAATTCATTCGTACGATCCATTCAAATTCAATCGTATGATCCATTCTAATTCATTCATACGATCCATTCTAATTCATTCGTACGATCCATTCTAATTCATTGCACGATCCATTCTAATTCTTTCGTACGATACAATCTAATTCATTCCTATGATCCATTCTAATTCAGTCGTACAATCCATTCTAATTCATTCGCACGATCCATTCTAATTCATTCATATGATCCATTCTAATTCATTCGCACGATCCATTCTAATTCATTCGTATGATCCATTCTAATACATTCGCACGAATGTATCCATTCTAATTCATTCGTACGATCTATTCTAATTCATTCGTACGATCGATTCTAATTCATTCGTACGATCCATTCTAATTCATTCGCACGATCCAATCTAATTCATTCGTACGATCCATTCTAATTCATTCGTACGATCCATTCTAATTCATTCGGACGATCCATTCTAACTCATTCGCACGATCCATTCTAATTCATTCGCACGATCCATTCTAATTCATTCATACGATCCATTCTAATTCATTCGCACGATCCATTCTAATTCATTCGTACAATCCATTCTAATACATTCCCACGAATGTATCCATTCTAATTCATTCGTACGATCTATTCTAATTCATTCGTACGATCGATTCTAATTCATTCGTACGATCCATTCTAATTCATTCGCACGATCCAATCTAATTCATTCGTACGATCCATTCTAATTCATTCGTACGATCCATTCTAATTCATTCACATGATCCATTCTAATTCATTCGTACGATCCATTCTAATTCATTCGCACGAATATATCCATTCTTATTCATTCGCACGATCTATTCTAATTCAATCGTATGATCCATTCTAATTCATTCGTACGATCCATTCTAATGCATTCGCACGATCCAATCTAATTCATTCGTACGATCCATTCTTATTCATTCGTACGATCCATTCTAATTCATTCGCACGATCCATTCTAATTCATTCGTACGATTCATTCTAATTCATTCGCACGAATGTATCCATTCTAATTAATTCGTACGATCTATTCTAATTCATTCGCACGATCCATTCTAATTCATTCATACGATCCATTCTAATTCATTCGTATGATCAATTCTAATTCATTCACACGATCCATTCTAATTCATTCGTACGATCCATTCTAATTCATTCGCATGAATGTATCCATTCTAATTCATTCGTACGATCTATTCTAATTCATTCGTACGATCCATTCTAATTCATTATTACGATCCATTCTAATTCATTCGCACGATCCATTCTAATTCATTCGCACGATCCATTCTAATTCATTCATACGATCCATTCTAATTCATTCGCACGATCCATTCTAATTCATTCGTACGATCCATTCTAATATATTCGCACGAATGTATCCATTCTAATTTATTCGTACGATCTATTCTAATTCATTCGTACGATCCATTCTAATTCATTCGTACGATCCATTCTAATTCATTCGCACGATCCAATCTAATTCATTCGTACGATCCATTCTAATTCAGTCGTACGATCCAATCTAATTCATTCGTACGATCCATTCTAACTCATTCGCACGATCCATTCTAATTCATTCGCACGATCCATTCTAATTCATTCATACGATCCATTCTAATTCATTCGCACGATCCATTCTAATCCATTCGCACGAATGTATCCATTCTAATTCATTCGTACGATCTAATTCATTCGTACGATCCATTCTAATTCATTCGTACGATCCATTCTAATTCATTCGCACGATCCATTCTAATTCATTCGTACGATCCATTCTAATTCATTCGCACGAATATATCCATTCTTATTCATTCGCACGATCTATTCTAATTCAATCGTATGATCCATTCTAATTCATTCGTACGATCCATTCTAATTCACTCGCACGATCCAATCTAATTCATTTGTACGATCCATTCTTATTCATTCGTACGATCCATTCTAATTCATTCGCACGATCCATTCTAATTCATTCGTACTATTCATTCTAATTCATTCGCACGAATGTATCCATTCTAATTCATTCGTACGATCTATTCTAATTCATTCGCACGATCCATTCTAATTCATTCATACGATCCATCTAATTCAATCATAAGATCCAATCTAATTCATTCTAATTCATTCGTACGATACGATCGAATGGATTAGAATGGATACATTCGTACGATCATATGAATTAGAATGGATCGTACGAATGAATAAGAATGGATTAGAATGGATCGTATGAATGAATCGTACGAATGAATTAGAATTGATCGTACGAATGAATTAGAATGGATCGTGCGAATGAATTAGAATGGATACATTCATGCGAATGAATTAGAATGGATCGCACGAAGGTATCCATTCTAATTCATTCATACGATCTATTCTATATCATTCGTACGATCTATTCTAATTCATTCATACGATCCATTCTAATTCATTCGCACGATCCAATCTAATTCATTCGTACGATCCATTCTAATTCATTCGTACGATCCATTCTACTTCATTCGCACGATCCATTCTAATTCATTCGCACGATCAATTCTAATTCATTCGTACGATCCATTCTAATTCATTCGTACGATCTAGAATGGATCGTACGAATAAATTAGAATGGATCGTACGAATGAATTAGAATGGATCGTACGAATGAACTAGATTGGATCGTGCGAATGAATTAGAATGGATCGTACGAATGAATTAGAATGGATCGTACGAATGAATTAGAATGGATCGTGCGAATGAACTAGAATGGATCGTGCGAATGAATTAGAATGGATCTAATTAGAATGGATCATGCGAATGAATTAGAATGGATCGTGCGAATGAATTTGAATGGATCGTGCGAATGAATTAGAATGGATCGTGCGAATGAATTAGAATGGATCGTGCAAACCATACAAATTCATTCGTAAGAATGTATTCATTCTAATTCATTCGCACGATCCATTCTAATTCATTCGCACGAATGTATCCATTCTACTTCATTCGTACGATCCATTCTAATTAATACGATCCATTCTAATTCATTCGCACGAATGTATCCATTCTAATTCATTCATACGATCCATTCTAATTCATTCGTACGATCGATTCTAATTCATTCGTACGATCCATTCTAATTCATTTGCACGATCCAATCTAATTCATTCGTACGATCCATTCTAATTCATTCGTACGATCCATTCTAATTCATTCGTACGATACAATCTAATTCATTCGTACGATCCATTCTAATTCATTCGTACGATCCATTCTAATTCATTCGCACGATCCATTCTAATTCATTCGCACGATCCATTCTAATTCATTCATACGATCCATTCTAATTCATTCGCACGATCCATTCTAATTCATTTGTACAATCCATTCTAATACATTCGCACGAATGTATCCATTCTAATTCATTCGTACGATCTATTCTAATTCATTCGTACGATCTATTCTAATTCATTCGTACGATCCATTCTAGTTCATTCGTACGATCATTCTAATTCATTTGTACGATCCATTCTAATTCATTCGCACGAATGGATACATTCTAATTCATTCGTATGATCTATTCTAAATCATTCGTACGATCCATTCTAATTCATTCATACGATCCATTCTAATTTATTCGTACGATCCATTCTAATTCATTCGCACGATCCATTCTAATTCATTCGTACGATACAATCTAATTCATTCGTCCGATCCATTCTAATTCATTCGTACGATCCATTCTAATTCATTCATACGATCTATTGTAATTCATTCGCACGATCCATTCTAATTCATTCATACATCCATTCTAATTCATTCGCACGATCCATTCTAATTCATTCGTACGAATGGATCGTGCGAATATATCCATTCTAATGGATATATTCTAATTCAGTCGTACAATCCATTCTAATTCATTCGAATGAATTAGAATGTACGAATGAATTACAATCTAATTCATTCGAACGATCCATTCTAATTCATTCGTACGATCCATTTGTACGACACAATCTAATTCAGTCGTATGAATGTATCTATTCTAATTTATTCATACGATCTATTCTTATTCATTCGTACGATCTATTCTAATTCATTCGTACGATCCATTCTAGTTCATTCATACGATCCATTCTAATTCATTCGCACGATCCATTCAAATTCATTCGTACGATCCATTCTATTTCATTCGTACGATCCATTCTTACTCATTCGTACGATCCATTCTAATTCCTTCGCACGAATGTATCCATTCTAATTCATTCGTACGATCCATTCTAATTCATTCGTACGATCCATTCTAATTCATTCGCTCGATCCATTCTAATTCATTCGTACAATCCATTCTAGTTCATTCGTACGATCCATTCTAATTCATTCGCACGAATGTATCCATTCTACTTTATTCGTACGATCCATTCTAGTTTATTCGTACGATCCATTTTAATTCATTCATACAATCCATTCTAATTCTTTCGCACGAATGTATCCATTCTAATTCATTCGTACGATCTGTTCGGGGGATTTTTCGCTGGTCCGTGCGGGCTGCCTGCAAGACAAAGAAAAGAGAACGTGAGAACGGATGGCTCCCTTAGGAGCGCAGACCCTCCGACGCTCAAGTCAGTCACGGTGGCACAACGGCGAGCTGCGGTATACCAAAGTGGTAGGGAAAAGGATTTCGAACCTGTACTATGGAGCCTGGGGGTGAGCATTTATAGCAATCAGCGACCTACCGTGGCCCGACACGTGGAGATTCTTCTAGGGCCTTCTAGACCCCCACGTTCTGGCTCGCGTGGGTCTGTCAGTCCTTGGTACTCGCGCCCTGACATTCTGTCGTCAAGCCTGCCAGACGGTTTAAGTGGGAGAGGGAATCTTTCTGGTAGCTGCCAGCTGTCTATTCTGGAATGTTCGAGTCTGGGCGGTCTCAGGGAGGAAGCAAAGGCCAGCTCGCCCGGTACTGCTCCGTCCTTTTGCCCATATTTATCAAGAGTCGGACCTTGCGGGGGCAACCTCTTCGATAAACAGGGGTCAGGGCGAGCTTGGGCGAACTCCTGGGAGCTAGACGAGCTCCTGAGCGAACATAGGCGAGCTCCTGCGCGAGCTAGGCGAGCTCATTCGAGAGCATGGGCGAGCTCCTGCGCGAGCTAGGCGAGCTCGTGCGAGAGCATGGGCGAGCTACTTAGCGAGCTCTTGACCTTGGGCGAACTCCTGTGCGAGCATGGGCGAGCTCCTGCGCGAGCTAGGCGAGCTCGTGCGAGAGCATGGGCGAGCTACTTAGCGAGCTCTTGACCTTGGGCTAACTCCTGTGCGAGCATGGGCGAGCTCCTTAGCGAGCTAGGCGAGCTCGTGCGAGAGCATGGGCGAGCTACTTAGCGAGCTCTTGGCCTTGAGCCCCTTCAACCCAATGTGGATCTCGCTCCATTGTCAAGATGATTTTAGTGAGCACGGGGGCGGGAACTCCTGCGGGGTCTGGGAGAGGCGAGCTGCACTCAGATACAAGGTGTCCATCCAGCTCCCTGTGGGGGGCGAGCTTCTTGTGGGCTGGGGGCGAGCTGCATTCAGATACAAGGTGTCCATCCAGCTCCCTGTGGGGGCGAGCTTCTTGCGGGCTGGGGGTAAGCTGCACTCAGATACAAGGTGTCCATCCAGCTCCCTGTGGGGGCGAGCTTCTTGCGGGCTGGGGGCGAGCTGCACTCAGATACAAGGTGCCCATCCAGCTCCCTGTGGGGGCGAGCTTCTTGCGGGCTGGGGGCGAGCTGTACTCAGATACAAGGTGTCCATCCAGCTCCCTGTGGGGGCAAGCTTCTTGCGGACTGGAAAGGGGGCACGCTCAAGTCAGTCACGGTGGCACAACGGCGAGCTGCGGTATACCAAAGTGGTAGGGAAAAGGATTTCGAACCTGTACTATGGAGCCTGGGAGTGAGCATTTATAGCAATCAGCGACCTACCGTGGCCCGACACGTGGAGATTCTTCCAGGGCCTTCTAGACCCCCACGTTCTGACTCGCGTGGGTCTGTCAGTCCTTGGTACTCGCGCCCTGACATTCTGTCGTCAAGCCTGCCAGACGGTTTAAGTTGGAGAGGGAATCTTTCTGGTAGCTGCCAGCTGTCTATTCTGGAATGTTCGAGTCTGGGCGGTCTCAGGGAGGAAGCAAAGGCCAGCTCGCCCGGTACTGCTCCGTCCTTTCGCCCATATTTATCAAGAGTCGGACCTTGCGGGGGCAACCTCTTCGATAAACAGGGGTCAGGGCGAGCTTGGGCGAACTTCTGGGAGCTAGACGAGCTCCTGAGCGAACATAGGCGAGCTCCTGCGCGAGCTAGGCGAGCTCATGCGAGAGCATGGGCGAGCTCCTGCGCGAGCTAGGCGAGCTCGTGTGAGAGCATGGGCGAGCTACTTAGCGAGCTCTTGACCTTGGGCGAACTCCTGTGCGAGCATGGGCGAGCTCCTGCGCGAGCTAGGCGAGCTCGTGCGAGAGCATGGGCGAGCTACTTAGCGAGCTCTTGACCTTGGGCTAACTCCTGTGCAAGCATGGGCGAGCTCCTTAGCGAGCTAGGCGAGCTCGTGCGAGAGCATGGGCGAGCTACTTAGCGAGCTCTTGGCCTTGAGCCCCTTCAACCCAATGTGGATCTCGCTCCACTGTCAAGATGATTTTAGTGAGCACGAGGGCGGGAACTCCTGCGGGGTCTGGGAGAGGCGAGCTGCACTCAGATACAAGGTGTCCATCCAGCTCCCTGTGGGGGGCGAGCTTCTTGTGGGCTGGGGGCGAGCTGCATTTAGATACAAGGTGTCCATCCAGCTCCCTGTGCGGGCGAGCTTCTTGCGGGCTGGGGGTGAGCTGCACTCAGATACAAGGTGTCCATCCAGTTCCCTGTGGGGGCGAGTTTCTTGCGGGCTGGGGGCGAGTTGCACTCAGATACAAGGTGTCCATCCAGCTCCCTATGGGGGCGAGCTTCTTGCGGGCTAGGCGCGAGCTGTACTCAGATACAAGGTGTCCATCCAGCTCCCTGTGGGGGCAAGCTTCTTGCGGACTGGAAAGGGGGCACGCTCGGCTTCCGAGGGTTCCAACTCCTGGACGGGCTCCCTCGAGAACTCTTATCTCAGGTGTGTTTGCTATGCTATCCAAGATATGTGGTTTCTGACTACCCCCAACATTACCCCCTCCTGAGGGAGTGATCGAGGAAACTCGACGCTTGCTTAGGAGTCTTAGCGAGCTCCCATCCCTGGCAATGTGCCTGATATCAATGTCTGCCGCAACAGTTTTCTTGTGGGGCGAAGATAGTAGCGATGGCGGCCTGCGCCGAGAGCTTTGATTGCCAGTATTTCACAAACGCTGGGCGGGCCACGAGCATCAACCATGAGCGATCTCCTTCCGATGCAAGCTCCTCACATGCGGTCAGGGTCTGCTTCGGGCGAGCTTGGGCGCCTGCCGTGGGCGGTCTACGTCGAGAGTTTTGACTCTCAGTACTTCTCAAACACTGGGCGGGCCACGAGCATCAGCCACGAGCGGTCTCCTTCCGGTGCGAGCTTGTCACACGCGGTCAGGGTCTGCTTCGGGTGAGCTTGGGCTCCTGCCGTGGGCGGTCTGCGTCGAGAGTTTTGACTCTCAGTACTTCTCAAACACTAGGCGGGCCACGAGCATCAGCCACGAGCGGTCTCCTTCCGGTGCGAGCTTGTCACACGCGGTCAGGGTCTGCTTCGGGCGAGCTTGGGCGCCTACCGTGGGCGGTCTGCGTCGAGAGTTTTGACTCTCAGTACTTCTCAAACACTGGGCGGGCCACGAGCATCAGCCACGAGCGGTCTCCTTCCGGTGCGAGCTTGTCACACGCGGTCAGGGTCTGCTTCGGGCGAGCTTGGGCGCCTGCCGTGGGCGGTCTGTGTCGAGAGTTTTGACTCTCAGTACTTCTCAAACACTGGGCGGGCCACGAGCATCAGCCACGAGCGGTCTCCTTCCGGTGCGAGCTTGTCACACGCGGTCAGGGTCTGCTTCGGGCGAGCTTGGGCGCCTGCCGTGGGCGGTCTGCGTCGAGAGTTTTGACTCTCAGTACTTCTCAAACACTGGGCGGGCCACGAGCATCAGCCACGAGCGGTCTCCTTCCGGTGCGAGCTTGTCACACACGGTCAGGGTCTGCTTCGGGCGAGCTTGGGCGCCTGCCGTGGGCGGTCTGTGCCGAGAGCTTTGATTGCCAGTATTTTTCAAACACTGGGCGGGCCACGAGCATCAGCCACAAGCGATCTCCTTCCGGTGCGAGCTTGTCACACGCGGTCAGGGTCTGCTTCGGGCGAGCTTGGGCGCCTGCCGTGGGCGGTCTGCGCCGAGAGCTTTGATTGCCAGTATTTTTCAAACACTGGCGGGCCACGAGCATCAGCCACAAGCGATCTCCTTCCAGTGCGAGCTTGTCACACGCGGTCAGGGTCTGCTTCGGGCGAGCTTGGGCGCCTGCCGTGGGCGGTCTTGTGACTTGGGTATCGCGCCAAATCTCCAACGGTCGCTTCACCTTAACTGCGGCGCGAGGCTCGATGCTGATACAACGAATCTCATCATGAGATCCCGATCGGCGCGAGACACGTGTCTCCTCCTCATTTGTCCCTTTTTCTGTCAATAAAGGACAGTGCTGGCGCCGGCGCAGCTTTTTCCACGCGTGGTCCACGTGGCGCTCGACGATTAGAGAGAAGTGAGCTGTCGCTTTGATCGCCATCACGTCGCCTCGCCGCGCGCGCTCGGGCATTAACTGCGGATCGATTCACCTGTCTCTCACTCGCCTATAAATAGGGGACGGGGGGCGATTTTTACCGTCGTGTGAAAACAGCTCTCCCTTCTCTCCAGCTCGCTCTTTCTTTCCCGCTTTCAGCTCGCCTTTGCTTTTCTGCTCTGATGGCCTCCGCTTCCGACGTCGCTGCTGCTGTTGCTGCCGCTGCTGCCGCCGCCCAATCCTCTGAGCCCGCCGCTGAGAGGGCGGTGGTTTGGCTGCAGAACCCGATCGGGGTGCCCGTCGGGGAGAGTATCCGGGCGGCGATCGATCTCCCTCAGGAGATCCTCGTCACCGAGATGCCACTCTCGGGGAGGCCGCCCCAGGGCACAGTAGCTTCCGTCGGGCTGCTGTGGTCTGGGCTGCGGTTCCCCCTGAGTCATCTCGCCGGGGAGCTCCTAGAGTTGATGGGGCTTTGCCCCGCCCAACTCTCAGGAAACTCTTGGGGGATACTCTACGGGCTGTCTCAGCTGGAGACCGCCCTGAAGGCGAGGATCCCTCTGAGCTACTTGCTCAAGAAGTGGCTTCTCAAGCCTGGGCCGGTCTTCAGCACCGTGGGCTGCGGCTATTTCTACCTCACCGGGCGGCCTGGCGAGGTGCTTCCCTTCTCCACCGTCGAGAGCAAGGACCGCCACTGGAAGGATTATCCTTTCGTGGCGGTTGGCGAGTGGTGCGGGCGGCACAGCGGAGTCCCCGCTCACCCCGGGGTTCCCCCCACGGCGGTCTTCCGGGAAATCTCCTTCTTCAAGGCGGGGAAGAAGAAGTGCATCGCTCCTGACCGGGAGCGGTCTCTGGACGAGGCCTTCCTTCACTACCTCGGGGGGCGAACTCCGGAGAAGATCACCGCCCCCGACTTCGCCTTCCAGTTGAGGGACGGGAGGACCGGCGCTATTCTGCTAAAGCAGAAAGTCGTCAGGAAGAAGAAAGAGGAGGAGGTCGGCGCTATTCCGCCGATGCAGAACGCCCCTCCTCCCTCCAAAGGGGCCAGCAAGGGGGCAGGGAGCTCCGGAGGCAACCCCCGCAAGAAGGTGGTCCGGAGGCGGGCTTCGCCCATCCGCCTCAACGACCCCGACACCATGGAGATGCTCCGCCAGGGCGAAGCCTCCGCTCCTCCCCAACCTCCTCGCCCGGACGCCGGCCCAGGTCAGCCCCCTGCCCCAACTCCCATTGTCCGCCGCAAGATCCAAATGGTCGAGCCCGACGACCCGAACGTCGACCTCCCGCTAACCATGGCGGAAGTTGAATCCGGGATGGCCCAGATATTAATGGGCTACTTCCCGGGCGATCTGACCGTCCCTCTTCGTGTAGCAGTGCTGACGCCGGAGATGGAGGCCCGTGGGAAGAAGAAGGCCAAGCGCGCGGGGCCTGCACCTTCGAACATCCAGACGGAGCGGCGGCGAAAAGCGCTGGAGGAGGCGGGCTTGGACTCGGAGCCCAGCTGGACGGATTCCACGGAGGAGGCATCAGGCTCCGAGGAGGAAGAACCCGCTCCTCAACCTTCCCAGGCGGAGCCTTCTGCTTCCGCCCAAGTGAAGAAACCCCCGGCTCCATCAGCTCCCGCACCAGGGGCGGGAGCGAGCGGGCAGGAGCTTCCACCTCCTCCCGCCGGGGCGGAGGTCCAGCAGGGCGGAGTGCCACCCACCGCTCCTTGGGAAATCCCCCGTGAGGACAGTGGGCGAGAACCCCCCGCCGCCGCTGCGACCTCTACTCCCCCTGCAGCTTCCACACCCGCTCCCCTGCCCTTGTCATCTGGATGGGGCAAGGAGAAAGCGGACTTCCCGGAGGATCTGGGGAACTTGATCTATAGGTCCCCTTCCTTCGTGGATATTGGCTCCGACTCCTCGGGCTCGGGGTCGGAAGCTGAAGCTGGCGGGGCGATCCCCGTTAGCCCGCCGCGCGAAGAGGCTCGCCCGGAGGTGAGGCCAGCCCCCACATCCTCTCTGAGCGCTCCGCCCCCTACCCCAGCTACGGGTGGCGCCAGCGCGGGCTCCTCAGCCGAAGAGGGGAGGGCGCCCCACTACCTGCGGCAACTGCTAGGTCGCAACGTGTTCGCCCGAGCTCCCTTCGCTTTGATAAGCGAACCCCTTACCGAGGTACTTCTCACCGCACCTGTTTCTGTGCAAAATTTAGTCCCGATTCACGCTAACTTTTTCACCTTCCTTATGCAGGCAGAGAAGCAGAGCCAGGCGCTGGCTATGGAGGTCGCTGGGACCGGGAAGGCGCTGGCTGCTTTGTTCGACGATTCCCTTCGGGGGTCCGAGCGCAAGGTGGACGAGCACATCCATGAGCGTCAACGAGCTAAGGGCTCCGAGGAGATGAGGGCGGAGTCCGAGGCACTGCACCTCAGGGTTAAAACCCTGGTGTCAGGCCTCACCATGGCCGAGGCAGCCAAAGGCCTGTCCGCTACCGCCCTCCTCAAAGCTAAGGCGGAGCGAGACGAGGCTGTGTCTGCCAGGGAGGTCGCACAGCGGGAGGCGGCTCAACTTCAAGGCGAGGTCGCTGCTCTGAAGACAGAGATCGCTGCCCTGAAGGAGACGCACGCCGAAGGCCTTCGGGCTCAGCAAGGTCGCCTCCAAGCCCAGCTGGACGATCTCCTCAAGAAAGGCGCCCTGGCCGCTGTGGAGAAATATAGGACCGAAAGGTCAAAGAAGCGGCACCGAGGGGACGACAGTGGAGCGGAGACTAGCAAGCCTTGAGCTCGCAGCCTCTCAACCGCCTTTGTAATTTTTTGGTTTAATCAATGGAATGAAATCTTTCTGAGTTCGCATATGCGTTTCTTTCTTTCTCAGTCTCGCTCATGAGTCCGCTTTAGGAGTTCGCAGCGATCTCGAGAGTGATACCCCGGGCGAGGCAGCTAATTCGATTCAAACTTTTATTTTAAAGTATATGGAAACGAAAAACTCGGTATGCTCGCAAAAACTCGAGTCTCTGAGCCCGGAAAACGTTTAAGCGAACCAAAAGACTTCAAAAACTTCCCTACACTCAGAGACTTAAACCATTTTTATTTTTAAAGGAAACTAATTAGTGCTAGCTGCCCCCTGGCCGGTTAATTTCTCTCGATGATCCTGTTTGGCGGGCTCGCCCTTCGAGGGGTTTGCCAACGCCAGGATGCTTCCGTTCATGGCAGGTGAACGCGAAGGATCCTGGTTAAGTTTAGAGTCCACTAGGCAGCGGACTTCCCTGGGAAGCTCAAGGTCGCCCACTGGCTGCCTCTGAGGATCCCGGTCTTGCTTTAAGTCCGCACAACGGCGGACTACCCCGGGAAGCTCAAGGTCGCCCACTGGCTGCCTTTGAGGATCCCGGTCTTGCTTTAAGTCCGCACAACGGCGGACTGCCCCGGGAAGCTCAAGGTCGCCCACTGGCTGCCTCTGAGGATCACGGTTTTGCTTTAAGTCCGCACAACGGCTGACTGCATACTATAGATCACGCGGGCTCTGTCTGCACCGAGCTTCCTAGTTAAATTGTTGAAAACCTCCATCGTTCATTCATAACTTCTTCAGAAGATGATTTACAAAAATTTCTCTAGGCATAAAACTTGCGAAGGTGCAGTGCGTTCCAAGGTCGCTCTAACAGGTCGCCTCCAGCGGTCATCAACCGGTAAGCCCCCGAGCTTCCTGCTTCGTGTATTATGTATGGGCCTTCCCAGTTCACCGCGAGCTTTCCTGCATTAGGCTCTTGTGTGTTTGCGAACACCTTTCTCATCACCAGATCGCCGGCCTTGAATGCCCGATGGCGGACTCTCTTGTCATAGGCGCGCTTTATTTCCTGTCTATATCCGGCGAGGTGTAGATTGGCGCGCTCTCGTCTTTCTTCAAGCTGATCAAGGGAGTCGACGAGCAGTTTGTCGTTGTCGACCTCCACTGACGCAAGCCTTCTTTCAGTTGGCAGCTCGGCCTCTATGGGTAGCACGGCTTCGCAACCAAAAGTGAGACTGAAAGGGGATTCGTTAGTTGAGCGACGTGGAGTAGTGCGATAGGCCCACAAGACTCCATCGAGCTCCTGCTCCCACAATTCTTTTTTTCCTTCCAGCCTCTTCTTGAGGTTGTCCAAGATCACGCGATTCGTTGCTTCGGCCTGCCCATTGCTTTGAGGGTACCTTGGGGAAGAGAATCTTAGGTCGACTCCATATTCAACACAAAAGCTTCTGATCAAGCGATTGTCGAACTGGCGACCATTGTCGGTGATAAGTACCCGAGGCAGACCGAACCGGCAGAAAATATTCTTCCAAAGGAAGTCTTTTACCTGCTTCTCGCCTATTTTAGCTAGCGGGACCGCTTCCACCTATTTGGTGAAGTAGTCCGTAGCTACTAGGATGAATTTCTTTTGCCGGGATGACACAGGGAAAGGTCCCACAATGTCCAACCCCCATTGCTGGAAAGGCCAGGGGCTTGCCAGAGGATGCAGTTCTTCTACGGGCATATGATTCGTGGTGGCGTGCTTCTGGCATTGGATGCACCTCTGGGCGACCTTCAAAGCGTCTTGCTCCAGAGTGGGCCACCAGTATCCTTGCCTTCGTACTTTCGCAGCAAGAGACCACCCACCAGCGTGGTTTCCCAGCTCGCCAGAGTGAATGCACTTTAGAACTTCTTCGGTTTCCGGGCTCTCGATGCAACGGAGACTTGGCCCGCCAAAGGATCTTCGAAAAAGGCGATCCCAGCGAATGAGATAGCGCCCAGCATATTTCTCCACTTGTCGGGCTTCCTCTCTATCCTCTGGTAGCTCGCCCTTCTGGAGGAAGCGAAAAATGGGGGTGGTCCACCCGCTGGGTGGTACGTCGGCGGAGACTTGGTTAACAGCGGGCTCCATCAGTTGGAGCCGAGACTGATTTTGGACCTCGATGAGAATCTGGCGAGCCTCTGATGTTCCCAGCAAAGAGGCGGCGTTTGCCAAAGCATCAGCTCGCCTATTATCGGCTCGTGGAATTTGCTCGAAGGAGATCTTTTCGAACTCCGCGGCCTTGTACTTCACCAGATCCACATAGCCCGCCATTCGTGCATCCCGAGAGGCGTACTCCCCATTGATTTAGCAAATAATTAGCTGGGAATCACTAAAGACCTTCAAGCGTTCGGCGCCTACCTCTTGAGCGAGCTCCAGGCCAGCCAGCAGCGCCTCATATTCCGCCTCATTGTTGGTAGCGGCGAAATCCAGTCGGACTGACTTCTCCAGAAGTACCGACTGGGCGATCAGTGCGACCCCGATCCCAGCTCCCAAAGCGTTGGAGGATCCATCGATGAATAATTCCCAGCCCGCCTCCTCTGAATGCTTAGTTGGAGGAAGCTCGCCTTGGTTGTCCAAGAACCTCGCCTTCCCAGGGTGTGCCTCAGTTGGCTCATCCTCCTGGTACCGGACCGGTTCTTCTATGGGGAAGTCCGCCAAGAAATCGGCGAGCGCCTGTCCTTTGACAGCGACTCGAGGGACATACTCCAAACCATAGGCGGCGAGCTCGGTGGACCAACGGTAGAGCCTGCCGGCTACCGAGGGTCTGGAGAGCGCGCTCTTTAGAGGGTGCTCTGTGATGACCCTGATAGGGTGCGCCGAGAAGTAGGGGTGGAGCTTTCTCGCGGTAAGGACCAAGGCCAATGCGACCTTCTCTATTGGTCGATACCGGAGCTCGGCGGGAAGCATTGTGTGGCTTACAAAGTAGACAGGCCGCTCCACCTTTGCTTCTTCCACAACAAGGACCCCGCTCACCGCATTCTCAGTGACCGCAAGGTATACGCCGAGTTCGGCGCCCTCTTTGGGTGCTGCTAAGATCGGTGGGCTCGCCAGGTAGTCCTTGATCTTCTGGAAGGCGTGCTCGCACTTTTCATCCCAACAAATGCTCGCTCCTTTTCGTAGCAGCTCGAAAAGAGGTCGGCAGTTGTCTAAGGATTTGGAGATGAACCGATTGAGCGCGGCGATTCGCCCGCTCAACCTCTGGACTTCTTGCCGGGTTCTTGGTGCAGGCATTTTGATAAGTGCTCGGATTTGCCCAGGGTCGGCCTCGATCCCCCTGTGGGTGACCAGGTACCTGAGGAATTTCCCAGAAGTCACCCCGAATGCGCACTTCGCCGGGTTTAGCTTCATTTGGTACTTTCTCAGTATCTCGAAGGTTTCGCGGAGGTCGGCAACATGCCCCTCCCGCTCCCGACTCTTCACCAGGAGGTCGTTTACATAAACTTCGACGTTTTTGCCGATCTGATCTTTGAACATCTGAGTGACTAACCTTTGGTAGGTCGCTCCAGCGTTCATAAGTCCGAACGGCATCACTCGATAGTAGTACAGCTTCTGGTAGCCCGCTCCAGAGTAGAAGGCGGTCTTCTCCTGATCGTCGGCGTGAAGAGGTATCTGGTTATACCCAGAATATCCATCCATGAAGGACAGGGCCTGGAACCCGACAGCTGCGTCGACCAGCGCGCCTATTCTCGGAAGAGGAAAACCGTCCTTCGGGCATGCCTTATTGAGGTCGGAGAAGTCAATGCAGACTCTGACCGCTCCGTTCTTCTTAGGCACCGCCACGATATTGGAGATCCACTCGGGGAAGTGCGCCTCGCGAATGAAGCCAGCTCGCTCTAGCTTGTCTATCTCCGCCGCTACTGTAACGGACTTCGCAGCAGGTATGTGCCGAGCTTTCTGCTTGACCGGCGGGAACTCCTTTATGGTGTGCAGACGATGACAGGCGACCTCCGGGTCAATCCCTGGCATGTCCGTGAAGCTCCAGGCGAATACGTCACGGTATTCCCTGAGTAAGTTGGCTATGGCCAGGACCTCGCCCTTGGTCAGCGAGGTCCCGAGGCTAACAACTCTTGGCCCTTCTTTGCCGCCAATGTCGACCTCTTGAAGTGGTTCGGCAATTGGAAAACTTCCTCTCTTGGGGGTTGTCGGGCGACCTCCCTCCTCCAACTTAAGATCCACACCGCTCCCATCCGGGGGTAGAGTAGGGGACTTAAGCGAGGAGGCCCCCAGCGGGCTCCCCAGTTGCTCGCTCGTAGCGGGCGGTAATTGCTAGGAGGGTGCGAGCCTCTTGGCCTCGGCGACCTCCATGTCCATGAGGTGAAGAACATCCTGCTCGCATCGGGTAGCGGCTACCTGATCACCCCGAATTACTACGACCCCACCCGTGGTCGGGAATTTGAGGGCCTGATGGTTTGGTGAAGAGACCACATTCATTTGCCTTAGCCAAGGCCGCCCAAGGATGGCATTAAATGCGGAACTTCCGTCCACTACCGCGAAGCGGACTTGGCGAGCCTCCGGGCCCGCGGTTACAGTAAGGGTTATCTCCCCTGCCACTTTGGCGACCTCACCGGTGAATCCACTGAGGGAGCTCGTCGAGGGAGACAGGTCGGCAAGTCTCAACCCCATTCGCAGGTAGGCCGACAGAAAAATGATGTCAACGGCGCTCCCCGAGTCAACCAGAGCTTGCCTCACCTCGATGTTAGCCATCATCAGGCATATGATGAGGGGGTCATTGTGGGGCGTAACGACCCCGATCATGTCATCTTCCGAAAACCAGAGAAAATCGCGGGCTTCCACCCTTGGTGCTTGAAGTAAAGTAGGAGTTAGTGAGACGGAAAATGCCTTCTGTGCCCGCTCCATCTCCCTAACTCGTCTGCGGGCTTCATTACTGGATCTCGGGCCGCTCAGCCGCCCGCTAATGGTATGGCAGATCGCCGGTCCTCCCGGGGGAGGCAGAGGCAGGGCGGGTTCAGTGGGCCCCAGGCGATCTCCCTCCCGTGGAGCTCGTGCCGGTACCACTTTGAACCTCCTTGGAGGCGAAATAAACTGATTCAAATGGCCCTGGGTGACCAAATCCTCGAGGTGGTTCTTCAGAGCCCGGCATCTGTTAGTGTGATGCCCAGGGCTTCGATGAAAAGCGCACCGCCGCGAGTTGTCGGTAGAGCCGGGCTCTCCGACCTGCAGGGGTGGCGGGTACTGGAAGAAAGGTTCATTACGAATCTGATGAAAGATTTGTCCTGGCGAGTGGGTTAGCACGGTGAAGTCCCACTCCCCAGGTCCCGGAGGCAGGCGCTAGTTCGCCGGCCTTCCAGCGACAGCCGCGGGAGCTTCAGCGGGCTGTACAGCAGGAGCTGCGGGCGGTCCGGGCAAAGGCACCGCCAGGGGCACCTCCCTCCTCTCCACGGCCTTAACGATAAATGGTCGCAGGGCCGGAGGAGGTCGCTGCTCAACTGCCTTTCCCTTCCGGTCTAACACAGCGTCTCCGAGCTTGATGTGTTGCTGGACCAGGGCAAATAGTTCAACCATCGTGCGAGGATCTTTGATCACTAGAGCGTCATGAAGCTTGCCCCCCTCGGGGAGGGCGCTTCTGAAAGCACTCACCACGGTACGATCTTGGCCCGCCGCGTCTTCCAGAGCGAGGTAGGCGCTTCGGAATTGCGTTGCGAAGCACCGGAGTGTCTCGCGGGCTCCCATGGTTAAGGTAAACAGAGACTCGATTCTCTTCGGGGGCTGCCTATTGCAGCGATACTGCTCCAGGAATAGCCTAGAGAGAGTTGGAAAGTCGGGGATCATGCCGGGCGGCAACTTGTGGAACCAGTTCAATGCCGAGCCGGTCAAACTGCTCGGGAATGCTCGGCACAAGACGTGGTCTTGGTCCCGGAAAAACAGAAGCTTTCTGTAAGCCAAGAGATGGTCAACGGGATCCTGCGACCCGTCGAACAATACAAACTTCGGGGGGGTCCAGTGATGCGGAAAACCCCCTTGGTGGACCTCGCTGGTGAAAGGCGAGCTACCTCCGTGGGCTGCGAGGTCTTCCAGTAAATCTACTGGCGCACTAGATCGCTGCCAGTGCCTGGGGAGAACTCCCAGAGGCGGCTGCGCAGGTCCTAGGCGGTCTCGTACGCTCCCTTGTGGCAAGGTCGGCCCCACCCCGCGGCGACCCTCGGGGGCAGTCGCTTGGCGGCCTCCTTGCTGTCCGCCCGCGGATTCCTTCAGCGCGTCAGTTGGTCTGTGGGAGGCCGTTGCCTCGCGAGCTTCGGAAGTTATTTCCATCGCGGGCTCTTTCCCTCGTCGCCGATGGCGCGGGTCGCGGTCCCGCTCTTGAGATCTTGCCTCCGACCCGTTAGAATCGACGCTCTGGCTACGGCGGCAAGGGATGGTCGCGCGCGAGGTCGCCTGGTTGCTAGATCGCTGGGTTACTAGCTTCTGCAACCTCGTGAGCGGGGTTTCCGGCACCCCGCGCACAGCCGCTCTCCGGACTAGGGGTTCCGGATGGGAAGCCTGCCGCGCCGGAGCGATCGTGGGCGGGCGCGATGTTGACGCCGGTGGTCGCACCGGAGACGCCGTCTTCGTCGGCCCAGACCGTCGGGTGGCCGCCGGAACCTGACGCAATCGCGTCAGTTCCTCCATCATGGCCTGCTGGGTGGCCAATATCTCCAATAAGAGTTGGTCACTGAGTGGGACCTGGGGCTGAGGGGTCTCAACAGGAGGCTCGCTGCGCGCAGATCTCGCACGAGTCCTCGGTCGCCTGCGTCCCCTTGTCGCCGGAGCCATCTTTGTGTTAGAATTAGTGAGGTCTACAGCTCGTAAAAACCTATAGTTTAGCTATGTATGGTTGATAGTATAGGAATGCATATTGGTACGTACCTTAGTACGTGTTCTGATTACAGAACAGAGAGCCATGGCTACATGGTAATCCTCTTGAGTGGGAGACTCAAGGGACTGGTCCCATGTAACCTAAATACGTTCGCAGCTCTGATTAGGGTTGGTCGCCCTATCAAGTTAAGCTGTTGGGATGACAGAGCGTGGGTGTCTCCACCACGGTCATTACCAGGCACAGTGTCTGTGGCCGAACGGAACCAACACGGTGCACAGATAGGTGAGCAGACACCGGTGCACTAAACCGTGTTTCTGCTTAGGGTAAAACGGTCCTAAACCCTGAGGAACCATGTCTGGTGGACTAACCAGTTGTGTGGTGCTTTGGCGCACCAATGTGTGAGGATCCGGATACAGTGATCCAAAACCACGGTGTACTGGGTTACCCGGCTGGCGTTGCATCAGCATGTCACTCCTACAGGCTATCCACACCCCTAACGGGAGGTGCGTTCCTTGGTCTGACCTACGTCATATTAAACCCTGGCCAGGTGGTCATCAGTTCGACTGGTGACGGATCCGGTTACTCGGCAGAGTTATCGGAGGTACGATGTACGTGGTCAACCTGGAAGGAACCGAGTCATATGAGCACTCGAGTCTGACGGTATTCTCCACTGCTCGAGTTGCGTCATGGCACCAGTGGAGGGACATCGAGTTTACCATACTAAGCGGAGAGCAGGGGTATGAGGGAGAACATAGTAAGTCTGGGGGAATTGGAGTGCAGCCTGCGTCGCACTCTGGGTGGCTACGTAGGTTAACTCGGACTCAGAGGATCGATGGTACACTCGGGTAGTGTGTCGATCGAGTCTGAGTTGGAAGCCATGAACCCTGGTCCCTGAAAGTTCCACCTTATCGACATTATGTACGGTTCTTATATCATCTCCTCGAAACACAGAACGTAGTTAGAGGAAGCGAGAAATCTAAGCATACGCTCCGTGAGTGCTTCGCACTAGTGCACGGTAGATGCGTAGCTACATGTGTGCACTAAGGGGAAACCCTAGGTTAGTGCAGAGACGCATGTAGCAATTCCTTGCCTTAAGTGGACTTTGCCACATGGGTGCAATGCACCGGGACATGTTGCGAGTTGACTAGTTGACTTCACTAGGGGCACCCTACGGGAACCTCAGAGAATAGTGAAATCACTGGTGCACTTCACTTATGTGTGCCTTGCAAAGTCTCGTACACGAGGAACGGCCAACTAGTGGCATAAGGGCGTTTTGGTCATACCATGCGCCACTATACACTAAGGGGGCCGGCCCTAAGTGTTGAGAGACTGGTCAAGGCCGGCCCCATTAGTTTCGGGAGGTTGTTGCCTCCGATGAAGGGGCCGGTTATGAGGCGCAGAAAACGGGCTGGTTTTGACCGTTTTCGAAAACAAGGAAATGATAGAGATAAAGAAGAGATATATAGGGATAACGCTTGAATCAATCATCCTTATCCATACTGTCCTTATCCATATGGATAGGCCGGCCCTATATATGAGAAGGAGAGAGAGGGGGCACGAAATTAGATGCAGGGGCAAGCCCTAGGGCCGGCCATGCAAGCCATGGGGAAACCGAAGCCCCTCTCCTCTCTTCGCATCTCCTCTCTCGTCTCTCTTTCCCTCGCTTGCGCCATTGGATGGCGACTCGTCTTCCTCACGTGGTGTTTCGTAGAAGGAGAAGGCTCGTCGTATGGAGGCACTCAGAGATTCATCGACGAGGTGCCGTGCATCGTGTGAGATCGGGTGAACTAGGAGGCGTCTTCCGCAACCTTTTGCTGTCCAGAATCTGCACAGAAAATCAGTGTTGTTTCTGTGATTTCGGGAGCTACAGAAGTCCAAACAACGTGAAACTTATTGCAAAAGTTGTGTCTCGAAGTTTCCACCTGCAGTCCAAATTTCAGCCCAATCGGAGTTCGGAGCAGAAAGTTATGACTGTCTCACCGAAGCTATGTCGAGCAGATCCGTAGCCCGTCTCCATCGACAAAGAAGAAATTTGTCGCGGTGAAAGATTCCGCACGCAGGTATGATCTCTAACAAGTAGATCTAACATAATTAGAACATGCATACATGCTAGATTGTTCTTTTGCATTAGATCGTCGTTAGGGGTTCGCGTAGTTGCCATGCTAGTTTCATACACGCATATGTAGATCGTTTCGATGAAAATTTTGATATGTAACGCACACCGCCTACGGTCCTCGGACCTTCACTTTGCTTCCGCTGCGGGCCTCTGCCATGGATTTATTTCTAACAATTGGTATCAGAGCCCGCTAGTGGTGTGTGTTTCATGTTTTTTTTCATGAAACCGTCATGTGCGCGCATGAATAGTATATGCCGCCATCGGGGTTCTACGAGTAGATCATGCATAGTATATTTTGTGTGTGTTCTATGAATCGTTCTTGCAGGGCGCCGCTTCTAAAATTATTCTTGATATGTGATTGCTTGCTACTGAGGGTCGGACCCCGTGTTAGCGATTTTGTCTGGATGTTTTTTCTTCTGTGTGTGGATAGATTTTAGAGCCATAGTCGGGCAAGTGGTGAAGATTTACCACCCTTGATTCCCAGGCTTTTGCTAGGTTTGTTTTCCTTTTCTTTCTAGGAAATTGTGTACGAGCGAGCACTTGCTCGAAGCGTACTAGATCTTTTTCGGTTACAGATTGAAGAGGAGGACTTGCCGTGGAGATCCACCACCGGGAAGATGAGCGAAACCTTGGAGGACGATGGCGATCCGGCGAAGCGTACACGATGACGGCAAAGGGCAAAAGCGTCAGGAGATCGTATACAGAGGCTTGCACCGGATCGAGGAGCCTTGCGAAGGAGACAGAGAGCCTGCGCTGTGCCAGTCAGGTTCAGGGGTCGGACGTTGAACTTGATTCAGTTGTGTGCTTGTTTCTTTCAGTAGTTCTTTATATTTCTGTAGAGAACCCCGATGCGATAATTTGATTATCTGTGTTAGAGGGATGCCCTTTCCCCTCGGGTCCTAGCGATCTTATTAGGATAGGATTCCATTAATGACGCCTATTATTTAATTGACTCTTGATGATAGCATGAATTCCTCACATTTGGTTATGCCCCCATTAGGTCAATACCCGATTAGTCGGGTGTGCCTATTTGGCAAGCATCGAAACCTAGAATGAGTTGGAATTCTACTATGACATCATTCGTCAAATTTATAAGCGAGGCGCCATGGTAGTGGAAGACCTTTCCTGTCAGTCTGACCTTAGGCTAGGCTCCAGGGCATTAGCGTGATAGCCAAGTTTGCGGAGCATCGATGTTCTTGGGATATGTAATGTGACCCTTGAGTGGAGAAATCCACTCGAGGCAGGGACTATGATATTCCGAGATCGATTAATGCTTCGCAAAAGGCTTGAAACGCTAGTGGGAGCACGGTATGACCAGGGTCTAGTGTATAGGTTGTCGTGACCTTAGTGTACACTCATACTTGTATTAAATAACCCTTAAATTTAATAAAGGATGCAAGAGAGGACTTTTAGAGATCCCCTGGCCTCCACGGCCAATCACTTCGTGCTCGGCTGGGAGGGCATAACTCAACAACCCCCTCGGGTGAGAGCTGTGTTTTTCCATGCCAAGTTACTTAGTGATCTCCCTCGGGATATGGCGGTTACGGCGCCAAGGGTTCAGGCTTTACTCACCCTCGTGGGGGCCGTTAGAACTTCCGTTCCGTAATTGCCTAGGCTCGTGGTTAAGCATCTGAAGTACACGTGAGGTATTCGTTGCGAAGACAATGGTGATCACGTGGTACTGGCCAAAAGATAACCATGGTTCATCAAAGCCCTTAGTTGGCAGATTTGGATAGGGTCAAGGGAAAGATCCGTGTAAGCGGATGACCTGCACACTGCCCCCTCGGACAGGTGCAGTCTATTCCGAGATCTTACATACATGGTTAATTAATCCATAGATGTGTCTTCGCTGTGAGGGTAGCGTTGGCATTTGGATATAATTAGCTTATTTTAAAAATCCATAAAATAAGTTATTTTGCATTCATTTTCATTCAACCATATAGTTCCCCTATCCGTTATCCCATAAGAGAACTAGTTATCGGGTCTCTAACTACGTAGAGCGGAAGCGCTATCTCTAGCTTATGCTTAGGGTAGTAAACGTACATTGGCTTCCAATCTAAATATCCCTGTACTAGACCTAATGGGTCCAGATATCACTAGGGCACTAACTAGGGCATATGACGACTAGCAAGAGTCTAAGGAGATGTGCAAGTGCTATATTATAGCAGACTTGCGGACAACTCTTTAGAAGCGAGTCAGAGATATGCCGGGTCTTCTCTAATTAAGTTTTACTTGCATTAGATGTCTGGAAGGCGAAGTCAGTCGACTCATCGCTTTTCCACTAAGATACTTGTCGGTACCGAGATGTCTGAGGGTATGCTTGTTCGGGAACACATCTTTGAGTTCCAGATCGAACTAGATTCCAAAGACATAGTACCGGATGACGAGGTGGTGGAAGACGTCTGTCTTGTATCCTTGTCTGGAACCTTCGAAGGCGTTATCAGAGACTTTAGTTTTAACAAGTTAGAGATAATAAACGCAGAACTTCTAAGGAGATTTCCAAGAGACAAAGGATAGGATCAGGATTAAAGGCAATGCCTTTAGTGCTTAACCTAGGTCTTCTTTAGAAGAACCTAAGGAAGTAACTTATAAGAGATCGAAAACTATTCTAGTGCAGAAACTAGTGTGGACTCCTAAGTCTGGTAACGCTAAGGACGGAAGTGTTTCCGCTTTGGCGAGAATAGGGGGGTATTTGAAGATTGAGTATGGCCTCAGGATGTTAGAAGTAAAGTCGCTATCTAGTAGCAGCTCTTATGCTTCTTGGAATGTAGACTTCGGGTCTACAAAGATTCAAGAAAAGCAGAAGGCTACTTTATAGTGATGTAATCCTAACATAGGTACTGATGCCATAAGCCGCTGCGGAAGCTGTTAGGTATGATTGTCTTAGTTTTCCGAAATACGGATTTTGGTTTTAGAGATGTAGTTCTGTTTCCTTCTTGGTAAATGAAGTTTTTAGTTTTAGACAGCACCGTGAGTGTGTATCTTAAACTGAATAGATAGCTTCATTATTAAAGGAATAGATCAGAAAAACCTCTTTGTATTTAATCCTAATTCGGAAATAGATTTCATGACAGCTGCAGCGTCTAATTAAAATTCATCTAAATCCTTCGGAGAAGCTATCCCATTTGTGACCCCTCTGATTTAGATATTCTGCCTTAGATAAATTCAGAGATAACAGAAGGCCGAGTTTCTGTTCACAGATTCATCGGAGATCCTTCTAACCTCTGAGTGTAATCTGGAAGGCATAATAACTAAAAAGGCCACAAAAGGTATGGGGGTTAGTTAATTTTGACGTCTATGGTTCCAAGAGCGTCTAAACGATAGGAGTCTCTTTGATTTAATCGAAGGAATAAGTCACTATCGGACGAGTTCCATAGGATCCTGAGGGAGCATGGGATTAGCTCCCAGTTAAATGCTCCAAGGATGACACGTCAGAATGAAGTCTCCGAGAAAAGGAATCGGACCCTGTTTGACATGGTCCGTAGTATGATGAATATTGCCAAATGTACTACCCACCCTTTGGTGGGGTTGTACCTTAAAACAGTAGCTTATATCTGAAACTCTCTCTCATCTAGATTAGTGCCTCAGACCTATAAAGAGCTATGGTCTAAGCGAAAGCTGACACTATAGAGTCTCGAGATATAGGGTTGTCCCGCACTTGTGCAAAAGGACAAGAGGGATGAAATGGAGATGTAGTTACATGTATATCTGTTTGTAGGTTACCCTTAGAAGGCATAAGGTGGACTGTTCTATGATCTTGAGGTTTAGAAGGTAATCGTTTCTACGAATACCATCTACCTAGATCAGGATTATATTATAGACCATAAGTTTACCGGTAAGGTAGTTCTGGGTGAACTACTGGGTACTGGTAGAGAGTGCGCATCTGAAAACGTAGTGGGAGTAGATGATACAAGAAACTAGTATACCAGACACTGTAGAAACAATTCACTTTTGTACCACCACCACTTCGTCGTTGTGGGACCATCAGAGCTCCTGAAAGATACTATGGAGAAACTTCGATAGTTAATCTAGAGTTTCAGGAGGATGATCCCTAGAGCTACGAAGAAGTAGTGGGAGCTTCCTTTGTACCACCACCACCTCGTCGTTGTGGGACCATCAGAGCTCCTGAAAGATACTATGGACAAACTTTGATAGTTAATCCAGAGTTTCAGGAGGATGATCCCTAGAGCTATGAAGAAGTAGTGTGAGCTTCCGACAGCTCTGACTGACAAAAGACCATAGAGGCAAATTTGCATCAATGTCCCTTGGAACAGTCTTGACACTTATAGCACTATCACCCTTCGGGGTGTATGAGGTGTATAAGAAGAGCACCCGATTAAGACTTAAGTAGCTAGATTAGTTGCCAAAGGAGAAGGGATTGACTATGTCAAAACCATCTCACTGGTAGCTATGCCTAAGTCTATTTCAGATCCTCTTAATCCATCGCAGCCCATTATAGTTGGGAGATCTGGTTGATGGATGTCAAGACAGTTATTCCCTAACGGGAATTTGGAAAGGACATATGGATGATATCGCCCCAGGCTTTGTGTCAGTAGGTCAGGAAGATATGTGATGTAAGTTACAAAGGTCCATTTATGGACTGATGCAAGCATCCAAGTTGGAATATCTATTTTGATCAAGGAAATCCGCTCACACGGATTTGATCAGAATGATGATAAACCAAGTGGGTACAAGAAAGGTGAAAAAGCTACAAGGGTGTACGCAGTACTTTACGTTAACGATATCTTACTGATTGAAAATGACGTAAGAATATTGTTTACGGTAAAGGTTTATAGTCATCATAATTCGATGTGAAAGACCCTAGTGAGGCGAGTTATGCTCTGGGAATCAAGGTAACTCTAGATAACCAGAGCAAGGTTCTCTTGCTGTCACAGGCTACGCATGAAGATAAGATTCTAGCCAGATTCATTTTACGAGGCTAGAAATCTATTGCGCAGCAGGAATGATGGGTCAGTTTCAGTTGAACCCGTGTCCAGATCTCTGGACCGATGTGAAGGGTATACTCAGAAATCCTCATTAAGTAAGGATTGTGAGTTAGCTTGCACTTCACAGATCCTGATATCGATTGGACACACAGGATCTGACTTTGGTGTTAGATGTGCGTTCCAGAAAATCGATTTCAGGGATTATTTTTATCTTGGGATTAGAAGCGGTAGTTGGTAGAGTGTGAATCAAGTGCATCACAGACTCTACCATAGAGGTTTAGCACGTTGTTGCGTGCGAAGTAGTATATCAGGTGGTAAGGCTTAGGAAGTTCTTAGAGAACTTGGGACGCGTACTAGAGGCTCAGTTATCTGTTGTTACAACAGAAGAGCGGTAAGCAAGGTCCAAGGAGACTAGGCACCGCCGTGAGGGGAAACCCATCAAGTATAAACTCCACTTGATCTGACAGTTATAGGAGGAAATGCAAGTAGCGGTACTGAGGTGGAATCTACAGACAATGTTGCCAATTCCTTTAGGGAATTCCTGCAAAGGCTTTTGGGCAGCATGTAGAAGCTACAGAGCTCAACACCGTTATTCCTCGTTAGACCTAGTGGGAGATTGTTAGAATTGGTGAGGTCTACAGCTCGTAAAAACCTATAGTTTAGCTATGTATGGTTGATAGTATAGGAATGCATATTGGTACGTACCTTAGTACGTGTTCTGATTACAGAACAGAGAGCCATGGCTACATGGTAATCCTCTTGAGTGGGAGACTCAAGGGACTGGTCCCATGTAACCTAAATACGTTCGCAGCTCTGATTAGGGTTGGTCGCCCTATCAGGTTAAGCTGTTGGGATGACAGAGTGTGGGTGTCTCCACCACGGTCATTACCAGGCACAGTGTCTGTGGCCGAACGGAACCAACACGGTGCACAGATAGGTGAGCAGACACCGGTGCTAAACCGTGTTTCTGCTTAGGGTAAAACGGTCCTAAACCCTGAGGAACCATGTCTGGTGGACTAACCAGTTGTGTGGTGCTTTGGCGCACCAATGTGTGAGGATCCAGATGCAGTGATCCAAAACCACGGTGTACTGGGTTACCCGGCTGGCGTTGCATCAGCATGTCACTCCTGCAGGCTATCCACACCCCTAACGGGAGGTGCGTTCCTTGGTCTGACCTACGTCGTATTAAACCCTGGCCAGGTGGTCATCAGTTCGACTGGTGACGGATCCGGTTACTCGGCAGAGTTATCGGAGGTACGATGTACGTGGTCAACCTGGAAGGAACCGAGTCATATGAGCACTCGAGTCTGACGGTATTCTCCACTGCTCAAGTTGCGTCATGGCACCAGTGGAGGGACAGCGAGTTTACCATACTAAGCGGAGAGCAGGGGTATGAGGGAGAACATAGTAAGTCTGGGGGAATTGGAGTGCAGCCTGCGTCGCACTCTGGGTGGCTACGTAGGTTAACTCGGACTCAGAGGATCGATGGTACACACGGGTAGTGTGTCGATCGAGTCTGAGTTGGAAGCCATGAACCCTGGTCCCTGAAAGTTCCACCTTATCGACATTATGTACGGTTCTTATATCATCTCCTCGAAACACAGAACGTAGTTAGAGGAAGCGAGAAATCTAAGCATACGCTCCGTGAGTGCTTCGCACTAGTGCACAGTAGATGCATAGCTACATGTGTGTACTAAGGGGAAACCCTAGGTTAGTGCAGAGACGCATGTAGCAATTCCTTGCCATAAGTGGACTTTGCCACATGGGTGCAATGCACCGGGACATGTTGCGAGTTGACTAGTTGACTTCACTAGGGGCACCCTACGGGAACCTCAGAGAATAGTGAAATCACTGGTGCACTTCACTTATGTGTGCCTTGCAAAGTCTCGTACACGAGGAACGGCCAACTAGTGGCATAAGGGCGTTTTGGTCATACCATGCGCCACTATGCACTAAGGGGGCCGGCCCTAAGTGTTGAGAGACTGGTCAAGGCCGGCCCCATTAGTTTCGGGAGGTTGTTGCCTCCGATGAAGGGGCCGGTTATGAGGCGCAGAAAACGGGCTGGTTTTGACCGTTTTCGAAAACAAGGAAATGATAGAGATAAAGAAGAGATATATAGGGATAAGGCTTGAATCAATCATCCTTATCCATACTGTCCTTATCCATATGGATAGGCCGGCCCTATATATGAGAAGGAGAGAGAGGGGGCACGAAATTAGATGCATGGGCAAGCCCTAGGGCCGGCCATGCAAGCCATGGGGAAACCGAAGCCCCTCTCCTCTCTTCGCATCTCCTCTCTCGTCTCTCTCTCCCTCGCTTGCGCCATTGGATGGCGACTCGTCTTCCTCACGTGGTGTTTCGTAGAAGGAGAAGGCTCGTCGTATGGAGGCACTCAGAGATTCATCGACGAGGTGCCGTGCATCGTGTGAGATCGGGTGAACTAGAAGGCGTCTTCAGCAACCTTTTGCTGTCCAGAATCTGCACAGAAAATCAGTGTTGTTTCTGTGATTCCGGGAGCTACAGAAGTCCAAACGACGTGAAACTTATTGCAAAAGTTGTGACTCGATGTTGGCTACCTGCAGTCCAAATTTCAGCCCAATCGGAGTTCGGAGCAGAAAGTTATGGCTGTCTCACCGAAGCTATGTCGAGCAGATCCGTAGCCCGTCTTTATCGACAAAGAAGAAATTTGTCGCGGTGAAAGATTCCGCACGCAGGTATGATCTCTAACAAGTAGATCTAACATAATTAGAACATGCATACATGCTAGATTGTTCTTTTGCATTAGATCGTCGTTAGGGGTTCGCGTAGTTGCCATGCTAGTTTCATACACGCATATGTAGATCGTTTCGATAAAAATTATGATATGTAACGCACACCGCCTACGGTCCTCGGACCTTCACTTTGCTTCCGCTGCGGGCCTCTGCCATGGATTTATTTCTAACACTTTGGGGTTACGAGAGCGAACGACGCTCAACCGCGTGGCCGTGGGCGTTCTCGCAGGAACCAGTCGAAGATCCCACAAACGGCGCCAAATGTTCGGGGGATTTTTCGCTGGTCCGTGCGGGCTGCCTGCAAGACAAAGAAAAGAGAACGTGAGAACGGCTGGCTCCCTTAGGAGCGCAGACCCTCCGACGCTCAAGTCAGTCACGGTGGCACAACGGCGAGCTGCGGTATACCAAAGTGGTAGGGAAAAGGATTTCGAACCTGTACTATGGAGCCTGGGGGTGAGCATTTATAGCAATCAGCGACCTACCGTGGCCCGACACGTGGAGATTCTTCCAGGGTCTTCTAGACCCCCACGTTCTGGCTCGCGTGGGTCTGTCAGTCCTTGGTACTCGTGCCCTGACATTCTGTCGTCAAGCCTGCCAAACGGTTTGAGTGGGAGAGGGAATCTTTCTGGTAGCTGCCAGCTGTCTATTCTGGAATGTTCGAGTCTGGGCGGTCTCAGGGAGGAAGCAAAGGCCAGCTCGCCCGGTACTACTCCATCCTTTCGCCTATATTTATCAAGAGTCGGACCTTGCGGGGGCAACCTCTTCGATAAACAGGGGTCAGGGCGAGCTTGGGCGAACTCCTGGGAGCTAGACGAGCTCCTGAGCGAACATAGGCGAGCTCCTGCGCGAGCTAGGCGAGCTCATGCGAGAGCATGGGCGAGCTCCTGCGCGAGCTAGGCGAGCTGGTGCGAGAGCATGGGCGAGCTACTTAGCGAGCTCTTGACCTTGGGCGAACTCCTGTGCGAGCATGGGCGAGCTCCTGCGCGAGCTAGGCGAGCTCGTGCGAGAGCATGGGCGAGCTACTTAGCGAGCTCTTGACCTTGGGCTAACTCCTGTGCGAGCATGGGCGAGCTCCTTAGCGAGCTAGGCGAGCTCGTGCGAGAGCATGGGCGAGCTACTTAGCGAGCTCTTGGCCTTGAGCCCCTTCAACCTAATGTGGATCTCGCTCCACTGTCAAGATGATTTTAGTGAGCACGGGGGCGGGAACTCCTGCGGGGTCTGGGAGGGGCGAGCTGCACTCAGATACAAGGTGTCCATCCAGCTCCCTGTGGGGGGCGAGCTTCTTGTGGGCTGGGGGCGAGCTGCACTCAGATACAAGGTGTCCATCCAGCTCCCTGTGGGGGCGAGCTTCGTGCGGGCTGGGGGCGAGCTGCACTCAGATACAAGGTGTCCATCCAGCTCCCTGTGGGGGCGAGCTTCTTGCGGGCTGGGGGCGAGCTGCACTCAGATACAAGGTGTCCATCCAGCTCCCTGTGGGGGCGAGCTTCTTGCGGGCTGGGAGCGAGCTGTACTCAGATACAAGGTGTCCATCCAGCTCCCTGTGGGGGCAAGCTTCTTGCGGACTGGAAAGGGGGCACGCTCGGCTTCCGAGGGTTCCAACTCCTGGACGGGCTCCCTCGAGAACTCTTATCTCAGGTGTGTTTGCTATGCTATCCAAGATATGTGGTTTCTGACTACCCCCAACACGATCCATTCTAATTCATTCGTATGATCCATTCTATTTCATTCGCACAATCCATTATAATTCATTCGTACAATCCATTCTAATTCATTCATACGATCCATTCTAATTCATTCATACGAATGTATCCATTCTAATTCATCCGTACGATACAATCTAATTCATTCGTATGATCCATTCTAATTCAGTCGTACAATCCATTCTAATTCATTTGTACGATCCATTCTAATTCACTCATACGATCCATTCTAATTCATTCGCACGATCCATTCTAATTCATTCGTACGATCCATTCTAATTCATTCGCACGAATGTATCCATCCTAATTCATTCGTACAATCCATTCTAATTCATTCGCACGATCCATTCTAATTCATTCGTCTGATCCATTCTAATTCATTCGTACGATCCATTCTAATTCATGCTAATGGATTGTGCGAATGAATTAGAATGGATCGTGCAAATGAATTAGAATGGATCGTACGAATGAATTAGGATGGATCGTACGAATGAATTAGAATGGATCGTGCGAATGAATTAGAATAGATCGTACGAATGATTTAGAATGGATGTATGAATGAATTAGAATGGATCGTGCGAATGAATTACAATAGATCGTACGAATGAATTAGAATGGATCATACGAATGAATTAGAATGGATCGTACGAATGAATTAGATTGTATCGTACGAATGAATTAGAATGGATCGTGCGAATGAATTAGAATGGATCGTACGAATGAATTAGAATGGATCGTATGAATGAATTAGAATAGATCGTGCGAATGAATTAGAATGGATCGTGCGAATGAATTAGAATGGATCGTATGAATGAATAAGAATGGATCATACGAATGAATTAGATTGGATCGTGCGAATGAATTAGAATGGATCGTACGAATGAATTAGAATGGATCGTACGAATGAATTAGAATGGATCATACGATTGAATTAGAATAGATCGTGCGAATGAATTAGAATGGACATATTCGTGCGAATGAATTAGAATGGATCGTACGAATGAATTAGAATGGATCGTGCGAATGAATTAGAATGGATCGTACGAATGAATTAGAATGGATCGTACGAATGAATTAGATTGGATCGTGCGAATGAATTAGAATGGATCGTACGAATGAATTAGAATCGATCGTACGAATGAATTAGAATAGATCGTACGAATGAATTAGAATGGATACATTCGTGCGAATGTATTAGAATGGATTGTACGATTGAATTAGAATGGATCGTGCGAATGAGTTAGAATGGATCGTACGAATGAATTAGAATGGATACATTCGTGCGAATGAATTAGAATGGATCATCCGAATGAGAAAGAATGGATCGTACGAATGAAATAGAATGGATCGTACGAATGAATTTGAATGGATCGTGTGAATGAATTAGAATGAATCGTACGAATGAATTAGAATGGATCGTACGAATGAATTAGAATGGATCGTACGAATGAATTAGAATACATCGTACGAATGAATTAGAATGGATACATTCGTGCGAATGAATAAGATTGGATCGTACGAATGAATTAGAATGGATCGTACGAATGAATTAGAATAGAATGGATCTTACGAATGAATTAGAATAGATCGTACGAATGAATTAGAATGGATCCATTCATTCGTACGATTTATTCTAATTCATTCGCACGATTCATTCTAATTCATTCGTACGATCCATTCTAATTCATTCGCACGATCCATTCTAATTCATTCGTATGATCCATTCTAATTCATTCGCACGATCCATTCTAATTCATTCGTACGATACAATCTAATTCATTCGTACGATCCTTTCTAATTCATTCGCACGATCTATTCTAATTCATTCGTACGATCCATTCTAATTCATTCGTACGATCCATTCTAATTCATTCGTACGATACAATCTAATTCATTCGTACGATCCATTCTAATTAATTCACACGAATATATCCATTCTAATTCATTCATACGATCCATTCTAATTCATCCACACGATCCATTCTAATTCATTTGTATGATCCATTCTTACTCATTCGTACGATTCATTCTAATTCATTCGCACGAATGTATCCATTCTAATTCATTCGCATGATCCATTCTAATTCATTCGCACGATCCATTGTAATTCATTCATACGATCCATTCTAATTCATTCATACAATCTATTCTAATTCTTTCGCACGAATGTATCCATTCTAATTCATTCGTACGATCTATTCTAATTCATTCGCACGATCCATTCTAATTCATTCGTACGATCCATTCTAATTCATTCGCACGAATGTATCCATTCTAATTCATTCGTACGATCTATTCTAATTCATTCGTACGATCCATTCTATTTCATTCGTACGATCCATTCTAGTTCATTAGTACGATCCATTCTAATTCATTCGCACGATCCATTCAAATTCATTTGTTTGATCCATTCTATTTCATTCGTATGATCCATTCTAATTCATTCGTACGATCCATTCTAATTCATTCACACGAATGTATCCATTCTACTTCACTCGTACGATCCATTCTAATTCATTCGCTCGAATGTATCCATTCTAATTCATTCGTACGATCTATTCTAATTCATTCGCATGATCCATTCTAATTCATTCATACAATCCATTCTAATTCATTCATACGATCCATTCTAATTTATTCGCACGATCCATTCTAATTCATTCGTACGATCCATTCTAATTCATTCGTATGAGCCATTCAAATTCATTCGTACGATCCATTCTAATTCATTCGTATGATCATACAATCCATTCTAATTCATTCGTATGATCCATTCGAATTCATTCGCACGATCCATTCTTATTCATTTGTACGATACATTCTAATCCATTCATACGATCCATTCTAATTCATTCGTACGATCCATTGTAATTCATTCGTATGAATGTATCCATTCTAATTCAT
Source organism: Chamaelirium japonicum (assembly GCA_947650365.1). NCBI lineage: Eukaryota > Viridiplantae > Streptophyta > Magnoliopsida > Liliales > Melanthiaceae > Chamaelirium > Chamaelirium japonicum. The sequence goes on from CANTAL010000149.1 coordinate 497,286, forward strand.
TCGTACGATCCATTCTAATTCATTCGCACGAATGTATCCATTCTAATTCTTTCGTACGATCTATTCTAATTCATTCGCACGATCCATTCTAATTCATTCGTACGATCTATTCTAATTCATTCTAATTCATTCGCACGATCCATTCTAATTCATTCGCACGATCCATTCTAATTCATTCGTACGATCCATTCTAATTCATTCGCACGATCCATTCTAATTCATTCGTACGATACAATCTAATTCATTCGTACGATCCATTCATTCGTACGATCCATTCATTCGTACGATCCATTCTAATTCAGTCATACGATCTATTCTAATTCATTCGTACGATCCATTCTAATTCATTCGTACGATCCATTCTAATTCATTCGTACGATCCATTCTAATTCATTCGCACGATCCAATCTAGTTCATTCGTACGATCCATTCTAATTCATTCGTACGATCCATTCTAAATCATTCGCACGATCCATTCTAATTCATTCGTACGATCCATTCTAATTCATTCGTATGATCCATTCTAATTCATTCGCACGATCCATTCTAATTCATTCGTACGATCCATTCTAATTCATTCGCACAAATGTATCCATTCTAATTCATTCGTACGATCTATTCTAATTCAGTCGTACGATCGATTCTAATTCATTTGTACGATCCATTCTAAATTCGCACGATCCAATCTAATTCATTCGTACGATCCATTCTAATTCATTCGTACGATCCATTCTAATTCATTCGCACGATCTATTCTAATTCATTCGCACGATCCATTCTAATTCATTCTAATTCATTCGTACGAATGAATGAATTAGAATGGATCGTACGAATGAATTAGAATGGATCGTACGAATGAATTAGAATGGATCATACGAATGAATTAGAATGGATCGTACGAATGAATTAGAATGGATTGTACGACTGAATTAGAATGGATCGTACGAATGAATTAGAATGGATCATGCGAATGAATTAGAATGGATCGTACGAATGAATTAGAATGAATATATTCTTACGAATGAATTTGTATGGTTCGTATGAATGAATTAGAATGGATTGTACGAATGAATTAGAATGGATCGTATGAATGAATTAGAATGGATCGTACGAATGAATTCGAATGGATCGTACGAATGAATTAGAATGGATTGTATGATCATACGAATGAATTAGAATGGATCATACGAATGAATTTGAATGGCTCATACGAATGAATTAGAATGGATCGTACGAATGAATTAGAATGGATCGTGCGAATGAATTAGAATGGATCGTATGAATGAATTAGAATGGATTGTATGAATGAATTAGAATGGATCGTGCGAATGAATTAGAATAAATCGTACGAATGAATTAGAATAGATACATACGAATGAATTAGAATGGTTCGTACGAATGAATTAGAATGGATCGTACGAATGAATTATAATGGATCGTACGAATGAATTAGAATGGATCGTGCGAATGAATTAGAATGGATCGTGCGAATGAATTAGAATGGATCGTGTGAATGAATTAGATTGTATCGTACGAATGAATTAGAATGGATCGTACGAATGAATTAGAATGGATCGTGCGAATGAATTAGAATAGATCGTACGAATGAATTAGAATGGATACATTCGTGCGAATGAATTAGAATGGATCGTACGAATGAATTAGAATGGATACATTCGTGCAAATGAATTACAATGGATCGTGCGAATGTATCCATTCTACTTCGTTCATACGATCCATTCTAGTTCATTCGTACGATCCATTTGAATTCATTCGTACGATACAATCTAATTCATTCGCACGATCCATTCTAATTCATTCGCACGATCCATTCTAATTCATTCGCACGATCCATTCTAATTCATTCGTACGATCCATTCTAATTCATTCGCACGATCCATTCTAATTCATTCGTACGATACAATCTAATTCATTCACACGATTCATTCTAATTCATTCGTACGATCCATTCTAATTCATTCGCACGAATGTATCCATTCTAATTCATTCGTAAGATCTATTCTAATCATTCGTACGAATGTATCCATTCTAATTCATTCGTACGATCTATTCTAATTCATTCGCACGATCCATTCTAATTCATTCGTACGATCCATTCTAATTCATTCGTACGATACAATCTAATTCATTCGCACGATCCATTCTAATTCATTCGCACGATCCATTCTAATTCATTCGCACGAATGTATCCATTCTAATTCATTCGTACGATCTATTCTAATTCATTCGTACGATCCATTCTAATTCATTCATACGATCCATTCTAATTCATTCGTACGATCCATTCTATTTCATTCGCACGATCCAATCTAATTCATTCGTAGGATCCATTCTAATTCATTCGTACGATCCATTCTAATTCATTCGCACGATCCATTCTAATTCATTCGTACGATCTATTCTAATTCATTCGTACGATCCATTCTTACTCATTCGTACGATCCATTCTAATTCATTCGTACGATCTATTCTAATTCATTCGCACGATCCATTCTAATTCATTCATATGATCCATTCAAATTCATTAGTATGATCCATTCTAATTCATTCGTACGATCTTATTTGTACGAATGAATTAGAATGGATCGTGCGAATGAATTAGAATGGATCATGCGAATGAATTAGAATTGATCGTACGAATGAATTAGAATGGATCGTACGAAGGAATTAGAATGGATCGTTCGAATGAATTAGAATGGATCGTACGAATGAATTAGAATGGATCGTGCGAATGAATTAGAATAGATCGTACGAATGAATTAGAATGGATGTATGAATGAATTAGAATGGATCGTGCGAATGAATTACAATAGATCGTATGAATGAATTAGAATGGATCGTGCGAATGAATTAGAATGGATCGTACGAATGAATTAGAATGGATCGTACGAATGAATTAGATTGGATCGTGTGAATGAATTAGAATGGATCGTACGACTGAATTAGAATAGATCGTACGAATGAATTAGAATGGATACATTCGTGCGAATGAATTAGAATGGATCGTACGAATGAATTAGAATGGATCGTGCGAATGAATTAGAATGGATCATATGAATGAATTAGAATTGATCGTGCGAATGAATTAGAATGGATCATATGAATGAATTAGAATTGATCGTGCGAATGAATTAGAATGGATCGTGCGAATGAATTAGAATGGATCGTACGAATGAATTAGAATGGATTGTACGACTGAATTAGAATGGATCATACGAATGAATTAGATTGTATCGTACGAATGAATTAGAATGGATCGTGCGAATGAATTAGAATGGATCGTATGAATGAATTTGAATGGATCATACGAATGAATTAGAATGGATCGTACGAATGAATTAGAATGGATTGTACGACTGAATTAGAATGGATCATACGAATGAATTAGAATGGATCATGCGAATGAATTAGAATGGATCGTACGAATGAATTAGAATGGATCATGCAAATGAATTAGAATGGATCGTACGAATGAATTAGAATGAATACATTCTTACGAATGAATTTGTATGGTTCGTATGAATGAATTAGAATGGATTGTATGACTGAATTAGAATGGATCATACGAATGAATTAGATTGTATCGTACGATCCATTCTAATTCATTCGTACGAATAAGATCGTATGAATGAATTAGAATGGATCATACTAATGAATTAGAATGGATCATATGAATGAATTAGAATGGATCGTGCTAATGAATTAGAATAGATCGTACGAATGAATTAGAATGGATCGTACGAATGAGTAAGAATGGATCGTACTAATGAATTAGAATGGATCGTACGAATGAATTAGAATGGATCGTGCGAATGCATTAGAATGGATCGTACGAATGAATTAGATTGGATCGTGCGAATGAATTAGAATGGATCGTACGAATGAATTAGAATGGATCGTACGAATGAATTAGAATGGATCGTACGAAAGAATTAGAATAGATCGTACGAATGAATTAGAATGGATACATTCGTGCGAATGAATTAGAATGGATCATGCGAATGAATTAGAATGGATCGTGCGAATGAATTAGATTGTATCGTACGAATGAATTAGAATGGATCGTACGAATGAATTAGAATGGATCGTGCGAATGAATTAGAATGGATCGTGCGAATGAATTAGAATAGATCGTACGAATGAATTAGAATGGATACATTCGTACGAATGAATTAGAATAGATCTTACGAATGAATTAGAATGGATACATTCGTGCGAATGAATTAGAATGGATCGTACGAATGAATTAGAATGGATCGTGTGAATGAATTAGATTATATCGTACGAATGAATTAGAATAGATCGTGCGAATGAATTAGAATGGATCGTACGAATGAATTAGAATGCATCGTGCGAATGAATTAGAATGGATCGTGCGAATGAATTAGAATGGATCGTGCGAATGAATTAGATTGTATCGTACGAATGAATTAGAATGGATCGTATGAATGAACTAGAATGGATCGTACGAATGAAGTAGAATGGATACATTCGCACGATCCATTGTAATTCATTCGCACGAATGTATCCATTCTAATTCATTCGTACGATCCATTCTAATTCATTCGCACGAATGTATCCGTTCTAATTCATTCGTACGATCTATTCTAATTCATTCGCACGATCCTTTATAATTCATTCGTACGATCCATTCTAATTCATTCGTACGATACAATCTAATTCATTCGCACGATCCATTCTGATTCATTCGCACGATCCATTCTAATTCATTCGCACGATCCATTCTAATTCATTCGTACGATCCATTATAATTCATTCGTACGATCCATTCTAATTCATTCGTACGAACCATTCTAATTCATTCGTATGTATCCATTCTAATTCATTCGTACGATCTATTCTAATTCATTCGCACGAACCATTCTAATTCATTCATACAATCCATTCTAATTCATTCATACGATCCATTCTAATTCATTCGCACGATCCATTCTAATTCATTCATACGATCCATTCTAATTCATTAGTATGAGCCATTCAAATTCATTAGTACGATCCATTCTAATTCATTCGTATGATCATACAATCCATTCTAATTCATTCGTACGATCCATTCGAATTCATTTAGAATGGATCGTACGAATGAATTAGAATGGATCATGCAAATGAATTAGAATGGACCGCACGATTGAATTAGAATGGATCGTACGAATGAATTAGAATGGATCGTGCAAATAAATTAGAATGGATACATTCGTGCGAATGAATTAGAATGGATCATCCGAATGAGAAAGAATGGATCGTACGAATGAAATAGAATGGATCGTACGAATGAATTTGAATGGATCGTGTGAATGAATTAGAATGAATCGTACGAATGAATTAGAATGGATTGTACGACTGAATTAGAATGGATCATACGAATGAATTAGATTGTATCGTACGAATGAATTAGAATGGATCGTGCGAATGAATTCGAATGGATCGTACGAATGAATTAGAATGGATCGTATGAATGAATTAGAATGGATCGTGCGAATGAATTAGAATAGATCGTACGAATGAATTAGAATGGATACATTCATGCGAATGAATTAGAATGGATCATACGATTGAATTAGATTGGATCGTGTGAATGAATTAGAATGGATCGTACGAATGAATTAGATTGGATCGTGCAAATGAATTAGAATGGATCGTACGAATGAATTAGAATGTATCTAGAATGGATACATTCGTTGGAATGAATTAAAATGGATCGTACGAATGAATTAGAATGGATCGTGCGAATGAATTAGAATGGATCTTATGAATGAATTAGAATGGATCGTGCGAATGAATTAGAATAGATCGTACAAATGAATTAGAATGGATCGTACGAATGAATTAGAATGGATTGTACGACTGAATTAGAATGGATCATACGAATGAATTAGATTGTATCGTACGAATGAATTAGAATGGATCGTACGAATGAACTAGAATGGATCATAGGAATGAAGTAGAATGGATACATTCGCACGATCCATTGTAATTCATTCGCACGAATGTATCCATTCTAATTCATTCGTACGATCCATTCTAATTCATTCGCACGAATGTATCCATTCTAATTCATTCGTACGATCTATTCTAATTCATTCGCACGATCCATTCTAATTCATTCATACGATCCATTCTAATTCATTCGTACGATCCATTCGAATTCATTCGCATGATCCATTCTAATTCATTCGTACGATACAATCTAATTCATTCGTATGATCCATTCTAATTCAGTCGTACAATCCATTCTAATTCATTCGTACGATTCATTCTAATTCATTCACACGATCCATTCAAATTCATTCGTACGATCCATTCTATTTCATTCGTACGATCCATTCTTTCTCATTCGGATGATCCATTCTAATTCATTCGCACGAATGTATCCATTCTAATTCATTCGTACGATCCATTCTAATTCATTCGCATGATCCATACTAATTCATTCGTACGATCCATTCTAATTCATTCGCATGAATGTATCCATTCTAATTCATTTGTATGATCCATTCTAATTCATTCGCACGATCCATTCTAATTCATTCGCACGATCCATTCTAATTCATTCGCATGATCCATTCTAATTCATTCGCACGATCCATTCTAATTCATTCGTATGATCCATTCTAATTCATTCGTACGATCCATTCTAATTCATTCGCACGAATGTATCCATTCTACTTCATTCGTACGATCCATTCTAGTTTATTTGTACGATCCAATCTAATTCATTCGCACGATCCATTCAAATTCATTCGTATGATCCATTCTATTTCATTCGTACGATCCATTCTATTTCATTCGTACGATCCATTCTAATTCATTTGTATAATACAATCTAATTCATTCGTATGATCCATTCTAATTCAATCGTACAATCCATTAGAATGAAATAGAATTCATTCGCACGATCGTACGATCCACGATTCATTCGTACAATCCATTCTAGTTCCTTCGTACGATCCATTCTAATTCATTCGCAAGATCCATTCAAATTCATTCGTACGATCCATTCTATTTCATTCGTACGATCCATTCTTACTCATTCGTACGATCCATTCTAATTCATTCGCACGAATGTATCCATTCTAATTCATTCGTACGATCCATTCTAATTCATTCGTATGATCCATTCATACGATCCATTCTAATTCATTCGCACGAATGTATCCATTCTAATTCATTCGTACGATCCATTCTAATTCATTTGTACGATGCATTCTAATTCATTTGCATGATCCATTCTAATTCATTCGTACGATCCATTATAATTCAGTCGTACAATCCATTCTAATTCATTCGTACGATCCATTCTAATTCATTCGCACAAATGTATCCATTCTACTTCATTCGTACGATCCATTATAGTTCATTCGTACGATCCATTCTAATTCATTCGCACGATCCATTCAAATTCCTTCGTATGATCAATTCTATTTCATTCGTACGATCCATTTTATTTCATTCGTACGATCCATTTTTACTCATTCGTACAATCCATTCTAATTCATTCGTACGATCCATTCTTACTCATTCGTACGATCCATTCTAATTCATTCGCACGAATGTATCCATTCTAATTCATTCGTACGATCCATTCTAATTCATTCGCACGATCCATTCAAATTCATTCGTACGATCCATTCTATTTTATTCGTACGATCCATTCTTACTCATTCGTACGATCCATTCTAATTCTTTCGCACGAATGTATCCATTCTAATTCATTCGTACGATCCATTCTAATTCATTCGCATAATCCATTATAATTCATTCATACAATCCATTCTAATTCATTCATACGATCCATTCTAATTCATTCATACGAATGTATCCATTCTAATTCTTCCGTACGATACAACCTAATTCATTCGTATGATCCATTCTAATTCAGACGTACAATCCATTCTAATTCATTCGTACGATCCATTCTAATTCACTCAACGATCCATTCTAATTAATTCGCACGATCCATTCAAATTCATTCGTACGATCCATTCTAATTCATTCGCACGAATGTATCCATCCTAATTCATTCGTACAATCCATTCTAATTCTAATGATCAATTCATTCGTACGAATGGATTCTAATGGATACATTCTAATTAGAATGTATCATTCGCACGAATGTATCCATTCTAATTCATTCGCACGATCCATTCTAATTCATTCGTACGATCCATTCTAATTCAATCGTGCGGTCCATTCTAATTCATTTGCATGATCCATTCTAATTCATTCGTACGATCCATTCTAATTCATTCGTATGTATCCATTCTAATTCATTCGTACGATCTATTCTAATTCATTCGCACGATCCATTCTAATTCATTCATACGATCCATTCTAATTCATTCGTACGATCCATTCTAATTCATTCGTACGATCTGTTCTAATTCATTCGTACGATCCATTCTAATTCATTCTTACGATCTATTCTAATTCATTCGCACGATCCAATCTAATTCATTCACACGATCCATTCTAATTCATTCGTACGATCCATTCTAATTCATTCGCACGAATGTATCCATTCTAATTCATTCGTACGATCTATTCTAATTCATTCGTACGATCCATTCTAATTCATTCATACGATCCATTCTAATTCATTCGTACGATCCATTCTAATTCATTTGCACGATCCATTCTAATTCATTCGTACGATCCATTCTAATTCATTCTAATTCATTCGTACGATCCATTCTAATTCATTCGCACGAATGTATCCATTCTAATTCATTCGTACGATCTATTCTAATTCAGTCGTACGATCGATTCTAATTCATTCGTACGATCCATTCTAATTCATTCGCAAGATCCAATCTAATTCATTCGTACGATCCATTCTAATTCATTCGTACGATCCATTCTAATTCATTCGCACGATCCATTCTAATTCATTCGCACGATCAATTCTAATTCATTCTTATGATCCATTCTAATTAATTCGCACGATCCATTCTAATTCATTCGTACGATCCATTCTAATTCATTCGCACGAATGTATCCATTCTAATTCATTCGTACGATCTATTCTATTTCATTCGTACGATCCATTCTAAGTCATTCGTACGATCCATTCTATTTCATTCATACGATCCATTCTAGTTCATTCGTACGATCCATTCTAATTCATTCGCACGATCCATTCAAATTCGTTTGTTTGATCCATTCTATTTCATTCGTACGATTCATTCTTACTCATTCGTGCGATCGTGCGAATGAATGGATTGTATGATCCATTCTAATACATTCGTACGAATGGATCGTGCGAATGAATTAGAATGGATCGTACGAATGAATTAGAATGGATACATTCGTGCGAATGAATTAGAATGGATTGTACGAATGAATTAGAATGGATCGTGCGAATGAATTAGAATGGATCATACGAATGAATTAGAATGGATCGTACGAATGAATTAGATTGGATCGTGCGAATGAATTAGAATGGATCGTACGAATGAATTAGAATCGATCGTACGACTGAATTAGAATAGATCGTACGAATGAATTAGAATGGATACATTCGTGCGAATGAATTAGAATAGATCGTACGAATGAATTAGAATGAATTAGAATGGATCGTACGAATGAATTAGAATGGATCGTGCGAATGAATTCGAATGGATCGTACGAATGAATTAGAATGGATCGTATGAATGAATTAGAATGGATCGTACGAATGAATTAGAATAGATGGTACGAATGAATTAGAATGGATACATTCGTGCGAATGAATTAGAATGGATCGTACGAATGAATTAGAATGGATCGTGTGAATGAATTAGATTGGATCGTGCGTATGAATTAGAATGGATCGTAAGAATGAATTAGAATGGATCGTACGAATGAATTAGAACAGATCGTACGAATGAATTAGAATGGATCGTACGAATGAATTAGAATGGATCGTATGAATGAATTAGAATGGATCGTGCGAATGAATTAGAATGGATCGTGCGAATGAATTAGAATGGATCGTACGAATGAATTAGAATGGATCGTATGAATGAATTAGAATGGATCTTGCGAATGAATTAGAATAGATCGAACGAATGAATTAGAATGGATACATTCGTGCGAATGAATTAGAATGGATCAAGCGAATGAATTAGAATGGATCATATGAATGAATTAGAATTGATCGTGCGAATGAATTAGAATGGATCGTGCGAATGAATTAGAATGGATCGTACGAATGAATTAGAATGGATCGTACGAACGAATTAGAATGGATCGTGCGAATGAATTAGAATGGATCGTACGAATGAATTAGAATGGATCGTATGAATGAATTAGAATGGATCTTGTGAATGAATTAGAATAGATCGAACGAATGAATTAGAATGGATACATTCGTGCGAATGAATTAGAATGGATTGTACGAATGAATTAGAATGGATCGTGCGAATGAATTAGAATGGATCGTACGAATGAATTAGAATGGATCATGCGAATGAATTAGAATGGATCGTACGAATGAATTAGAATGGATCGTATGAATGAATTAGAATGGATCGTACGAATGAATTAGAATAGATCGTACGAATGAATTAGAATGGATACATTCGTGCGAATGAATTAGAATGGATCATACGAATGAAGTAGAATGGATCGTGTGAATGAATTAGATTGGATCGTACGAATGAGTAAGAATGGATCGTACGAATGAATTAGAATGGATCGTACGAATGAATTAGAATGGATCGTACGAATGAGTAAGAATGGATCGTACGAATGAAATAAAATGGATCGTACGAATGAAATAGAATTGATCGTACGAATGAATTTGAATGGATCGTGCGAATGAATTAGAATGGATCGTACGAATGAACTACAATGGATCGTACGAATGAAGTAGAATGGATACATTTGTGCGAATGAATTAGAATGGATCATACGAATGAATTAGAATGGATTGTACGACTGAATTATAATGGATCATACGAATGAATTAGAATGGATCATGCGAATGAATTAGAATGGATCATACAAATGAATTAGAATGGATCGTACGAATGAATTAGAATGGATACATTCGTGCGAATGAATTAGAATGGATCGTATGAATAAATTAGAATGGATCGTGTGAATGAATTAGAATAGATCTTACGAATGAATTAGAATGGATACATTCGTGCGAATGAATTAGAATGGATCGTACGAATGAATTAGAATGGATCGTGCGAATGAATTAGAATGGATCGTACGAATGAATTAGAACGGATATATTCGTGCGAATGAATTAGAATGGATCGTACGAATGAGTAAGAATGGATCGTACGAATGAAATAGAATGGATTGTACGAATGAATTTGAATGGATCGTGCGAATGAATTAGAATGGATCGTACGAATGAACTAGAATGGATCGTACGAATGAAATAGAATGGATCGTGCGAATGAATTAGATTGGATCGTGCGAATAAATTAGAATAGATAGTACGAATGAATTAGAATGGATACATTCATGCGAATGAATTAGAATTGATCGTACGAATGAATTAGAATGGATCGTACGAATGAATTAGAATGGATCGTATGAATGAATTAGAATGGATCGTGCGAATGAATAAGAATAGATCGTACGAATGAATTAGAATGGATACATTCGTACGAATGAATTAGAATGGATCGTGCGAATGAATTAGAATGGATCGTACGAATGAATTAGAATGGATCGTATTAATGAATTAGAATGGATCATGCGAATGAATTAGAATAGATCGTACGAATGAATTAGAATGGATACATTCGTGCGAATGAATTACAATGGATCGTGCGAATGTATCCATTCTACTTCATTCGAACGATCCATTCTAGTTCATTCGTACGATCCATTCTAATTCATTCGTACGATACAATCTAATTCATTCGTATGATCCATTCTAATTCATTCGTACGATCCATTCTAATTCATTCGTACGATCCATTCTAATTCATTCGCACGATCCATTCTAATTCATTCGTACGAATGTATCCATTCTAATTCATTCGTACGATCTATTCTTATTCATTTGCAGGATCCATTCTAATTCATTCGTACGATCCATTCTTACTCATTCGTAGGATCCATTCAAATTCATTCGTACGATCTATTCTAATTCATTTGCGCGATCCATTGTAATTCATTCATACGATCCATTCTAATTCATTCGTACGATCTATTCTAATTCATTCGCATGATCAATTATAATTCATTCGCACGATCTATTCTAATTCATTCGTACGATCCATTCTAATTCATTCGCACGAATGTATCCATTCTAATTCATTCGTATAATCTATTCTAATTCATTCGTACGATCCATTCTAATTCATTCACGTGATCCATTCTAATTCATTCGTACGATCAATTCTAATTCATTCGTACGATCCATTCTAATTCATTCGCACGATCCATTCTAATTCATTCGTACGATCCATTCTAATTCATTCGCACGAATGTATCCATTCTAATTCATTCGTACGATCTATTCTAATTCATTCGCATGATCCATTCTAATTCATTAATACGATCCATTCTAATTTATTCGTACGATCTATTCTAATTCATTCGTACGATCCATTCTAATTCATTCGCACGAATGTATCCATTCTAATTCATTCGTATGATCTATTCTAATTCAGTCGTACGATCGATTCTAATTCATTCATATGATCCATTCTAATTCATTCGCACGATCCAATCTAATTCATTCGTACGATGCATTCTAATTCATTCGTACGATCCATTCTAATTCATTCGCACGATCCATTCTAATTCATTCGTACGATCCATTCTAATTCATTCGCACGATCCATTCTAATTCATTCGTGCGATACAATCTAATTCATTCGTACGATCTATTCTAATTCATTCGCACGATCCATTCTAATTCATTCGTACGATCCATTCTAATTCATTCGCACGAATGTATCCATTCTACTTCATTTATACGATCCATTCTAGTTCATTCGTACGATCCATTCTAATTCATTCGCACGATCCATTCAAATTCATTCGTACGATCCATTCTATTTGATTCGTACGATCCATTCTATTTCATTCGTACGATACAATCTAATTCATTCGTATAATCCATTCTGATTCAGTCGTACAATCCATTAGAATGAATTAGAATGGATCGTACGAATGAATTAGAATGGATCATATGAATGAATTAGAATGGATCGTACGAATGAATTAGAATGGATCGTACGAATGAGTAAGAATGGATCGTACGAATGAACAAGAATGGATCGTACGAATGAACTAGATCGTACGAATGAAATAGAATGGATCTTACGAATGAATTAGAATGGATCGTACGAATGAACTAGAATGGATCGTACGAATGAACTAGATCGTACAAATGAATTAGAATGGATCGTACGAATGAATTAGAATGGATCGTGCGAATGAATTAGAATAGATCGTACGAATGAATTAGAATGGATATATTCGTGTGAATGAATTAGAATGGATCGTACGAATGAATTAGATGGATCGTGCGAATGAATTAGAATGGGTCGTACGAATGAATTAGAATGGATCGTACGAATGAATTAGATTGGATCATGCGAATGAATTAGAATGGATCATACGAATGAACTAGAATTGATACATTCGTGCGAATGAAATAGAATGGATGGTACGAATGAATTAGAATGGATCGTGCGAATGAATTAGAATGGATCGTACGAATGAATTAGAATGGATCGTACGAATGAATTAAATGGATCGTATGAATGAATTAGATTGGATACATTCTAATTCATTCGTACGATCCATTCTAATTCATTCGCACAATCTATTCTAATTCATTCGTACGATCCATTCTAATTCATTAACACGATCCATTCTAATTCATTCGTCAGATCCATTCTAATTCATTCATACGATCCATTCTAATTCAGTCGTACAATCCATTCTAATTCATTCGTACGATCCATTCTAATTCATTCGTATGATCCATTCTAATTCATTCGCATGATCCATTCTAATTCATTCCTACGATCCATTCTATTTCATTCGCATGATCCATTCTAATTCATTCATACGATCCATTCTAATTCATTCGTACGATCCATTCTAATTCATTCGCATGATCCATTCTAATTCATTCGTACGATACAATCTAATTCATTCGTATGATCCATTCTAATTCAGTCGTACAATCCATTCTAATTCATTCATATGATTCATTCTAATTCATTCACATGATCCATTCAAATTCATTCGTACGATCCATTCTATTTCATTCGTACGATCCATTCTTTCTCATTCGGATGATCCATTCTAATTCATTCGCACGAATGTATCCTTTCTAATTCATTCGTACGATCCATTCTAATTCATTCGCACGATCCATACTAATTCATTCGTACGATCCATTCTAATTCATTCGCATGAATGTATCTATTCTTATTCATTTGTATGATTCATTCTAATTCATTCGCACGATCCATTCTAATTCATTCGCACTATCCATTCTAATTCATTCGCATGATCCATTCTAATTCATTCGCACGATCCATTCTAATTCATTCGTACGATCCATTCTAATTCATTTGTACGATCCATTCTAATTCATTCGCATGAATGTATCCATTCTACTTCATTCGTACGATCCATTCTAGTTCATTCGTACGATCCATTCTAATTCATTTGTATAATACAATCTAATTCATTCGTATGATCCATTCTAATTCAGTCGTACAATCCACTAAAATGAATTAGAATGGATCGTAATAATGAATTAGAATAGATCAGATCTATTCTAATTCAATCGTATGATCCATTCTAATTCATTCGTACGATCCATTCTAATTCAATCGCACGATCCAATCTAATTCATTCGTACGATCCATTCTTATTCATTCGTACGATCCATTCTAATTCATTCGCACGATCCATTCTAATTCATTCATACGATTCATTCTAATTCATTCGCACGAATGTATCCATTCTAATTCATTCGTACGATCTATTCTAATTCATTTGCACGATCCATTCTAATTCATTCATACGATCCATTCTAATTCAGTCGTACAATCCTTTCTAATTCATTCGCACGATCCATTCTATTTCATTCGTACGATCCATTCTAATTCATTCGCACGATCCATTCTAATTCATTCGTACAATCCATTCTAATTCATTCGCACGAATGTATCCATTCTAATTCATTCTACGATCCATTCTAATTCATTCGCACGATCCATTCTAATTCATTCGTACGATACAATCTAATTCATTCGTATGATCCATTCTAATTCAGTCGTACAATCCATTCTAATTCATTCGAACGATCCATTCTAATTCATTCGCACGATCCATTCTAATTCATTCGCACGATCAATTCTAATTCATTCATATGATCCATTCTAATTCATTCGCACGATCCATTGTAATTCATTCGCACGATCCATTCTAATTCATTCGTACGATCCATTCTAATTCATTCGCACGAATGTATCCATTCTAATTCATTCGTACGATCTATTCTAATTCAGTCGTACGATCGATTCTAATTCATTCGTACGATCCATTCTAATTCATTCGCATGATCCAATCTAATTCATTCGTACGATCCATTCTAATTCATTCGTACGATCCATTCTAATTCATTCGCACGATCCATTCTATTTCATTCGTACGATCCATTCTAATTCATTCGCTCGAATGTATCCATTCTAATTCATTCGTACGATCTATTCTAATTCAGTTGCACGATCCAATCTAATTCATTCGTACGATCCATTCTTATTCATTCGTACGATCCATTCTAATTCATTCGTACGATCCATTCTAATTCATTCGCACGATCCATCCTAATTCATTCGTACGATACAATCTAATTCATTCGTACGATCCATTCTAATTCATTCGTACGATCCATTCTAATTCATTCGTACGAACCATACAAATTCATTCATAAGAATGTATTCATTCTAATTCATTCGTACGATCCATTCTAATTCATTCGCATGATCCAATCTAATTCATTCGTATGATCCATTCTAATTCAGTCGTACAATCCATTCTAATTAATTCGTACGATCCATTCTAATTCATTCGCACGAATGTATTTATTCTAATTCATTCGTACGATCTATTCTAATTAATTCGCATGATCCATTCTAATTCATTAATACGATCCATTCTAATTCTTTCAAATGATCCATTCTAATTCATTCACACAATCCAATCTAATTCATTCGTACGATCCATTCTAATTCATTCGCATGATCCATTCTAATTCATTCGCACGATCCATTCTAATTCATTCGTACGATCCATTCTAATTCATTCGCACGAATGTATCCATTCTAATTCATTCGTACAATCAATTCTAATTCATTCGTACGATCCATTCTAATTCATTCGTACGATCCATTCTAATTCATTCGTACGATACAATCTAATTCATTCGTATGATCCATTCTAATTCAGTCGTACAATCCATTCTAATTCATTCGTACGATCCATTCTAATTCATTCGCATGATCCATTCTAATTCATTCGCACGATCAATTCTAATTCATTCATATGATCCGTTCTAATTCATTCGCATGATCCATTCTAATTCATTCGTACGATCCATTCTAATTCATTCGCACGAATGTATCCATTCTAATTCATTCGTACGATCTATTCTAATTCAGTCGTACGATCGATTCTAATTCATTCGTACGATCCATTCTAATTCATTCGTACGATACAATCTAATTCATTCGTACGATCCATTCTAATTCATTCGTATGATTTATTGTAATTCATTCGCACGATCCATTCTAATTCATTCATACATCCATTCTAATTCATTCGTACGATCGATTCTAATTCATTCGTACGATCCATTCTAATTCATTCGCACGATCAATTCTAATTCATTCATATGATCCATTCTAATTCATTCGCACGATCCATTCTAATTCATTCGTACGATCCATTCTAATTCATTCACACGAATGTATCCATTCTAATTCATTCGTACGATCTATTCTAATTCAGTCGTACGATCGATTCTAATTCATTCGTACGATCCATTCTAATTCATTCGCACGATCCAATCTAATTCATTCGTACGATCCATTCTAATTCATTCGTACGATCCATTCTAATTCATTCGCACGATCCATTCTAATTCATTCGTACAATCAATTCTAATTCATTCGCACGAATGTATCCATTCAAATTCATTTGTACGATCTATTCTAATTCATTCGTACGATCCATTCTAATTCATTCGCATGATCCACTCTAATTCATTCGTATGATACAATCTAATTCATACTTATGATCCATTCTAATTCAGTCGTACAATCCTTTCTAATTCATTCATACGAACCATTCTAATGGATCGTACGAATGAATTAGAATGGATATATTCGTACGAATGAATTAGAATGGATCATACGAATGAATTAGAATGGATCATGCGAATGAATTAGAATGGATCGTACGAATGAATTAGAATGGATACATTTGTGTGAATGAATTAGAATGGATCGTACGAATGAGTAAGAATGGATCGTACGAATGAATTAGAATGGATACATTCGTGCGAATGAATTAGAATGGATCGTACGAATGAATTAGAATGGATCGTGCGAATGAATTAGAATGGATCGTACGACTGAATTAGAATAGATCATACGAATGAATTAGAATGGATCGTACGAATGAATTAGAATGGTTCGTACGAATGAATTAGAATGGATCGTACGACTGAATTAGAATGGATCGTACGAATGAAATAGAATGGATCGTACGAATGAATTAGATTGTATCGTCCGAATGGATCTAACGATTGTACGATCCATTCTAATCCAATCTAATTCATTCGTATGATCCATTCTAATTCATTCGCACGATCCATTCTAATTCATTCGCACGAATGTATCTATTATAATTTATTCGTACGATCTATTCTAATTCATTCGCACGATCCATTCTAATTCATTCATACGATCCATTCTAATTCATTTGTACGATCTATTCTAATTCATTCGTACGAATGAATTAGAATGGATCGTACGAATGAACTAGATTGTACGAATGAATTAGAATGGATCGTACGAATGAGTAAGAATGGATCGTACGAATGAATTAGAATGGATCGTACGAATGAATTGGAATGGATCGTACGAATGAATTAGAATGGATCGTATGAATGAATTAGAATGGATCGTACGAATGAATTAGAATAGATTGTACGAATGAATTAGAATGGATACATTCGTGCGAATGTATTAGAATGGATCGTACGAATGAATTAAAATGGATCGTACGAATGATATAGAATGGATCGTGCGAATGAATTAGAATGGATCGTGCGAATGAAGTAGAATGGATCGTACGAATGAATTAGAATGGATCGCACGAATGAATTAGATTGGATTGTGTGAATGAATTAGAATGGATCGTATGAATGAATTAGAATAGATCGTACGAATGAATTAGAATAGATCGTATGAATGAATTAGAATGGATCGTATGAATGAATGGATCGTATGAATGAATTAGATTGTATCGTACGAATGAATTAGAATGGATCGCACGAAGGTATCTATTCTAATTCATTCAAACGATCTACTCTAATTCATTCGCACGAATGTATCCATTCTAATTCATTCGTACGATCCATTAGAATGGTTCGTATGAATGAATTAGAAAGGATTGTACGACTGAATTAGAATGGATCGTACGAATGAATTAGAATGGATCATGCGAATGAATTAGAATGGATAGTACGAATGAATTAGAATGGATCGTACGAATGAATTAGAATGGATCATATGAATGAATTAGAATGGATACATTCGTGCGAATGAATTAGAATGGATTGTACGAATGAATTAGAATGGATCGTGCGAATGAATTAGAATGGATCGTACGAATGAATTAGAATGGATCGTACGAATGAATTAGATTGGATCGTGCGAATGAATTAGAATGGATCGTACGAATGAATTAGAATCGATCGTACGAATGAATTAGAATAGATCGTACGAATGAATTAGAATGGATACATTCGTGCGTACGAATGAATTAGAATGGATTGTACGAATGAATTAGATTGTATCGTACGAATGAATTAGAATGGATCGTGCGAATGAATTAGAATGGATCGTACGAATGAATTAGAATGGATCGTAGGAATGAATTAGAATGGATCGTGCGAATGAATTAGAATGGATCGTATGAATGAATTTGAATGGATCGTGCGAATGAATTAGAATGGATCGTACAAAGAAATTAGAATGGATCGTACGAATGAATTTGATTGGATCGTGCGAATGAATTAGAATGGATCGTACGAATGAATTAGAATGGATCTTACGAAAGAATTAGAATGGATCGTGTTAATGAATTAGAATGGATCGTACGAATGAATTAGAATAGATTGTGCGAATGAATTAGAATGGATCGTACGAATAAATTAGAATGTATCCAATCTAATTCATTCGTACGATCCATTTAATTCATTCGTACGATCCATTCTAATTCATTCGTACGATCCATTCTAATTCATTCGCACGATCCATTCTAATTCATTCTTACCATCTATTCTAATTCATTCGCACGAATGTATCCATTCTAATTCATTCGTACGATCCATTCAAATTCATTCGCATGATCCAATCTAATTCATTCGTACGATCCATTCTAATTCATTCGTACGACCCATTCTAATTCATTCGCACGATCCATCTAATCCATTCGTACGATCCATTCTAATTCATTCACACGAATATATCCATTCTAATTCATTTGTACGATCTATTCTAATTCATTCGCACGATCCATTCTAATTCATTCGTACGATCCATTCTAATTCATTCGCACGATCCATTCTAATTCATTCGTAAAATACAATCTAATTCATTCGTACGATCCATTCTAATTCATTCGCACGAATATATTCATTCTAATTCATTCGTACGATCCATTCTAATTCATTCGCACGATCCATTCTAATTCATTCGTACGATCCATTCTAATTCATTCGCACAAATATATCCATTCTAATTCATTCGTACGATCTGTTCTAATTCTTTCGCACGATCCATTCTAATTCATTCATACGATCGATTCTAATTCATTCGTACGAACCATTCTAATTCATTCGCACGATCCATTCTAATTCATTCGTACGATACAATCTAATTCATTCGTATGATCCATTCTAATTCAGTCGTACAATCCATTCTAATTCATTCATACAAACCATACAAAATCATTCGTAAGAATGTATTCATTCTAATTCATTCGCACGATCCATTCTAATTCATTTGCACGAATGTATCCATTCTAATTCATTCGTACGATCTATTCTAATTCATTCGCACGATCCATTCTAATTCATTCATACGATCCATTCTAATTCATTCGTACGATCCATTCTAATTCATTCGTACGATCAATTCTAATTCATTCGCATGAATGTATCCATTCTAATTCATTCGTACTATCCATTCTAATTTATTCGCACGATCCAATCTAATTCATTCGCACGATCCATTCTATTTCATTCGTATGATCCATTCTAGTTCATTCGTACGATCCATTCTAATTCATTCGCACGATCCATTCAAATTCATTCGTACAATCCATTCTATTTCTTTCGTACGATCCATTCTTACTCATTCGTACGATCCATTCTAATTCATTCGCACGAATATATCCATTCTAATTCATTCGTACGATCCATTCTTATTCATTCGCACGAATGTATCCATTCTAATTCATTCGTAAGATCTATTCTAATTCATTCACACGATCCATTCTAATTCATTCATACGATCCATTTTAATTCATTTATATGATCCATTCTAATTCATTCGCACGAATGTATCCATTCTAATTCATTCGTACGATCCATTCTAATTCATTTGTACGATCCATTCTAATTCATTCGCATGATCCATTCTAATTCATTCGTACGATCCATTATAATTCAGTCGTACAATCCATTCTAATTCATTCCTAAGATCCATTCTAATTCATTCGCACAAATATATCCATTCTACTTTATTCGTACGATCCATTGTAGTTCATTCGTACGATCCATTCTAATTCATTCGCACGATCCATTCAAATTCATTCGTACGATCAATTCTATTTCATTCGTACGATCCATTTTATTTCATTCGTACGATCCATTCTTACTCATTCGTACGATCCATTCTAATTCATTCGTACGATCCATTCTAATTCATTCATACGATCCATTCTTACTCATTCGTACGATCCATTCTAATTCATTCGCACGAATGTATCCATTCTAATTCATTCGTACGATCGATTCTAATTCATTCGCACGATCCATTCAAATTCATTCGTACGATCCATTCCATTTCATTCGTACGATCCATTCTTACTCATTTGTACGATCCATTCTAATTCTTTCGCACGAATGTATCCATTCTAATTCATTCGTACGATCCATTCTAATTCATTCGTACGATCCATTCTATTTCATTCGCACAAGCCATTATAATTCATTCGTACAATCCATTCTAATTCATTCGTACGATCCATTCTAATTCATTCATACGAATGTATCCATTCTAATTCATCCGTACGATACAATCTAATTCATTCGTATGATCCATTCTAATTCAGTCGTACAATCCATTCTAATTCATTCGTACGATCCATTCTAATTCACTCATACGATCCATTCTAATTCATTCGCACGATCCATTCTAATTCATTCGTACGATCCATTCTAATTCATTCGCATGAATGTATCCATCCTAATTCATTCGTACAATCCATTCTAATTCATTCGCACGATCCATTCTAATTCATTCGTCTGATTCATTCTAATTCATTCGTACGATCCATTCTAATTCATTCTAATGGATTGTACGACTGAATTAGAATGGATCATACGAATGAATTAGATTGTATTATACAAATGAATTAGAATGGATCGTACGAATGAAATAGAATGGATCGCACGAATGAAATAGAATGGATCGTACGAATGAATTTGAATGGATCGTGCGAATGAATTAGAATGGATCGTACAAATGAACTAGAATGGATCGTACGAATGAAGTAGAATGGATACATTCGTGAGATCCATTCTAATTCATTCGTACGATTCATTCTAATTCATTCGCACGAATGTATCCATTCTAATTCATTCGTACGATCTATTCTAATTCATTCGCACGATCCATTCTATTTCATTCATACGATCCATTCTAATTCATTCATATGATCCATTCTAATTCATTCGCACGATCCATTCTAATTCATTCATACGATACAATCTAATTCATTCGTATGATCCATTCTAATTCAGTCGTACAATCCATTCTAATTCATTCATACGAACCATACAAATTCATTCGTAAGAATGTATTCATTCTAATTCATTCATACGATCCATTCTAATTCATTCGCATGATCCATTCTAATTCATTCGTACGATCCATTCTAATTCAGTCGTACAATCCATTCTAATTCATTCGTACGATCCAATCTAATTCATTTGCACGAATGTATCCATTCTACTTCATTCGTACGATCCATTCTAGTTCATTCGTACGATCCATTCTAATTCATTCATAAGAATGGATCGTGCGAATGAATTAGAATGGATTAGAATGGATCGTACTAATGAATTAGAATGGATCATAGAATGGATCGTACGAATGAAATAGAATGGATCCATTCTAATTCGTACGATCCATTCTAATTCATTCGCACGATCCATTCTAATTCATTCGTACGATCCATTCTAATTCATTTGTACGATCCATTCTAATTCATTCGCATGAATGTATCCATTCTACTTCATTCGTACGATCCATTCTAGTTCATTCGTACGATCCATTCTAATTCATTTGTATAATACAATCTAATTCATTCGTATGATCCATTCTAATTCAGTCGTACAATCCACTAAAATGAATTAGAATGGATCGTAATAATGAATTAGAATAGATCAGATCTATTCTAATTCAATCGTATGATCCATTCTAATTCATTCGTACGATCCATTCTAATTCAATCGCACGATCCAATCTAATTCATTCGTACGATCCATTCTTATTCATTCGTACGATCCATTCTAATTCATTCGCACGATCCATTCTAATTCATTCATACGATTCATTCTAATTCATTCGCACGAATGTATCCATTCTAATTCATTCGTACGATCTATTCTAATTCATTTGCACGATCCATTCTAATTCATTCATACGATCCATTCTAATTCAGTCGTACAATCCTTTCTAATTCATTCGCACGATCCATTCTATTTCATTCGTACGATCCATTCTAATTCATTCGCACGATCCATTCTAATTCATTCGTACAATCCATTCTAATTCATTCGCACGAATGTATCCATTCTAATTCATTCTACGATCCATTCTAATTCATTCGCACGATCCATTCTAATTCATTCGTACGATACAATCTAATTCATTCGTATGATCCATTCTAATTCAGTCGTACAATCCATTCTAATTCATTCGAACGATCCATTCTAATTCATTCGCACGATCCATTCTAATTCATTCGCACGATCAATTCTAATTCATTCATATGATCCATTCTAATTCATTCGCACGATCCATTGTAATTCATTCGCACGATCCATTCTAATTCATTCGTACGATCCATTCTAATTCATTCGCACGAATGTATCCATTCTAATTCATTCGTACGATCTATTCTAATTCAGTCGTACGATCGATTCTAATTCATTCGTACGATCCATTCTAATTCATTCGCATGATCCAATCTAATTCATTCGTACGATCCATTCTAATTCATTCGTACGATCCATTCTAATTCATTCGCACGATCCATTCTATTTCATTCGTACGATCCATTCTAATTCATTCGCTCGAATGTATCCATTCTAATTCATTCGTACGATCTATTCTAATTCAGTTGCACGATCCAATCTAATTCATTCGTACGATCCATTCTTATTCATTCGTACGATCCATTCTAATTCATTCGTACGATCCATTCTAATTCATTCGCACGATCCATCCTAATTCATTCGTACGATACAATCTAATTCATTCGTACGATCCATTCTAATTCATTCGTACGATCCATTCTAATTCATTCGTACGAACCATACAAATTCATTCATAAGAATGTATTCATTCTAATTCATTCGTACGATCCATTCTAATTCATTCGCATGATCCAATCTAATTCATTCGTATGATCCATTCTAATTCAGTCGTACAATCCATTCTAATTAATTCGTACGATCCATTCTAATTCATTCGCACGAATGTATTTATTCTAATTCATTCGTACGATCTATTCTAATTAATTCGCATGATCCATTCTAATTCATTAATACGATCCATTCTAATTCTTTCAAATGATCCATTCTAATTCATTCACACAATCCAATCTAATTCATTCGTACGATCCATTCTAATTCATTCGCATGATCCATTCTAATTCATTCGCACGATCCATTCTAATTCATTCGTACGATCCATTCTAATTCATTCGCACGAATGTATCCATTCTAATTCATTCGTACAATCAATTCTAATTCATTCGTACGATCCATTCTAATTCATTCGTACGATCCATTCTAATTCATTCGTACGATACAATCTAATTCATTCGTATGATCCATTCTAATTCAGTCGTACAATCCATTCTAATTCATTCGTACGATCCATTCTAATTCATTCGCATGATCCATTCTAATTCATTCGCACGATCAATTCTAATTCATTCATATGATCCGTTCTAATTCATTCGCATGATCCATTCTAATTCATTCGTACGATCCATTCTAATTCATTCGCACGAATGTATCCATTCTAATTCATTCGTACGATCTATTCTAATTCAGTCGTACGATCGATTCTAATTCATTCGTACGATCCATTCTAATTCATTCGTACGATACAATCTAATTCATTCGTACGATCCATTCTAATTCATTCGTATGATTTATTGTAATTCATTCGCACGATCCATTCTAATTCATTCATACATCCATTCTAATTCATTCGTACGATCGATTCTAATTCATTCGTACGATCCATTCTAATTCATTCGCACGATCAATTCTAATTCATTCATATGATCCATTCTAATTCATTCGCACGATCCATTCTAATTCATTCGTACGATCCATTCTAATTCATTCACACGAATGTATCCATTCTAATTCATTCGTACGATCTATTCTAATTCAGTCGTACGATCGATTCTAATTCATTCGTACGATCCATTCTAATTCATTCGCACGATCCAATCTAATTCATTCGTACGATCCATTCTAATTCATTCGTACGATCCATTCTAATTCATTCGCACGATCCATTCTAATTCATTCGTACAATCAATTCTAATTCATTCGCACGAATGTATCCATTCAAATTCATTTGTACGATCTATTCTAATTCATTCGTACGATCCATTCTAATTCATTCGCATGATCCACTCTAATTCATTCGTATGATACAATCTAATTCATACTTATGATCCATTCTAATTCAGTCGTACAATCCTTTCTAATTCATTCATACGAACCATTCTAATGGATCGTACGAATGAATTAGAATGGATATATTCGTACGAATGAATTAGAATGGATCATACGAATGAATTAGAATGGATCATGCGAATGAATTAGAATGGATCGTACGAATGAATTAGAATGGATACATTTGTGTGAATGAATTAGAATGGATCGTACGAATGAGTAAGAATGGATCGTACGAATGAATTAGAATGGATACATTCGTGCGAATGAATTAGAATGGATCGTACGAATGAATTAGAATGGATCGTGCGAATGAATTAGAATGGATCGTACGACTGAATTAGAATAGATCATACGAATGAATTAGAATGGATCGTACGAATGAATTAGAATGGATCGTACGAATGAATTAGAATGGATCGTACGACTGAATTAGAATGGATCGTACGAATGAAATAGAATGGATCGTACGAATGAATTAGATTGTATCGTCCGAATGGATCTAACGATTGTACGATCCATTCTAATCCAATCTAATTCATTCGTATGATCCATTCTAATTCATTCGCACGATCCATTCTAATTCATTCGCACGAATGTATCTATTATAATTTATTCGTACGATCTATTCTAATTCATTCGCACGATCCATTCTAATTCATTCATACGATCCATTCTAATTCATTTGTACGATCTATTCTAATTCATTCGTACGAATGAATTAGAATGGATCGTACGAATGAACTAGATTGTACGAATGAATTAGAATGGATCGTACGAATGAGTAAGAATGGATCGTACGAATGAATTAGAATGGATCGTACGAATGAATTGGAATGGATCGTACGAATGAATTAGAATGGATCGTATGAATGAATTAGAATGGATCGTACGAATGAATTAGAATAGATTGTACGAATGAATTAGAATGGATACATTCGTGCGAATGTATTAGAATGGATCGTACGAATGAATTAAAATGGATCGTACGAATGATATAGAATGGATCGTGCGAATGAATTAGAATGGATCGTGCGAATGAAGTAGAATGGATCGTACGAATGAATTAGAATGGATCGCACGAATGAATTAGATTGGATTGTGTGAATGAATTAGAATGGATCGTATGAATGAATTAGAATAGATCGTACGAATGAATTAGAATAGATCGTATGAATGAATTAGAATGGATCGTATGAATGAATGGATCGTATGAATGAATTAGATTGTATCGTACGAATGAATTAGAATGGATCGCACGAAGGTATCTATTCTAATTCATTCAAACGATCTACTCTAATTCATTCGCACGAATGTATCCATTCTAATTCATTCGTACGATCCATTAGAATGGTTCGTATGAATGAATTAGAAAGGATTGTACGACTGAATTAGAATGGATCGTACGAATGAATTAGAATGGATCGTGCGAATGAATTAGAATGGATAGTACGAATGAATTAGAATGGATCGTACGAATGAATTAGAATGGATCATATGAATGAATTAGAATGGATACATTCGTGCGAATGAATTAGAATGGATTGTACGAATGAATTAGAATGGATCGTGCGAATGAATTAGAATGGATCGTACGAATGAATTAGAATGGATCGTACGAATGAATTAGATTGGATCGTGCGAATGAATTAGAATGGATCGTACGAATGAATTAGAATCGATCGTACGAATGAATTAGAATAGATCGTACGAATGAATTAGAATGGATACATTCGTGCGTACGAATGAATTAGAATGGATTGTACGAATGAATTAGATTGTATCGTACGAATGAATTAGAATGGATCGTGCGAATGAATTAGAATGGATCGTACGAATGAATTAGAATGGATCGTAGGAATGAATTAGAATGGATCGTGCGAATGAATTAGAATGGATCGTATGAATGAATTTGAATGGATCGTGCGAATGAATTAGAATGGATCGTACAAAGAAATTAGAATGGATCGTACGAATGAATTTGATTGGATCGTGCGAATGAATTAGAATGGATCGTACGAATGAATTAGAATGGATCTTACGAAAGAATTAGAATGGATCGTGTTAATGAATTAGAATGGATCGTACGAATGAATTAGAATAGATTGTGCGAATGAATTAGAATGGATCGTACGAATAAATTAGAATGTATCCAATCTAATTCATTCGTACGATCCATTTAATTCATTCGTACGATCCATTCTAATTCATTCGTACGATCCATTCTAATTCATTCGCACGATCCATTCTAATTCATTCTTACCATCTATTCTAATTCATTCGCACGAATGTATCCATTCTAATTCATTCGTACGATCCATTCAAATTCATTCGCATGATCCAATCTAATTCATTCGTACGATCCATTCTAATTCATTCGTACGACCCATTCTAATTCATTCGCACGATCCATCTAATCCATTCGTACGATCCATTCTAATTCATTCACACGAATATATCCATTCTAATTCATTTGTACGATCTATTCTAATTCATTCGCACGATCCATTCTAATTCATTCGTACGATCCATTCTAATTCATTCGCACGATCCATTCTAATTCATTCGTAAAATACAATCTAATTCATTCGTACGATCCATTCTAATTCATTCGCACGAATATATTCATTCTAATTCATTCGTACGATCCATTCTAATTCATTCGCACGATCCATTCTAATTCATTCGTACGATCCATTCTAATTCATTCGCACAAATATATCCATTCTAATTCATTCGTACGATCTGTTCTAATTCTTTCGCACGATCCATTCTAATTCATTCATACGATCGATTCTAATTCATTCGTACGAACCATTCTAATTCATTCGCACGATCCATTCTAATTCATTCGTACGATACAATCTAATTCATTCGTATGATCCATTCTAATTCAGTCGTACAATCCATTCTAATTCATTCATACAAACCATACAAAATCATTCGTAAGAATATATTCATTCTAATTCATTCGCACGATCCATTCTAATTCATTTGCACGAATGTATCCATTCTAATTCATTCGTACGATCTATTCTAATTCATTCGCACGATCCATTCTAATTCATTCATACGATCCATTCTAATTCATTCGTACGATCCATTCTAATTCATTCGTACGATCAATTCTAATTCATTCGCATGAATGTATCCATTCTAATTCATTCGTACTATCCATTCTAATTTATTCGCACGATCCAATCTAATTCATTCGCACGATCCATTCTATTTCATTCGTACGATCCATTCTAGTTCATTCGTACGATCCATTCTAATTCATTCGCACGATCCTTTCAAATTCATTCGTACAATCCATTCTATTTCTTTCGTACGATCCATTCTTACTCATTCGTACGATCCATTCTAATTCATTCGCACGAATATATCCATTCTAATTCATTCGTACGATCCATTCTTATTCATTCGCACGAATGTATCCATTCTAATTCATTCGTAAGATCTATTCTAATTCATTCACACGATCCATTCTAATTCATTCATACGATCCATTTTAATTCATTTATATGATCCATTCTAATTCATTCGCACGAATGTATCCATTCTAATTCATTCGTACGATCCATTCTAATTCATTTGTACGATCCATTCTAATTCATTCGCATGATCCATTCTAATTCATTCGTACGATCCATTATAATTCAGTCGTACAATCCATTCTAATTCATTCCTAAGATCCATTCTAATTCATTCGCACAAATATATCCATTCTACTTTATTCGTACGATCCATTGTAGTTCATTCGTACGATCCATTCTAATTCATTCGCACGATCCATTCAAATTCATTCGTACGATCAATTCTATTTCATTCGTACGATCCATTTTATTTCATTCGTACGATCCATTCTTACTCATTCGTACGATCCATTCTAATTCATTCGTACGATCCATTCTAATTCATTCATACGATCCATTCTTACTCATTCGTACGATCCATTCTAATTCATTCGCACGAATGTATCCATTCTAATTCATTCGTACGATCGATTCTAATTCATTCGCACGATCCATTCAAATTCATTCGTACGATCCATTCCATTTCATTCGTACGATCCATTCTTACTCATTTGTACGATCCATTCTAATTCTTTCGCACGAATGTATCCATTCTAATTCATTCGTACGATCCATTCTAATTCATTCGTACGATCCATTCTATTTCATTCGCACAAGCCATTATAATTCATTCGTACAATCCATTCTAATTCATTCGTACGATCCATTCTAATTCATTCATACGAATGTATCCATTCTAATTCATCCGTACGATACAATCTAATTCATTCGTATGATCCATTCTAATTCAGTCGTACAATCCATTCTAATTCATTCGTACGATCCATTCTAATTCACTCATACGATCCATTCTAATTCATTCGCACGATCCATTCTAATTCATTCGTACGATCCATTCTAATTCATTCGCATGAATGTATCCATCCTAATTCATTCGTACAATCCATTCTAATTCATTCGCACGATCCATTCTAATTCATTCGTCTGATTCATTCTAATTCATTCGTACGATCCATTCTAATTCATTCTAATGGATTGTACGACTGAATTAGAATGGATCATACGAATGAATTAGATTGTATTATACAAATGAATTAGAATGGATCGTACGAATGAAATAGAATGGATCGCACGAATGAAATAGAATGGATCGTACGAATGAATTTGAATGGATCGTGCGAATGAATTAGAATGGATCGTACAAATGAACTAGAATGGATCGTACGAATGAAGTAGAATGGATACATTCGTGAGATCCATTCTAATTCATTCGTACGATTCATTCTAATTCATTCGCACGAATGTATCCATTCTAATTCATTCGTACGATCTATTCTAATTCATTCGCACGATCCATTCTATTTCATTCATACGATCCATTCTAATTCATTCATATGATCCATTCTAATTCATTCGCACGATCCATTCTAATTCATTCGTACGATACAATCTAATTCATTCGTATGATCCATTCTAATTCAGTCGTACAATCCATTCTAATTCATTCATACGAACCATACAAATTCATTCGTAAGAATGTATTCATTCTAATTCATTCATACGATCCATTCTAATTCATTCGCATGATCCATTCTAATTCATTCGTACGATCCATTCTAATTCAGTCGTACAATCCATTCTAATTCATTCGTACGATCCAATCTAATTCATTTGCACGAATGTATCCATTCTACTTCATTCGTACGATCCATTCTAGTTCATTCGTACGATCCATTCTAATTCATTCATAAGAATGGATCGTGCGAATGAATTAGAATGGATTAGAATGGATCGTACTAATGAATTAGAATGGATCATAGAATGGATCGTACGAATGAAATAGAATGGATCCATTCTAATTCGTACGATCCATTCTAATTCATTCGCACGATCCATTCTAATTCGTTCGTACGATCCATTCTAATTCATTCATACGATCCATTCTAATTCATTCGTACGATCCATTCTAATTCATTCGCACGATCTATTCTAATTCATTCATATGATCCATTCTAATTGATTCGCACGATCCATTCTAATTCATTCGTACGATCCATTCTAATTCATTCGCACGAATGTATCCATTCTAATTCATTCGTACGATCTATTCTAATTCAGTCGTACGATCGATTCTAATTCATTCGTACGATCCATTCTAATTCATTCGCACGATCCAATCTAATTCATTCGTACGATCCATTCTAATTCATTCGTACGATCCATTCTAATTCATTCGCACGATCCATTCTAATTCATTCGTACAATCCTTTCTAATTCATTCGCACGAATGTATCCATTCTAATTCATTCGTACGATCCATTCTAATTCATTTGTACGATCTATTCTAATTCATTCGTACGATCCATTATAATTCATTCGCATGATCCATTCTAATTTATTCGTACGATACAATCTAATTCATACGTATGATCCATTCTAATTCAGTCGTACAATCCTTTCTAATTAATTCATACGAACCATTCTAATGGATCGTACGAATGAATTAGAATGGATACATTCGTGCGAATGAATTAGAATAGATCGTATGAATGAATTAGAATAGATACCTTCATGCGATCCATTCTAATTCATTCGTACGATCCATTCTAATTCATTTGTACGATACATTCTAATTCATTCGTACGATACAATCTAATTCATTCGAACGATCCATTCTAATTCATTCGTGTGATCCATTCTAATTCATTCTAATGGATCGTGGTAATGAATTAGATTGTATCGTATGAATTAGAATTAATCGTTTGTATCATACAAATTAGAATGAATGATTACAAATTCATTCGTAAGAATGAATTCATTCTAAGATCCAATCTAATTCATTCGCACTAATGGATCGTGCGAATGAATTAGAATGGATCGTACGAATGAATTAGAATGGATACATTCGTGCGAATGAATTAGAATGGATTGTACGAATGGATCTATTCGCACGATCCATTAGAATGAGTAATTCATTCATAAGATCCATTCTAATCCATTCTAATTCTATTCTATGATCCATTCTAATTCATTCGTATGATCCATTAGAATGGTTCGTATGAATGAATTAGAAAGGATTGTACGACTGAATTAGAATGGATCATACGTATGAATTAGATTGTATCGTACGAATGAATTAGAATGGATCATGCGAATGAATTAGAATGGATCGTACGAATGAATTAGAATAGATCGTACAAATGAATTAGAATGGATCGTACGAATGAATTAGAATGGATACATTAGTGCGAATGAATTAGAATGGATTGTACGAATGAATTAGAATGGATCGTGCGAATGAATTAGAATGGATCGTACGAATGAATTAGAATGGATCGTACGAATGAATTAGATTGGATCGTGCGAATGAATTAGAATGGATCGTACGAATGAATTAGAATTGATCGTACGACTGAATTAGAATAGATCGTACAAATGAATTAGAATGGATACATTCGTGCGAATGAATTAGAATGGATCGTACGAATGAATTAGAATGGATCGTGCGAATGAATTAGAATGGATCATATGAATGAATTAGAATTGATCGTGCGAATGAATTAGAATGGATCGTACGAATGAATTAGAATCGATCGTACGAATGAATTAGAATGGATGTATGAATAAATTAGATTGGATCGTGCGAATGAATTACAATAGATCGTACGAATGAATTAGAATGGATCGTACGAATGAATTAGAATCGATCATACTACTGAATTAGAATAGATCGTACGAATGAATTAGAATGGATACTGTTCGGGGGATTTTTCGCTGGACCGTGCGGGCTGCCTGCAAGACAAAGAAAAGAGAACGTAAGAACGGCTGGCTCCCTTAGGAGCGCAGACCCTCCGACGCTCAAGTCAGTCACGGTGGCACAACGGCGAGCTGCGGTATACCAAAGTGGTAGGGAAAAGGATTTCGAACCTGTACTATAGAGCCTGGGGGTGAGCATTTATAGCAACCAGCGACCTACCGTGGCCCGACACGTGGAGATTCTTCCAGGGCCTTCTAGACCCCCACGTTCTGGCTCGCGTGGGTCTGACAGTCCTTGGTACTCGCGCCCTGACATTCTGTCGTCAAGCCTGCCAGACGGTTTGAGTGGGGGAGGGAATCTTTCTTGTCGTGGCCAGGTGGCCATTCTGGAATGTTCAAGTCCGGGCGGTCTCAGGGAGGAAGCGAAAGCCAGCTCGCCCGGTACTGCTCCGTCCTTTGGTCCATATTTATCAAGAGTCATACCTCGCAGGGGCAACCTCTCCAATAAACAGGGGTCGGGGCAAGCTCCAGAGCGAGCTAAGCGAGCCCCCGAGCGAGCTTGGCGGACTCTTGAGAGAGCTTAAGTGAGCTCCGGAGCGAGCTTGGCGAGCTCCTGAGAGAGCTTAGGCGAGCTCCTGAACGAGCTTGGCGAGCTCCTGGGCGAGCTTGTGCGAGCTCCTGAGCGAGCTTGTGTGAGCTCCTGAGCGAGCTCTTTGCCTAAAACACCTTCGGCCGAATGTGGAGCTCGCTCCCTATCAAAGTGACTTGGTTAGCATGGGAGGGGGAGGGCGAGCTCCTGGGCGAGTTCCCCACCCCTTGGAATTCTGGGGTCTATGAGATCCACGGGCAAGGGCGAACTTGGGCGAGCTCCTGCATGAGCTAGGGGCGAGCTCCTGCATGAGCTAGGTGCGTTTGCGGTGCCGATGTCTTTGTTATGCATGACGGTCTAACTCCCGCTACCACTGCAAGCGAGCTCATAAACGAGCTTAGGCGAGCTTCTGAGCGAGCTTAGGCGGGCTCCTGGGCTAGCTTGGCGAGCTCCCGAGCGAGCTTAGGTGGGCTCCGGGGCGAGCATGGCGAGCTCCCGAACGAGCTTAGGCAGGCTCCTGGGCGAGTTCCCCACCCCTTGGAATCCTAGGGTCCATGAGATCCATAGGCAAGGGCGAACCTGGGTGAGCTCCGGGGCGAGCTTAGGCGAGCTCCTAAGAGTGCGAACCCCAGGGCAGATTTCAGCTACCCCCAACATTACCCCCTCCTGAGGGAGCGACCAAGGAGACTTTGGCGCTTGCTCAGGAGTCTTATTGCACACGACGGTCGAATTGGGAGTTCTAGTTACTTGCGACCTTCACCCGGGGAGATGCGAGCACCAACCATGGGCGGTCTGCGCCGAGAGCTTTGACTGTCAGTATTTCACAAACGCTGGGCGGGCCACGAGCGATCTCTTTCCGATACGAGCGTGTCACATGCGGTCAGGGTCTGCCTCGAGCGAGCTGCGGCACCTGCCGCGAGCGGTCTGCGTCGAGAGTTTTGACTCTCAGTACTTCTCAAACGCTGGGCGGGCCACGAGCATCAGCCACGAGCGATCTCCTTCCGATGCGAGCCTGTCACATGCGGTCAGGGTCTGCTTCGGGCGAGCTTGGGCGCCTGCCGTGGGCGGTCTGCGCCGAGAGCTTTGACTGCCAGTATTTCTCAAACGCCGGGCGGGCCATGAGCATCAGCCACGAGCGATCTCCTTCCGATGCGAGCCTGTCTCATGCGGTCAGGGTCTGCTTCGGGCGAGCTTGGGCGCCTGCCGTGGGCGGTCTGCGCCGAGAGCTTTGACTCCCAGTATGTCACAAACGCTGGACGGGCCGGGAGCGTCAGCCACGAGCGATCTCCTTCCGGTGCGAGCTCATCACACGCGGTCAGGGTCTGCCTCGGGCGAGCTGCTGGCACCAGCCGTGGGCGATCTTGTGACTTAGGTATCGCACCGAATCTCCAACGGTCGCTTCACCTTAAATACGGCGCGAGGCTCAATGCTGATACAGCGAATCTCATCATGAGATCCCGATCGGCGCGAGACATGTGTCTTCTCCTCATTCGCCCTCCTTTTGTCAGTAAATGATAGTGTCGGCACCGGCGCAGCTTTTTCCACGCGTGGCCCACGTGGTGCTTGACGATTGGAAAGAAATAAGCTATCGTTTCGATCGCCGTCATGTCGCCTCGCCACGCGCGCTTGGGCATTAACTGCGGATCGATTCACCTGTCTCTCACTTGCCTATAAATAGGGGACGGGGGGCGATTTTTACCGCTGCGTGAAAAACAGCTCTCCCTTCCCCCTTTGCCTTCTGCTCGCAGCTTGCTTGCGCCCTCCCGCTCATGGCTTCCTCTGCCGCTGCTGCTTCTTCAGCTGCCGCTGCTGCTGCGCCCTCCCGAGAGGGGCCTCTAAATGTCGCCCCCATCTCGGTGCGGGCTCCGGGCTCAGGGGAAGGGGCACCTCCGAAGGAGCCCGTCGTCGTTTGGTTCCATGCCATCGGGGGTGCGCTCATCCCCGATAGCTTGCGAACCACGGTGGGCATTCCCCAAGAGCTCACCATTCTTCCTCTTCCGAGCTCCGGGAGGGCGCTCTCGGGGACCGTGGTCTCCGTGGGGCAGCTATGGTCAGGGCTCCGGCTGCCCCTGAACCATCTGGCCAGCGAGCTCCTGGAACTGGCGGGCTTATGCCCCGCCCAGCTTCCGGGAAACTCGTAGGGGATCCTCTATGGGCTTGCTCGCATCGAGGAAGCCCTAAACGTTAGGATCCCCCTAGCCTACCTCCTGAAGAAGTGGTTCCTCAAACCGGGGCCCTTCTTCGGCGAGGTAGACTGTGGACAGTTCTACCTCATGGGCCGCTCCGGCGAGGTGCTTCTGTTCACCGCCGTCGAGAACAAAGACCGGTACTGGAAAGCGTACCCGTTCGTGATCGATGGCGAGTGGCGAGGTCCTCGAGCCGGTGTCCCCTCTCTTCCCGGCAGACCGCCTCTCCCTGTCTTCAAGGAGATCGCGGAGTACCGGGCAAAGGGGAAGAAGTGCATCGCCGCAGCCCGCGAAAGATCGCTCGACGAGGCGATTCTGGACTTTCTCGGGGGTCGAACCCTCGAAAAGGTCCTCCCACCGGACTTCTCCTTCCTCTGGAAGGATCTACGGACCGGAACCATCACCACCCGACAGAAGATGATGCGGAGGAAGGTCGCGGTCTCCCGGCCTGCTACCGCGACCTCCGCCGCAGGGACCTCGGCGAGGAAGGGGAAGAAGCGGGCTTCCCCCATCCAGGTCGCCGACAAGGACACCCTCGAGATGCTCCACAAGGAGGATGTCGCGCCACCGCCGCCACCAACCCGCGAAGCAGCCCCAGGTCAGGCGACCTCTCTTTCTGTTATTTCTCCGAGGGCCCCAGTTCCGGAGCCTCGGCGACGTCGCATTTCCTTCGTCGAGCCCGAGGATCCGCGCGTCGAGCTTCTTCTCAGCATGGCGGAAGTAGAGTCCCCTATGGCTGAAGTGCTGATGCACGAGTTCCCAGGCGATCTGACTAAGACTTTGTTTGTTGCGGTGATGAATCCAGAGGGCGCCTCGCAGAAGAAGGCAAGGAAGAAGAAGACCCCCTCAGCCCGCCCATCGGGAGAGGACAACACTGTTTGGGAGGCTCGCGAAGCCTTCCAACAGGTCCTCGAGGAGCGGAGGAAGGCCGCCCTCGCGGAGGCGGGCTTGGGATCAGCTGACGATCTCAGCACGACCTCTAGCTCAGACGACGAGGAGCGGGCCACGGAAGATGAGCCCGCGGCTACAATTGCGGGGCTTCCCCCGCCTTTCGAGGGACCAGCTCCGGCGGGCTCAACCCTTTCGCTCACTCCGAGTGCGACACCAACACCGACTGCGTGCCCAGCACGCCCGCGCCCACGCTTGCGCCCTCTGCTGCCAGCGCGCCTACTGCCCCCGAGCCCGCGCCCGAGCCCACGCCTGCGCCCGCGCCCGACCCCGCGCCTGCCAGCACGCCTGCCCTCGGCGCGTCCGCGCCCGAGCCCGCTCCCGCGCCCGCGTCTGCCCTCAGCGCGCCCGCGCCCGAACCCGTGCCTGCGCCCGAGCCCGCGCCTGTGCCCGCGCCTTCCCTCAGCGCGCCCGCGCTTGAGCCCGTGCCTGCGCCCGAGCCCGCGCCCGTGCCTGCCCTCAGCGCGCCCGAGCCCGCGCCTATGGCTCCTAGCGCACCCGCGCCTGAGCCCGCGCCTGCTACTCTTGAGGTTCCTCCTCTCTCGGAGCTGGGCGGGTTGGTCTACTGGTCTCCGGACCTAGGGGCCATCCTGGACGACCTTCCGTGCTCCAGCTCGGAAGCCTCGGACCCGAACTTACCGGGGCAAAGGGGAGCCGCCGTGCCTTCCCCTATCAACGAAGGGGTTGCCGGTGCTCAAGGGGCCGAGCCCGCCGCGGCCGCCATCAGTGCGCCCCCTCCAGCTGCTCCCATCGAGGCGAGCCAAGCGGGCTCCTCCTCTGGCGGTCCCGAGCGCGCCCCTTTCTTCATGCGGGAGATCCTGGGACGTAACATCTTCGCCCGGACTCCCTACATCGCTCTCATCAACCGACTCCTCGAGGTAAGATTACCTTCATACTTCTTTGTCCCAAACCCCTGTTTTAACTTCTAACTCTTTAACTGTTTTCCCTTTCCGTAGGTAGAGTGCGTCAGCCGGGCTCTCGCCGACGAGGTCGCGGGCGTCGCGGGGGACACCGTCGTCCTCTACGATGACACTCTCCATGACTCGGAGAGGAGAGTAGATGAGCACATCCTCCGTATTCGCCAGATGGACCGGTCGGGCGAGCTGCAGGCTGAAGTGGATCGGCTGCGCCAGCAGGTCGCCTCCTCTAACACGGAGGTTGACGAACTGCACCAGCGGGCCGCCACCTTTACCACCACGCTAGCTTCGGCTGAGGACGCCCGCGACCGCGCCCTATCCGATATGCAAGGGGCCCGTCGAGCTGAAGAGGCCGCCCAAAAGGAAATCTCCGAGCTTCGACGTCAGTTGGCGGCTTCTAGGGATGAGATCGCGTCTCTGAGGGAAACGCATCTCCAAGATCTCCACTCTCAGCAAAGCCGTCTCCAGGCGCAGCTCGTCGAGCTCCTTCGGAAAGGCGTGCTCGATGCCATCGAGAAGTACAAGGCCGAAAGGTCGAAAAAGAGGAAGCGCGGCGATGACGACAGGGCGGGTGCTGGCCCAGCCTAGGGTCTCTCTTGTAACCCTGTTGTAATTTTCAAAAATGAATGAAATGTTCTCTTTGAGCTTGCCTCTATGTTTCTTTCTTTCTCTGTGCCACTTATGAGTCCGCTCTAGGAGTTCGCAGCGATCTCGAGAGTGATACCCCGGGCGAGGCAACTAATTCGATTCAACCTTTTATTTTGAAATATATGCAAACGAAAAACTCGGCATGCTCGCAAAAACTCAATAGTCTCTGAGCCCGGAAAACGTTTAAGCGAACCAAAAGACTTCAAAAACTTCCCTACACTCAGAGACTTAAACCATTTTTATTTTTAAAGGAAACTAATAAGTGCTAGCTACCCCTGCCCGGTTAATTTCTCTCGATGATCCTGTTTGGCGGGCTCGCCCTTCGAGGGGTTTGCCAACGCCAGGATGCTTCCGTTCATGGCAGGTGAACGCGAAGGATCCTGGTTAGGTTTAGAGTCCACTAGGCAGCGGACTTCCCCGGGAAGCTCAAGGTCGCCCACTGGCTGCCTCTGAGGATCCCGGTCTTGCTTTAAGTCCGCACAACGGCGGACTGCACCGGGAAGCTCAAGGTCGCCCACTAGCTGCCTCTGAGGATCCCGGTCTTGCTTTAAGTCCGCACGACGGCGGACTGCCCCGGGAAGCTCAAGGTCGCCCACTGGCTGCCTCTGAGGATCCCGGTCTTGCTTTAAGTCCGCACAACGGCGGACTGCACACTATAGATCATGCGGGCTCTGTCTGCGCCGAGCTTCCTAGTTAAATTGTTGAAAAACTCCATCGTTCATTCATAACTTCTTCAGAAGATGATTTACAAAAATTCCTCTAGGCATAAAACTTGCGAAGGTGCAGAGCGTTCCAAGGTCGCTCTAACAGGTTGCCTCCAGCGGTCATCAACCGGTAAGCCCCCGAGCTTCCTGCTTCGTGTATTATGTACGGGCCTTCCCAGTTCGCCGCGAGCTTTCCTGCATTAGGCTATTGTGTGTTTGCGAACACCTTTCTCATCACCAGATCGCCGGCCTTGAATGCCCGATGGCGGACTCTCTTATCATAGGCGCGCTTCATTTCCTGTCTATATCCGGCGAGGTGTAGATCGGCGCGCTCTCGTCTTTCTTCGAGCTGATCAAGAGAGTCGACGAGCAGTTTGTCGTTGTCGACCTCCGCCGACGCAAGCCTTCTTTCAGTGGGCAGCTCGGCCTCTATGGGTAGCACGGCTTCGCAACCAAAAGTGAGACTGAAAGGGGAT
Organism: Chamaelirium japonicum; assembly: GCA_947650365.1. Taxonomy (NCBI): domain Eukaryota; kingdom Viridiplantae; phylum Streptophyta; class Magnoliopsida; order Liliales; family Melanthiaceae; genus Chamaelirium; species Chamaelirium japonicum. The sequence continues at coordinate 536,568 of CANTAL010000149.1, forward strand.
TCGTTAGTTGAGCGACGTGGAGTAGTGCGATAGGCCCACAAGACTCCATCGAGCTCCTGCTCCCACAATCCTTTTTTCCCTTCCAGCCTCTTCTTGAGGTTGTCCAAGATCACGCGATTCGTTGCTTCGGCCTGCCCATTGCTTTGAGGGTACCTTGGGGAAGAGAATCTTAGGTCGACTCCATATTCAACACAAAAGCTTCTGATCAAGCGATTGTCGAACTGGCGACCATTGTCGGTGATAAGTACCCGAGGCAGACCGAACCGGCAGAAAATATTCTTCCAAAGGAAGTCTTTTACCTGCTTCTCGCCTATCTTAGCTAGCGGGACCGCTTCCACCCATTTGGTGAAGTAGTCCGTAGCTACTAGGATGAATTTCTTTTACCGGGCTGACATAGGGAAAGGTCCCACAATGTCCAACCCCCATTGCTGGAAAGGCCAGGGGCTCGCCAGAGGATGCAGTTCTTTTACGGGCATATGGTTCGTGGTGGCGTGCTTCTGGCATTGGATGCACCTCTGGGCGACCTTCAAAGCGTCTTGCTCCAGAGTGGGCCACCAGTATCCTTGCCTTCGTACTTTCGCAGCAAGAGACCGCCCACCAGCGTGGTTTCCCAGCTCGCCAGAGTGAATGCACTTTAGAACTTCTTCGGTTTCCAGGCTCTCGACACAACGGAGACTTGGCCCGCCAAAGGATCTTCGAAAAAGGCGATCCCAGCGAATGAGATAGCGCCCAGTGCATTTCTCTACTCGCCGGGCTTCCTCTCTATCCTCTGGTAGCTCGCCCTTCTGGAGAAAGTGAAAAATGGGGGCGGTCCACCCGCTGGGTGGTACGTCGGCGGAGACTTGGTTAACAGCGGGCTCCATCAGTTGGAGCCGAGACTGATTTTGGACCTCGTTGAGAATCTGGCAAGCCTCTGATGTTCCCAGCAAAGAGGCGGCGTTTGCCAAAGCATCAGCTCGCCTATTATCGGCCCGCGGAATTTGCTCGAAGGAGATCTTTTCGAACTCCGCGGCCTTGTACTTCACCAGATCCATATAGCCCGCCATTCGTGCATCCCGGGAGGCGTACTCCCCATTGATTTGGCAAATAATTAGCTGGGAATCACTAAAGACCTTCAAGCGTTTGGCGCCTACCTCTTGAGCGAGCTCCAGACCAGCCAGCAGCGCCTCGTATTCCGCCTCATTGTTGGTAGCGGCGAAATCCAGCCGGACTGATTTCTCCAGAAGTACCGACTGGGTGATCAGTGCGACCCCGATCCCAGCCCCCGAAGCATTGGAGGATCCATCGACGAATAATTCCCAGCCCGCCTCCTCTGAACGCTTAGTTGGAGGAAGCTCGCCTTGGTTGTCCAAGAACCTCGCCTTCCCCGGGTGTGCCTCAGTTGGCTCATCCTCCTGGTACTGGACCGGTTCTTCTATGGGGAAGTCCGCCAAGAAATCAGCGAGCGCCTGTCCTTTGACAGCAACTCATGGGACATACTCCAAACCATAGGCGGCGAGCTCGGCGGACCAACGGTAGAGTCTGCCGGCTACCGAGGGTCTGGAGAGCGCGCTCTTTAGAGGGTGCTCTGTGATGGCCTTGACAAGGTGCGCCGAGAAGTAGGGGTGGAGCTTTCTCGCGGTAAGGACCAAGGCCAATGCTACCTTCTCGATTGGTCGATACCGGAGCTCAGCGGGAAGCATTGTGTGGCTTACAAAGTAGACATGCCGCTCCACCTTTGCTTCTTCCACAACAAGGACCCCGCTCACCGCATTCTCAGTGACCGCAAGGTACACGCCGAGCTCGGCGCCCTCTGTGGGTGCCGCTAAGATCGGTGGGCTCGCCAGGTAGTCCTTGATCTTCTGGAAGGCGTGCTCGCACTTTTCATCCCAACAAATGCTCGCTCCTTTTCGTTGCAGCTCGAAAAGAGGTCGGCAATTGTCTGAGGATTTGGAGATGAAACGATTAAGCGCGGTGATTTGCCCGCTCAACCTCTGGACTTCCTGCCGGGTTCTTGGTGCAGGTATTTCGACAAGTGCTCGGATTTGCCCAGGGTCGGCCTCGATCCCCCTGTGGGTGACCAGGTACCCGAGGAATTTCCCAGAAGTCACCCCGAATGCGCACTTCGCCGGGTTTAGCCTCATTTGGTACTTTCTCAGTATCTCGAAGGTTTCGCGGAGATCGGCAACATGCGCCTCCCGCTCCCGACTCTTCACCAGGAGGTCGTCTACATAAACTTCGACGTTTTTGCCGATCTGATCTTTGAACATCTGAGTGACTAACCTTTGGTAGGTCGCTCCAGCGTTCTTAAGTCCGAACGGCATCACTCGATAGCAATATAGCTTCTGGTAGCCCGCTCCAGAGTAGAAGGCGGCCTTCTCCTGATCGTCGGCGTGGAGAGGTATCTGGTTATACCCAGAATATCCATCCATGAAGGACAGGGCCTGGAACCCGACAGCTGCGTCGACCAGCGCGCCTATTCTTGGAAGAGGAAAATCGTCCTTCGGGCATGCCTTATTGAGGTCGGAGAAGTCAATGCAGACTCTGACCGCTCCGTTCGTCTTAGGCACCGCCACGATATTGGAGATCCACTCGGGGAAGTGCGCCTCGCGGATGAAGCCAGCTCGCTCTAGCTTGTCTATCTCCGCTGCTACTGCAACGGACTTCGCAGCAGGTATGTGCCGAGCTTTCTGCTTGACCGACGGGAACTCCTTCATGGTGTGCAGACGATGACAGGCGACCTCCGAGTCAATCCCTGGCATGTCCGCGAAGCTCTAGGCGAATACGTCACGGTATTCCCTGAGTAAGTTGGTTATGGCCAGGACCTCGCCCTTGGTCAGCGAGGTCCCGAGGCTAACAACTCTTGGCCCTTCTTTGCCGCCAATGTCGACCTCTTGAAGTGGTTTGGCAACTGGAAAACTTCCTCATTTGGGGGTTGTCGGGCGACCTTCCTCCTCCAACTTAAGATCCACACCGCTCCCACCCGGGGGTGGAGTAGTGGACTTAAGCGAGGAGGCCCCCAGCGGGCTCCCCAGTAGCTCGCTCGTTGCGGGCGGTAATTGCTAGGAGGGTGCGGGCCTCTTGGCCTCGGCGACCTCCATGTCCATGAGGTGAAGAACATCCTGCTCGCATCGGGTAGCGGCTACCTGATCACCCCGAATTACTACGACCCCGCTCGTGGTCGGGAATTTGAGGGCCTGATGGTTGGGTGAAGAAACCGCATTCATTTGCCTTAGCCAAGGCCGCCCAAGGATGGCATTAAATGCGGAACTTCCGTCCACTACCGCGAAGCGGACTTGGCGAGCCTCCGGGCCCGCGGTCACAGTAAGGGTTATCTCCCCTGCCACTTTGGTGACCTCACCGGTGAATCCACTGAGGGAGCTCGTCGAGGGAGACAGGTCGGCAAGTCTCAACCCCATTCGCAGGTAGGCCGATAGAAAAAGGATGTCAACGGCGCTCCCCGAATCAACCAGAGCTCGCCTCACCTCGATGTTAGCCATCATCAGGCGTATGACGAGGGGGTCATTGTGGGGCGTAATGACCCCGATCATGTCATCTTCCGAAAACCAGAGAAAATCGCGGGCTTCCACCCTTGGTGCTTGAAGTAAAGTAGGAGTTAGTGAGACGGAAAATACCTTCTGTGCCCGCTCCATCTCCCTAACTCATCGGCGGGCTTCATTACTGGATCTCGGGCCGCTCAGCCGCCCGCTAATGGTATGGCAGATCGTCGGTCCTCCCGGGGGAGGCGGAGGCAGGGCGGGTTCAGCGGGCCCCGGGCGATCTCCCTCCCGAGGGGCCCGTGCCGGTATCACCTCGAACCTCCTTGGAGGCGAAATAAACTGGTTCAAATGGCCCTGGGTGACCAAATCCTCGAGGTGGTTCTTCAGAGCCCGGCATCTGTTAGTGTGATGCCCAGGGCTTCGATGAAAAGCGCACCGTCGCGAGTTGTCGGTAGAGCCGGGCTCTCCGACCTGCAAGGGTGGCGGGTACTGGAAGAAAGGTTTATTACGAATCTGATGAAAGATTTGTCCTGGCGAGTGGGTTAGCACGGTGAAGTCCCGCTCCCCGGGTCCCGGAGGCAGGCGCCAGTTCGCCGGCCTTCCAGCGACAGCCGCGGGGGCTTCAGCGGGCTGTACAGCAGGAGCTGCGGGCGGTCCGGGCAAAGGCACCGCCAGGGGCACCTCCCTCCTCTCCACGGCCTTAACGACAAGTGGTCGCAGGGCCGGAGGAGGTCGCTGCTCGACTGCCTTTCCCTTCCGGTCTAACACAGTGTCTTCGAGCTTGATGTGTTGCTGGACCAGGGCAAATAGTTCAACCATCGTGCGAGGATCTTTGATCACTAGAGCGTCATGAAGCTTGCCCCCGTCGGGGAGGGCGCTTCTGAAAGCACTCACCACGGTACGATCTTGGCCCGCCGCGTCTTCCAGAGCGAGGTAGGCGCTTCGGAATCACGTTGCGAAGCACTGGAGCGTCTCGCGAGCTGCCATGGTTAAGGTAAACAGAGACTCGATTCTCTTCGGGGGCTGCCTATTGCAGCGATACTGCTCCAGGAATAGCCTAGAGAGAGTTGGAAAGTCGGGGATAATGCCGGGCGGCAACTTGTGGAACCAGTTCAATGCCGAGCCGGTCAAACTGCTCGGGAATGCTCGGCACAAGACGTGGTCTTGGTCCCGGAAAAACAGAAGCTTTCTGTAAGCCAAGAGATGGTCAACGGGATCCTGCGACCCGTCGAACAATACAAACTTCGGGGGGGTCCAGTGGTGCGGAAAACCCCCTTGGTGGACCTCGCTGGTGAAAGGCGAACTACCTCCGTGGGCGACGAGGTCCTCCAGTAAATCTACTGGCGTACTAGATCGCTGCCAGTGCCCGGGGAGAACTCCCAGAGGCGGCTGCGCAGGTCCTAGGCGGTCTCGTACGCTCCCTTGTGGCAAGGTCGGTCCCACCCCGCGGCGACCCTCGGGGGCAACCGCTCGGCGGCCTCCTTGCCGTCTGTTCGGGGGATTTTTCGCTGGTCCGTGCGGGCTGCCTGCAAGACAAAGAAAAGAGAACGTGAGAACGGTTGGCTCCCTTAGGAGCGCAGACCCTCCGACGCTCAAGTCAGTCACGGTGGCACAACAGCGAGCTGCGGTATACCAAAGTGGTAGGGAAAAGGAATTCGAACCTCTACTATGGAGCCTGGGGGTGAGCATTTATAGCAATCGACGACCTACCGTACCCCGACACGTGGAGATTCTTCCAGGGCTTTCTAGACCCCCCACGTTCTGGCTCGCATGGGTCTGACAGTCCTTGGTACTCGCGCCCTGACATTCTGTCGCCAAGCCTGCCAGACGGTTTGAGTGGGGGAGGGAATCTTTCTTGTCGTGGCCAGGTGGCCATTCTGGAATGTTCGAGTCTGGGCGGTCTCAGGGAGGAAGCAAAGGCCAGCTCGCCCGGCACCTCTCCGTCCTTTCGCCCATATTTATCAAGAGTCGGACCTCGCGGGGGCAACCTTTTCGATAAACTGGGGTCAGGGCGAGCTTGTGCGAGCTCCTGAGAGAGCTTAGGCGAGCTCCTGGGCGCGTTTGGGCGAGCTCCTGGGAGAGCTTAGGCGAGCTCGTTCGAGAGCACGGGCGAGCTCCTGCGCGAGCTAGGCGAGTTCATGCAAGAGCATGGGCGAGCTACTTAGCGAGCTCTTGACCTTGGGCGAGCTCCTGTGCGAGCATGGGCGAGCTCATGCGAGAGCATGGGCGAGCTACTTAGCGAGCTCTTGACCTTGGGCGAGCTCCTGTGCGAGCATGGGCGAGCTCATGCGAGAGCATGGGTGAGCTACTTAGCGAGCTCTTGGCCTTGAGCCCCTTCAACCCAATGGGGATCTCGCTCCACTACCAAGGTGATTTTAGTGAGCACGGGGGCGAGAACTCCTACGGGGTCTGGGAGGAGCGAACTGCACTCAGATACAAGGTGTCCATCCAGCTCCCTGTGGGGGCGAGCTTCTTGCGGGCTGGGAGCGAGCTGCACTCAGATACAAGGGGTCCATCCAGCTCCCTGTGGGGGCGAGCTTCTTGCGGGTTGGAAAGGGGGCACGCTCGGCTTCCGAGGGTTCCAACTCCTGGACGGGCTCCCTCGCGAACTATATCTTAGGTGCGTTTGCAAGGCTATCCAAGATATGTGGTTTCTGACTACCCCCAACATTACCCCCTCCTGAGGGAGTGATCGAGGAAACTCGACGCTTGCTCAGGAGTCTTAGCGAATTCCTATCCCCGGCAATGTGCCTGATATCAATGTCTGCCGTAACAGTTTTCTTGTGGGGCGGAGATAGTAGCGATGGCGGCCTGCGCCGAGAGCTTTGACTGCCAGTATTTCATAAACGCTGGGCGGGCCACGAGCATCAGCCATGAGCGATCTCCTTCCGATGCGAGCTCCTTACATGCGGTCAGGGTCTGCTTCGGGCGAGCTTGGGCGCCTGCCGTAGGCGGTCTGCGCTGAGAGCTTTGACTGCCAATACTTCTCAAACACTGGGCGGGCCTGAAGCGTCAGCCACGAGCGATCTCCTTCCGATGCGAGCTTGTCATATGCGGCCATGGTCTGCCTCGGGCGAGCTACGGGCACCTGCCGCGAGCGGTCTGCGTCGAGAGCTTTGACTGCCAATACTTCTCAAACGCTGGGCGGGCCTGAAGCGTCAGCCACGAGCGATCTCCTTCCGATGCGAGCTTGTCACATGCGGCCAGGGTCTGCCTCGGGCGAGCTGCGGGCACCTGCCGCGAGTGGTCTGCGTCGAGAGTCTTGACTCCCAGTATTTCACAAACGCTGGGCGGGCCGGGAGCGTCAGCCGTGAGCGATTCCCTTCCGATGCGAGCTTGTCACATGCGGTCAGGGTCTGCCTCGAGCGAGCTGCGGGCACCTGCCGTGAGCGGTCTGCGCCGAGAGTTTTGACTCCCAGTATTTCACAAACGCCGGGCGGGCCGGGAGCGTCAGCCACGAGCGATCTCCTTCCGATGCGAGCTTGTCACATGCGGTCAGGGTCTGCCTCGAGCGAGCTGCGGGCACCTGCCGAGAGCGGTCTGCGCCGAGAGTTTTGAGTCCCAGTATTTCACAAACGCCGGGCGGGCCGGGAGCGTCAGCCACGAGCGATCTCCTTCCGGTGTGAGCTTGTCACACGCGGTCAGGGTCTGCTTCGGGCGAGCTTGGGCGCCAGCCGCGGGCGATCTTGTGACTTGGGTATCGCACCGAATCTCCAACGGTCGCTTCACCTTAACTGCGGCGCGAGGCTCAATGCTGATACAGCGAATCTCATCATGAGACCCCGATCGGTGTGAGACACGTGTCTCCTCCTCATTTGTCCCTTTTTCTGTCAATAAAGGACAGTGCTAGCGCCGGCGCAGCTTTTTCCACGCGTGGTCCACATGGCGCTCGACGATTGGAGAGAAGCGAGCTGTCGCTTTGATCGCCGTCACGTCGCCTCGCCGAGCGCGCTTGGGCATTAACTGCGGATCGATTCACCTGTCTCTCGCTTGCCTATAAATAGGGGATGGGGGGCAATTTTTACCACTGCGTGAAAAACAGCTCTCCCTTCTCCCTTTGCTTCTAGCTCTTTCAGCTCGCTTTAGCCCTTCTGCTCTCATGGCTTCCACTACTGACGTTGCTGCTGCTGCTGCTACCGCCCAGGCCGCCGAGCCCGCCACCGAAAGGGCGATGGTCTGGCTGCAAAACCCCGTCGGGGTGCCCGTCGGGGACAGTATCCGGGCGGCGATCGATCTCCCTCGGGAGATCCTCATCACCGAGATGCCACTCTCGGGGAGGCCGCCCCAGGGCACAGTAGCTTCTGTCGGGCTGCTGTGGTCCGGGCTGCGGTTCCCCCTGAGTCATCTCGCCGGGGAGCTCCTGGAGTTGACGGGGCTTTGTCCCGCCCAACTCTTAGGAAACTCCTAGGGGATACTCTATGGGCTGTCTCAGCTGGAGACCGCCCTGAAGGCGAGGATCCCACTGAGCTATCTGCTCAAAAAGTGGCTCCTCAAGCCCTCGCCGGTCTTCAGCTCCGCGGGCTGCGGCTACTTCTACCTTGTCGGGCGACCTGGTGAGGTGCTCCCCTTCTCCACCATCGAGAGCAAGGACCGCCACTGGAAGGACTATCCTTTCGTGGCGGTCGGCGACTGGCGCGGGCGGTTCAGCGGAGTCCCGGCTCACCCCGGGGCTCCCCCGACGGTGGTCTTCCGGGAGATCTCCTTCTACAAGGCGGGGAAGAAGAAGTGCATCGCTCCCGACAGGGAGCGATCTCTGGACGAGGCGATCCTTCATTACCTCAGTGGGCGGACTCCGGAGAAGATCACCGCTCCCGACTTCGCCTTCCAGCTGAAGGACGGGAAGACCGGCGCTATTCTGCTGAAGCAGAAGATCGTCCGGAAGAAGAAAGAGGAGGAGATCGGCGCTATTCCGCCGATGCAGAACGCTCCTCCCTCCAAAGGGGCCAGCAAGGGGGCCGGGAGCTCGGGAGGCAACCCCCGCAAGAAGACGGTCCGGAGGCGGGCTTCGCCCATCCGCCTCAACGACCCCGACACCATGGAGATGCTCCGCCAGGGCGAAGCTTCCGCTCCTCCGCAACCTCCTCGCCCGGACGCCGGCCCAGGTCAGCCTCCCGCCCCAACTCCAATTGTCCGCTGCAAGATCCAAATGGTTGAGCCCGACGACCCGAACATCGACCTCCCGCTTACCATGGCGGAAGTCGAATCCGAGATGGCTCAAATTTTAATGGGCTACTTCCTGGGCGATCTGACCGTCCCGCTTCGTGTAGCAGTGCTGACGCTGGAGATGGAGGCCCGCGGGAAGAAGAAGGCCAAGTGCGCGGGGCCCGCTCCTTCTAATGTCCAGGCGGAACGGTGGCGGAAAGCGCTGGAGGAGGCGGGCTTGGACTCGGAGCCTAGCTGGACGGACTCCGCGGAAGAGGCATCAGGCTGCGAGGAGGAAGAGCCCGCTCCTCAACCTTCCCGGGCGGAGCCTTCTGCTTCCGCCCAAGTGGAGAAGCCCCCGACTCCATCAGCTCCCGTACCAGGGCCGGGATCGAGCGGGCAGGAGCCTCCATCTCCCGCCGACGGGGCAGGGGTCCAGCAGGGCGAGTCCGACGCCGTCGCTACGACCTCCTTGCCGGCCTCGGCTCCAACTCCCGCGGCCTCTACATCGGCGACCGCTCCAGCTCCCGCCCCTCCGGCCTCGCCTCCTGCAGAAGGCCAGGAGGGAGTATGCTCCCAGCAGGGCTTAGGGGACCTGGTCTACAGGTCCCCTAGCTTTGTAGACATTGGCTCCGACTCCGAGTCCTTCAGCTCGGAGCCGGAGGCCAAGGGGGCCACCGCGGACCCTCCGAGCCCGCCAGGAGCCGGAGCTCGCCCGGGGGATGTGATAGCCCCCACTCCTCCCGTCGCGCCCCCTCCTTCCGGAGCTCCCGGGGGTCCCAGCGCGGGCTCCTCTGCGGAGGAGGGGAGGGCGCCCTACTACGTGCGGCAGCTGCTGGGCCGCAACGTTTTCGCGCGTGCTCCCTTTGCCTCCATAAGCGAACGCCTTGCCGAGGTACTCACCGCACCTGTCTTCGTACAAATGTTAGTCTCAATTCTTGCTAACTCTTCCTCCTTCCTTATGCAGGCGGAGAGGCAGAGCCAGGCGCTGGCCGCGGAGGTCGCTGGGGCCGGGAAAGCGCTGGTCGCCTTGTTCGACGATTCCCTTCGGGGGTCCGAGCGCAAGGTAGACGAGCACATCCACGAGCTTCAGCGAGCCAAGGGCTCCGAGGAGCTGAGGGCGGAGTCAGAGGCACTGCACCGCAGGGTCAAAGTCCTGGCGTCAGGTCTCGCCATGGTCGAGGTAGCCAAAGGCCTGTCCGCTACCGCCCTCCTCAAGGCCAAGGTGGAGCGAGACGAATCTGTGTCCGCCCGGGAGGTCGCACAGCAGGAGGCGGCTCAACTTCAAGGCGAGGTTGCTGCTCTGAAGACGGAGATCGCGGCTTTGAAGGAGACACACGCCAACGGCCTTCGGGCTCAGCAAGGTCGCCTCCAAGCCCAATTGGACGATCTCCTCAAGAAAGGCGCCCTGGCCGCTGTGGAGAAGTACAAGACCGAAAGGTCGAAGAAGCGGTGCCGAAGGGACGACAGCGGGGCGGAGACAAGCAAGCCTTGAGCTTGCAGCCTTGTAACTACTTTTGTAATTTTTGTCAATCAATGAAATTTATATCTTTTAGAGCTCGTCCATGCGTTCCTTTCTTTCTCTGTGTCGCTCACGAGTCCGCTTTAGGAGTTTCGCAGCGATCTCGAGAGTGATACCCCGGGCGAGGCAACTAATTCGATTCAACCTTTTTATTTTAAAGTATATGCAAACGAAAAACTCGGCATGCTCGAAAAAACGCGATTAGTCTCTGAGCCCGGAAAACGATAAGCAAACCAAACGATTTCAAAAACTTCCCTACACTCAGAGACTTAAACCATTTTTGTTTTTAAAGGAAACTAATTAGTGCTAGCTGCCCCCTGCCCGGTTAATTTCTCTCGATGATCCTGTTTGGCGGGCTCGCCCTTCGAGGGGTTTGCCAACGCCAGGATGTTTCCGTTCATGGCAGGTGAACGCGAAGGATCCTGGTTAAGTTTAGAGTCCACTAGGCAGCGGACTTCCCCGGGAAGCCCAAGGTCGCCCACTGGCTGCCTCTGAGGATCCCGGTCTTGCTTTAAGTCCGCACAACGGCGGACTGCCCCGGGAAGCTCAAGGTCGCCCACTGGCTGCCTCTGAGGATCCCGGTCTGGCTTTAAGTCCGCACAACGGCGGACTACCCCGGGAAGCTCAAGGTCGCCCACTGGCTACCTCTGAGGATCCCGGTTTTGCTTTAAGTCCGCACAACGGCGGACTGCCCCGGGAAGCTCAAGGTTGCCCACTGGCTGCCTCTGAGGATCTCGGTTTTGCTTTAAGTCCGCACAACGGCGGACTGCCCCGGGAAGCTCAAGGTTGCCCACTGTCTGCCTCTGAGGATCTCGGTTTTGCTTTAAGTCCGCACAACGGCGGACTGCACACTATAGATCATGCGGGCTCTATCTGCGCCGAGCTTCCTAGTTAAATTGTTGAAAACTTCCATCATTCATTCATAACCTCTTCAGAAGATAATTTACAAAAATTTCCTTAGGCATAGAACTTGCGAAGGTGCAGAGCGTTCCAAGGTCGCTCTAACAGGTCGCCTCCAGCGGTCATCAACCGGTAAGCCCCCGAGCTTCCTGCTTCGTGTATTATGTATGGGCCTTCCCAGTTCGCCGCGAGCTTTTCTGCATTAGGCTCTTGCGTGTTTGCGAACACCTTTCTCATTACCAGATCGCCGGCCTTGAATGCCCGATGGCGGACTCTTTTGTTATAGGCGCGCTTCATTTCTTGTCTGTATCCGGCGAGGTGTAGATTGGCGCGCTCTCGTCTTTCTTCGAGCTGATCAAGGGAGTCGACGAGCAGTTTGTCGTTGTCGACCTCCACCGACGCAAGCCTTCTTTCAGTGGGCAGCTCGGCCTCTATGGGTAGCACGGCTTCGCAACCAAAAGTGAGACTGAAAGGGGATTCGTTGGTTGAGCGGCGTGGAGTAGTGCGATAGGCCCACAAGACTCCGTCGAGCTCCTGCTCCCACAATCCTTTTTTCCCTTCCAGCCTTTTCTTGAGGTTGTCCAAGATCACGTGATTCGTTGCTTCGGCCTGCCCATTGCTTTGAGGGTACCTTGGGGAAGAGAACCTTAGGTCGACTCCATATTCAATACAAAAACTTCTGATCAAGCGATTGTCAAACTGGCGTCCATTGTCGGTGATAAGTACCCGAGGCAGACCGAACCGGTAGAAAATATTCTTCCAAAGGAAGTCTTTTACCTGCTTCTCGCCAATCTTAGCTAGCGGGACCGCTTCCACCCATTTGGTGAAGTAGTCTGTAGCTACTAAGATGAATTTCTTCTGCCGGGCTGACACAGGGAAAGGTCCCACTATGTCCAACCCCCATTGCTGGAAAGGCCAGGGGCTCGCTAGAGGATGCAGTTCTTCTGCGGGCATATGATTCGTGGTGGCGTGCTTCTGGCATTGGATGCACCTCTGGGCGACCTTCAAAGCGTCTTGCTCCAGAGTGGGCCACCGATATCCTTGCCTTCGTACTTTCGCAGCGAGAGACCGCCCACCAGCGTGGTTTCCCAGCTTGCCAGAATGAATGCACTTTAGAACTTCTTCAGTTTCCGGGCTTTCGACGCAACGGAGACTTGGCCCGCCAAAGGATCTTCGAAAAAGGCGATCCCAGCGAATGAGATAGCGCCCAGCGCATTTCTCCACTCGCTGGGCTTCCTCTCTATCCTCTGGTAGCTCGCCCTTCTGGAGAAAGCGAAAGATGGGGGCGGTCCACCCGCTGGGTGGTACGTCGTCGGAGACTTGGTTAACAGCGGGCTCCATCAGTTGGAGCCGAGACTGATTTTGGACCTCGATGAGAATCTGGCGAGCCTCTGATGTTCCTAGCAAAGAGGCGGCGTTTGCCAAAGCATCAGCTCGCCTATTATCGGCTCGCGGAATTTGCTCGAAGGAGATCTTTTCGAACTCCGCGGCCTTGTGCTTCACCAGATCCCCATAGCCCGCCATTCGTGCATCCCGAGAGGCGTACTCCCCATTGATTTGGCAAATAATTAGCTGGGAATCGCTAAAGACCTTCAAGCATTTGGCGCCTACCTCTTGAGCGAGCTCCAGGCCAGCCAGCAGCGCCTCATATTCCGCCTCATTGTTGGTAGCGGCGAAATCCAGTCGGACTGACTTCTCCAGAAGTACCGACTGGGCGATCAGTGCGACCCCGATCCCAGCCCCCAAAGCGTTGGAGGATCCATCGACGAATAATTCCCAGCCTGCCTCCTCTGAACGCTTAGTTGGAGGAAGCTCGCCTTGGTTGTCCAAGAACCTCGCCTTCCCAGGGTGTGCCTCAGTTGGTTCATCCTCCCGGTACTGGACCGATTCTTCTATGGGGAAGTCCGCCAAGAAATCGGTGAGCGCCTGTCCTTTGACAGCAACTCGAGGGACATACTCCAAACCATAGGCGGCGAGCTCGGCGGACCAAGGGTAGAGCCTGCCGGCTACCGAGGGTCTGGAGAGCGCACTCTTAAGAGGGTGCTCTGTGATGACCCTGACAGGGTGCGCCGAGAAGTAGGGGTGGAGCTTTCTCGCGGTAAGGACCAAGGCCAACACGACCTTCTCGATTGGTCGATACCGGAGCTCGGCGGGAAGCATTGTGTGACTTACAAAGTAGACAGGCCGCTCCACCTTTGCTTCTTCCACAACAAGGACCCCGCTCACCGCATTCTCAATGATCGCAAGGTACACTCCAAGCTCGGCGCCCTCTTTGGGTGCCGCTAAGATCGGTGGGCTCGCCAGGTAATCTTTGATCTTCTGGAAGGCGTGCTCGCACTTCTCATCCCAACAAATACTCGCTCCTTTTCGTAGCAGCTCGAAAAGAGGTCGGCAGTTGTCTGAGGATTTGGAGATGAACCGATTGAGCGCGGCGATTCGCCCGCTCAACCTCTGGACTTCCTGCCGGGTTCTTGGCGCAGGCATTTCGACAAGTGCTCGGATTTGCCCAGGGTCGGCCTCGATCCCCCTGTGGGTGACCAGGTACCCAAGGAATTTCCCAGAAGTCACCCCGAATGCGCACTTCGCTGGGTTCAGCCTCATTTGGTACTTTCTCAGTATCTCGAAGGTTTCGCGGAGATCGGCAACATGCCCCTCTCGCTCCCGACTCTTCACCAGGAGGTCATCTATATAAACTTCGACGTTTCTGCCGATCTGATCTTTGAACATCTGAGTGACTAACCTTTGGTAGGTCGCTCCAGCGTTCTTAAGTCCGAACGGCATCACTCGATAGCAGTATAACTTCTGGTAGCCCGCTCCAGAGTAGAAGGCGGTCTTCTCCTGATCGTCGGCGTGGAGAGGTATCTGGTTATACCTAGAATATCCATCCATGAAGGACAGGGCCTGGAACCCGACAGCTGTGTCGACCAGTGCGCCTATTCTCGGAAGAGGAAATCCGTCCTTCGGGCATGCCTTATTGAGGTCGGAGAAGTCAATGCACACCCTGACCGCTCCGCTCTTCTTGGGCACCGCCACGATATTGGAGATCCACTCGGGGAAGTGCGCCTCGCGGATGAAGCCGGCTCGCTCCAGCTTGTCTATCTCCGCCGCCACTGCAACGGACTTCGCAGCAGGAATGTGCCAAGCTTTCTGCTTGACCGGTGGGAACTCCTTCATGGTGTGCAGACGATGACAGGCGACCTTCGGGTCAATCCCTGGCATGTCCGCGAAGCTCCAGGCGAATATGTCACGGTATTCCCTGAGTAAGTTGGTTATGGTCAGGACCTCGCCCTTGGTTAGCGAGGTCCCGAGGTTAACAACTCTTGGCCCTTCTTTGCCGCCAATATCGACCTCTTGAAGTGGTTCAGCAATTGGAATACTTCCTCTCTTGGGGGTTGTCGGGCGTCCTCCCTCCAACTTAAGATCCACACCGCTCCCACCCGGGGGTGGAGTAGGGGACTTAAGCGAGGAGGCCTCCAGCGGGCTCCCCAGTAGCTCGCTCGTAGCGGGCCGTAATTGCTAGGAGGGTGCGGGCCTCTTGGCCTCGGCGACCTCCATGTCCATGAGGTGAAGTACATTCTGCTCGCATCGGGTAGCGGCTACCTGATCACCCCGAATTACCACGACCCCGCTCGCGGTCGGGAATTTGAGGGCCTGATGGTTGGGTGAAGCTACCGCATTCATTTGCCTTAGCCAAGGCCGCCCAAGGATGGTTGGGTGAAGCTATCGCATTCATTACGAATCTGATGAAAGATTTGTCCTGGCGAGTGGGTTAGCACGGTGAAGTCCCGCTCCCTGGGCCCCGGAGGCAGGCGCCAGTTCGCCGGCCTTCCAGCGACAGCCGCGGGGGCTTCTGCGGGCTGTACAGCAGGAGCTGCGGGCGGTCCGGGCAAAGGCACCGCCAGGGGCACCTCCCTCTTCTCCACGGCCTTAACGACAAGTGGTCGCTGGGCCGGAGGAGGTCGCTGCTCGACTGCCTTTCCCTTCCGGTCTAACACAGCGTCTTCGAGCTTGATGTGTTGCTGGACCAGGGCAAATAGTTCAACCATCGTGCGAGGATCTTTGATCACTAGAGCGTCATGAAGCTTGCAACCCTCGGGGAGGGCGCTTCTGAAGGCACTCACCACGGTACGATCTTGGCCCGCCGCGTCTTCCAGAGCGAGGTAGGCGCTTCGGAATCGCATTGCGAAGCACCGGAGCGTCTCGCGAGCTCCCATGGTTAAGGTAAACAGAGACTCGATTCTCTTCGGGGGCTGCCTATTGCAGCGATACTGCTCCAGGAATAGCCTAGAGAGAGTTGGAAAGTCGGGGATCATGCCGGGCGGCAACTTGTGGAACCAGTTCAATGGCGAGCCGGTCAAACTGCTCGGGAATGCTCGGCACAAGACGTGGTCTTGGTCCCGAAAAAACAGAAGCTTTCTGTAAGCCAAGAGATGGTCAACGGGATCCTGCGACCCGTCAAACAATACAAACTTCGGGGGGGTCCAGTGGTGCGGAAAACCCCCTTGGTGGACCTCGCTGGTGAAAGGCGAGCTACCTCCGTGGGCGGCGAGGTCTTCCAGTAAATCTACTGGCGCACTAGATCGCTGCCAGTGCCCGGGGAGAACTCCCAGAGGCGGCTGCGTAGGTCCTAGGCGGTCTCGTACGCTCCCTTGTGGCGAGGTCGGTCCCACCCCGCGGCGACCCTCGGGGGCAACCACTCGGCGGCCTCCTTGCCGTCCACCCGCGGATTCCTTCAACGCGTCAGTTGGTCTGTGGGAGGCCGTTGCCTCGCGAGCTTCGGAAGGTATTTCCACCGCGGGCTCTTTCCCTCGTCGCCGATGGCGCGGGTCGCGATCCCGCTCTAGAGACCTTGCCTCTTACCCGTCAGAATCGACGCTCCGGCTACGGCGGCAAGGGATGGTCACGCGCGAGGTCGCCTGGTTGCTAGACCGCTGGGTCACTAGCTTCTGCAGCCTCGTGAGCGGGGTTTCCGGCACCCCGCGTACAGCCGCTCTCCCGACTGGGGGTTCCGGCTGGGAAACCTGCCGAGCCGGAGCGACCGTGGGCGGTCGTGATGTTGACACCGGTGGTCGCACCGGAGACGCCGTCTTCGCCGGCCCAGACCGTCGGCTGGCTGGCGGAGCCTGACGTAATCGCGTCAGTTCCTCCATCATGGCCCGCTGGGTGGCCAACATCTCCAACAAGAGTTGGTCACTAAGCGGGACCTGGGGCTGAGGGGTCTCAACAGGAGGCTCGCTGCGCGCAGATCTCGCACGAGTCCTCGGTCGCCTGCGTCCCCTCGTCGCCGGAGCCATCTCTGGAGTTACGAGAGCGAACGGCGCTCAACCGCGTGGTCGTGGGTGTTCTCGCAGGAACCAGTCAAAGATCCCACAGACGGCGCCAAATGTTCGGGAGATTTTTCGCTGGTCCGTGTGGGCTGCCTGCAAGACAAAGAAAAGAGAACGTGAGAACGGCTGGCTCCCTTAGGAGCGCAGACCCTCCAACGCTCAAGTCAGTCACGGTGGCACAACGGTGAGCTGCGGTATACCAAAGTGGTAGGGAAAAGGAATTCGAACCTCTACTATGGAGCCTGGGGGTGAGCATTTATAGCAATCGGCGGCCTACCGTACCCCGACACGTGGAGATTCTTCCAGGGTTTTCTAGACCCCCCACGTTCTGGCTCGCGTGGGTCTGACAGTCCTTGGTACTCGCGCCCTGACATTCTGTCGCCAAGCCTGCCAGACGGTTTGAGTGGGGGAGGGAATCTTTCTTGTCGTGGCCAGGTGGCCATTCTGGAATGTTCGAGTCTGGGCGGTCTCAGGGAGGAAGCAAAGGCCAGCTCGCCCGGCACCGCTCCGTCCTTTCGCCCATATTTATCAAGAGTCGGACCTCGCGGGGGCAACCTCTTCGATAAACTGGGGTCAGGGCGAGCTTGTGCGAGCTCCTGAGAGAGCTTAGGAGAGCTCCTAGGCGCGTTTGGGCGAGCTCCTGGGAGAGCTTAGGCGAGCTCGTTCGAGAGCACGGGCGAGCTCCTGCGCGAGCTAGGCGAGTTCATGCGAGAGCATGGGCGAGCTACTTAGCGAGCTCTTGACCTTGGGCGAGCTCCTGTGCGAGCATGGGCGAGCTCATGCGAGAGCATGGGCGAGCTACTTAGCGAGCTCTTGACCTTGGGCGAGCTCCTGTGCGAGCATGGGCGAGCTCATGCGAGAGCATGGGTGAGCTACATAGCGAGCTCTTGGCCTTGAGCCCCTTCAGCCCAATGGGGATCTCGCTCCACTGCCAAGGTGATTTTAGTGAGCACGGGGGCGAGAACTCCTACGGGGTCTGGGAGGAGCGAACTGCACTCAGATACAAGGTGTCCATCCAGCTCCCTGTGGGGGCGAGCTTCTTGCGGGCTGGGAGCGAGCTGCACTCAGATACAAGGGGTCCATCCAGCTCCCTGTGGGGGCGAGCTTCTTGCGGGTTGGAAAGGGGGCACGCTCGGCTTCCGAGGGTTCCAACTCCTGGACGGGCTCCCTCGCGAACTATATCTCAGGTGCGTTTGCAAGGCTATCCAAGATATGTGGTTTCTGACTACCCCCAACACCGTCCGCCCGCGGATTCCTTCAGCGCGTCAGTTGGTCTGTGGGAGGCCGTTTCCTCGCGAGCTTCGGAAGGTATTTCCACCGCAGGCTCTTTCCCTCGTCGCCGATGGCGTGGGTCGCGATCCCGCTCTAGAGATCCTGCCTCCGACCCGTCAGAATCGACGCTCCGGCTATGGCGGCAAGGGATGGTCGCGCGCGAGGTCGCCTGGTTGCTAGATCGCTGGGTTACTAGCTTCTGCAACCTCGTGAGCGGGGTTTCCGGCACCCCGCGCACAGCCGCTCTCCCGACTGGGGGTTCCGGATGGGAAACCTGCCGCGCCGGAGCGATCGTGGGCGGGCGCGATGTTGACGCCGGCGGTCGCTCTGGAGACGCCATCTTCGCCGGCCCAGACCGTCGGGTGGCTGCCAAAACCTGACACAATCGCGTCAGTTCCTACATCATGGCCCGCTGGGTGGCCAACATCTCCAACAAGAGTTGGTCACTGAGCGGGACCTGGGGCTGAGGGGTCTCAACAGGAGGCTCGCTGCGCGCAGATCTCGCACGAGTCCTCGGTCGCCTGCGTCCCCTTGTCGCCGGAGCCATCTTTGGGGTTACGAGAGCGAACGGCGCTCAACCGCGTGGCCGTGGGCGTTCTCGCAGGAACCAGTCGAAAATCCCACAGACGGTGCCAAATGTTCGGGGGATTTTTCGCTGGTCCGTGCGGGCTGCCTGCAAGACAAAGAAAAGAGAACGTAAGAACGGCTGGCTCCCTTAGGAGCGCTGACCCTCCGACGCTCAAGTCAGTCACGGTGGCACAACGGCGAGCTGCGGTATACCAAAGTGGTAGGGAAAAGGATTTCGAACCTGTACTATGGAGCCTGGGGGTGAGCATTTATAGCAACCAGCGACCTACCGTGGCCCGACACGTGGAGATTCTTCCAGGGCCTTCTAGACCCCCATGTTCTGGCTCGCGTGGGTCTGACAGTCCTTGGTACTTGCGCCCTGACATTCTGTCGTCAAGCCTGCCAGACGGTTTGAGTGGGGGAGGGAATCTTTCTTGTCGTGGCCAGGTGGCCATTCTGGAATGTTCAAGTCCGGGCAGTCTCAGGGAGGAAGCGAAAGCCAGCTCACCCGGTACTGCTCCGTCCTTTGGTCCATATTTATCAAGAGTCGGACCTCGCAGGGGCAACCTCTCCAATAAATAGGGGTCGGGGCGAGCTCCAGAGCGAGCTAAGCGAGCCCCCGAGCGAGCTTGGCGGACTCCTGAGAGAGCTTAAGTGAGCTCCTGAGCGAGCTTGGCGAGCTTCTGAGAGAGCTTAGGCGAGCTCCTGAACGAGCTTGGCGAGCTCCTGGGCGAGCTTGTGCGAGCTCTTGAGCGAGCTTGTGCGAGCTCCTGAGCGAGCTCTTTGTCTAAAGCACCTTCGGCCGAATGTGGAGCTCGCTCCCTATCAAAGTGACTTGGTTAGCATGGGAGGGGGAGGGCGAGCTCCTGGGCGAGTTCCCCACCCCTTGGAATCCTGGGGTCTATGAGATCCACGGGCAAGGACGAACTTGGGCGAGCTCCTGCATGAGCTAGGGGCGAGCTCCTGCATGAGCTAGGTGCGTTTGCGGTGCCGATGTCTTTGTTATGCATAATGGTCTAACTCTCGCTACCACTGCAAGCGAGCTCATAAACGAGCTTAGGCGAGCTTCTGAGCGAGCTTAGGCGGGCTCCTGGGCGAGCTTGGCGAGCTCCCGAGCGAAGTTAGGATGGATCATACGAATGAATTAGAATGGATCGTGCGAATGAATTAGAATGGATCATATGAATGAATTAGAATTGATTGTGCGAATGAATTAGAATGGATCGTGCGAATGAATTAGAATGGATCGTACGAATGAATTAGAATGGATTGTATTAGAATGGATCATACGAATGAATTAGATTGTATCGTACGAATGAATTAGAATGGATCGTGCGAATGAATTAGAATGGATAGTACGAATGAATTAGAATGGATCGTACGAATGAATTAGAATGGATCGTACGAATGAATTAGATTGTATCGTACGAATGAATTAGAATGGATCGTGCGAATGAATTAGAATGGATCGTGCGAATGAATTAGAATGGATCGTACGAATGAATTAGAATGGATTGTACGACTGAATTAGAATGGATCATACAAATGAATTAGATTGTATCGTACAAATGAATTAGAATGGATCATGCGAATGAATTAGAATGGATCATACGAATGAATTAGAATGGATCGTATGAATGAATTAGAATGGATCGTACGAATGAATTAGAATGGATCGTGCGAATGAATTAGAATGGATCGTACGAATGAATTAGAATGGATCGTATGAATGAATTAGAATGGATCGTACGAATGAATTAGAATGGATCGTACGAATGAATTAGAATGGATCGTACGAATGAATTAGAATGGATACATTCGTGCGAATGAATTAGAATGGATCGTACGAATGAATTAGAATGGATCGTGCGAATGAATTAGAATAGATCGTGCGAATGAAGTAGATTGGATCGTACAAATGAATTAGAATGGATCATATGAATGAATTAGAATGGATACATTCGTGCGAATGAATTAGAATGGATTGTACGAATGAATTAGAATGGATCGTGCGAATGAATTAGAATGGATCGTACAAATGAATTAGATTGGATCGTGCGAATGAATTAGAATGGATCGTACGAATGAATTAGAATCGATCGTACGAATGAATTAGAATAGATCGTACGAATGAATTAGAATGGATACATTCGTGCGAATGAATTAGAATGGATCGTACGAATGAATTAGAATGGATCAAGCGAATGAATTAGAATGGATCATATGAATGAATTAGAATGGATCGTGCGAATGAATTAGAATGGATCCTACGAATGAATTAGAATGGATCGTGCGAATGAATTAGAATGGATCGTACGAATGAATTAGAATGGATCGTACGAATGAATTAGATTGGATCGTGCGAATGAATTAGAATGGATCGTACGAATGAATTAGAATGGATCGTACGAATGAATTAGAATAGATCGTACGAATAAATTAGAATGGATACATTCGTGAGAATATATTAGGATGGATCGTACGAATGAATTAGAATGGATAGTGCGAATGAATTAGAATGGATCGTACGAATGAATTAGAATGGATCGTACGAATGAATTAGAATGGATCATGCGAATGAATTAGAATGGATCGTACGATCCATTCATACGATCCATTCTAATCCATTCTAATTCATTCTAATTCATTCGCACGATCCATTCTAATTCATTAGAATGGATTGTACGACTGAATTAGAATGGATCGTACGAATGAATTAGAATGGATCATGCGAATGAATTAGAATGGATCGTACGAATGAATTAGAATGGATCATACGAATAAATTAGATTGGATCGTGCGAATGAATTAGAATGGATCGTGCGAATGAATTAGAATGGATACATTCGTGCGAATGAATTAGAATGGATCGTACGAATGAATTAGAATGGATACAATTGTACGAATGAATTGTACGATCCATTCTAATTCATTCGCATGAATGTATCTATTCTAATTCATTTGTATGATCTATTCTAATTCATTCACACGATCCATTCTAATTCATTCGCACGATCCATTCTAATTCATTCGTACGATCCATTCTAATTTATTCGCACGATCCATTCTAATTCATTCGTACGATCCATTCTAATTCATTCGCACGAATGTATCCATTCTAATTCATTCGTACGATCCATTCTAATTCATTTGTACGATCCATTCTAATTCATTCGCACAATCCAATCTAATTCATTCGTACGATCCATTCTAATTCATTCGCACGATCCATTCTAATTCATTCGCACGATCCATTCTAATTCATTCGTACGATCCATTCTAATTCATTCGCACGAATGTATCCATTCTAATTCATTCGTACAATCTATTCTAATTCATTCGTACGATCCATTCTAATTCATTCGTACGATCCATTCTAATTCATTCGCACGATTCAATCTAATTCATTCGTACGATCAATTCTAATTCAATCGTGCGGTCCATTCTAATTCATTTGCATGATCCATTCTAATTCATTCGTACGATCCATTCTAATTCATTCGTATGTATCCATTCTAATTCATTCGTACGATCTATTCTAATTCATTCGCACGATCCATTCTAATTCATTCATACGATCCATTCTAATTCATTCGTACGATCCATTCTAATTCATTCGTACGATCTGTTCTAATTCATTCGTACGATCCATTCTAATTCATTCTTACGATCCATTCTAATTCATTCGTACGATCCATTCTAATTCATTCATACGATCCATTCTAATTCATTCGTACGATCCATTCTAATTCATTCGTACGATCCATTCTAATTCATTCGCACGATCCAATCTAATTCATTCGCACGATCCATTCTAATTCATTCGTACGATCCATTCTAATTCATTCGCACGATCCATTCTAATTCATTCGTACAATCCATTCTAATTCATTCGCACGAATGTATCCATTCTAATTCATTCCTTCGATCTATTCTAATTCATTCGTATGATCCATTCTAAATCATTCGTACAATCCATTCGTATGATCCAATCTAATTCATTCGCACGATCCATTCTAAATTAGAATGAATTCGTACGATCCATTCTAATTCATTCGCACGATCCATTCTAATTCATTCGTACGATCCATTCTAATTCATTCGTACGATCGATTCTAATTCATTCGTATGATCCATTCTAATTCATTCGCACGATCCAATCTAATTCATTCGTACGATCCATTCTAATTCATTCGTACGATCCATTCTAATTCATTCGTACAATCCATTCTAATTCATTCGCACGAATGTATCCATTCTAATTCATTCGTACGATCCATTCTAATTCATTTGTACGATCTATTCTAATTGATTCGTACGATCCATTCTAATTCATTCGCATGATCCATTCTAATTCATTCGTACGATATAATCTAATTCATACGTAATATCCATTCTAATTCAGTCGTACAATCCTTTCTAATTCATTCATACGAACCATTCTAATGGATCGTACGAATGAATTAGAATGGATACATTCGTGCGAATGAATTAGAATAGATCGTATGAATGAATTAGAATAGATACCTTTGTGCTATCCATTCTAATTCATTCGTACGATCCATTCTAACTCATTTGTACGATACATTCTAATTCATTCGTACGATATAATCTAATTCATTCGAACGATCCATTCTAATTCATTCGTGTGATCCATTCTAATTCATTCTAATGGATCGTGGTAATGAATTAGATTGTATCGTATGAATTAGAATTAATCGTTTGTATCATACAAATTAGAATGAATGATTACAAATTCATTCGTAAGAATGAATTCATTCTAAGATCCAATCTAATTCATTCGCACGAATGGATCGTGCGAATGAATTAGAATGGATCGTACGAATGAATTAGAATGGATACAATCGTGCGAATGAATTAGAATGGATTGTACGAATGAATTAGAATGGATCGTGCGAATGAATTAGAATGGATCGTACGAATGAATTAGAATGGATCGTACGAATGAATTAGATTGGATCGTGCGAATGAATTAGAATGGATCGTACGAATGAATTAGAATCGATCGTACGACTGAATTTGAATAGATCGTACGAATGAATTATAATGGATACGTTCGTGCGAATGAATTAGAATGGATCGTACGAATGAATTAAAATAGATCGTGCGAATGAATTAGAATGGATCATATGAATGAATTAGAATTGATCGTGCGAATGAATACGAATGGATCGTGCGAATGAATTAGAATGGATCGTACGAATGAATTAGAATGGATTGTACGACTGAATTAGAATGGATCATACGAATGAATTAGATTATATCGTACGAATGAATTAGAATGGATCGTGCGAATGAATTAGAATGGATAGTACGAATGAATTAGAATGGATCGTACGAATGAATTAGAATGGATCGTACGAATGAATTAGATTGTATCGTACGAATGAATTAGAATGGATCGCGTGAATGAATTAGAATGGATCGTACGAATGGATCGCAAGAAGGTATCTATTCTAATTCATTCATACGATCTATTATAATTCATTCGCACGAATGTATCCATTCTAATTCATTCGTACGATCCATTAGAATGGTTCGTATTAATGAATTAGAAAGGATTGTATGACTGAAATAGAATGGATCATACGTATGAATTAGATTGTATCGTACGAATGAATTAGAATGGATCATGCGAATGAATTAGAATTGTATCGTACGAATGAATTAGAATGGATCGTGCGAATGAATTAGAATGGATCGTATGAATGAATTAGACTTGATCGTGCAAATGAATTAGAATAGATCGTACGAATGAATTAGAATGGATACATTCGTGCGAATGAATTACAATGGATCGTGCGAATGTATCCATTCTACTTTATTCGTACGATCCATTCTAGTTCATTCGTACGATCCATTTTAATTCATTCGTACGATACAATCTAATTCATTCGTATGATCCATTCTAATTCAGTCGTACAATCCATTCTAATTCATTCGTACGATCCATTCTAATTCATTCGCACGATCCATTCTAATTCATTCGCACGATCAATTCTAATTCATTCATATGATCCATTCTAATTCATTCGCACGATCCATTCTAATTCATTCGTACGATCCATTCTAATTCATTCGCACGAATGTATCCATTCTAATTCATTCGTACGATCTATTCTAATTCAGTCGTACGATCGATTCTAATTCATTCGTACGATCCATTCTAATTCATTCGCACGATCCAATCTAATTCATTCGTACGATCCATTCTAATACATTCGCACGAATGTATCCATTCTAATTCATTCGTACGATCTATTCTAATTCATTTGCACGATCCATTCTAATTCATTCATACGATCCATTCTAATTCATTCGTACGATCCATTCTAATTCATTCGCACGATCCATTCATATGAATGAATTAGAAAGTATCCATTCTAATTCATTCGTACGATCCATTCTAATTCATTCGCACGAATGTATCAATTCTAATTCTTTCGTACGATCTATTCTAATTCATTCGCACGATCCATTCTAATTCATTCATACGATCCATTCTAATTCATTCGTACGATCCATTCTAATTCATTCGTACGATACAATCTAATTCATTCGTATGATCCATTCTAATACAGTCGTACAATCCATTCTAATTCATTCGTACGATTCATTCTAATTCATTCACATGATCCATTCAAATTCATTCGTACGATCCATTCTATTTCATTCGTATGATCCATTCTTTCTCATTCGGATGATCCATTCTAATTCATTCACACGAATGTATCCATTCTAATTCTTTCGTACGATCCATTCTAATTCATTCGCACGATCCATACTAATTCATTCGTACGATCCATTCTAATTCATTCGCATGAATGTATCTATTCTAATTCATTTGTATGATCCATTCTAATTCATTTGCACGATCCATTCTAATTCATTCGTATGATCCATTCTAATTCATTCGCACGATCCATTCTAATTCATTCGCACGATCCATTCTAATTCATTTGTACGATCCATTCTAATTCATTCGCACGAATGTATCCATTCTACTTCATTCGTACGATCCATTCTAGTTCATTTGTACGATCCATTCTAATTCATTCGCATGATCCATTCAAATTCATTCGTACGATCCATTCTATTTCATTCGTACGATCCATTCTATTTCATTCGTACGATCCATTCTAATTCATTTGTATAATACAATCTAATTCATTCGTATGATCCATTCTAATTCAGTCGTACAATCCATTAGAATGAATTAGAATGGATCGTACGAATGAATTAGAATGGATCAGACGAATGAATTAGAATGGATTGTGCGAATGAATTAGAATGGATTGTACGAATGAATTAGGATGGATACATTCGTGCGAATGAATTAGAATGGATCGTACGAATGAATTAGAATGGATCGTGCGAATGAATTAGAATGGATCGTATGAGTGAATTAGAATGGATCGTACGAATGAATTAGAATGGATTGTACGACTGAATTAGAATGGATCATACGAATGAATTAGATTGTATCGTACGGATGAATTAGAATGGATACATTTGTGCGAATGAATTAGAATGGATCGTACGAATGAAATAGAACAGATCGTACGAATGACTTAGAATGGATCGTACGAATGAATTAGAATAGATCGTACGAATGAATTAGAATGGATACATTCGTGCGAATGAATTAGAATGGATCGTACGAATGAATTAGAATGGATCGTGCGAATGAATTAGAATAGATCGTATGAATGAATTAAAATGGATACATTCATGCGAAATATAATATTAGAATGGATTGTATGAATGAATTAGAATGGATCGTATGAATGAATTACAATGGATCGTGCGAATGAATTAGAATGGATCGTGCGAATGAATTAGAATGGATACATTCGTGCGAATGAATTAGAATGAATCGTACGAATGAGTAAGAATGGATCATACAAATGAATTAGAATGGATCGTGTGGATGAATTAGAATGGATCGTATGAATGAATTAGAATGGATACATTCGTGTGAATGAATTAGAATGGATCGTACGAATGAATTAGATTGTATCGTACGAATAAATTAGAATGGATCGTACGAATGAATTAGATTGTATCGTACGAATGAATTAGAATGGATCGTGCGAATGAATTAGAATGGATCATACGAATGAATTAGATTGTATCGTGCGAATGAATTAGAATGGATCATACGAATGAATTAGATTGTATCGTGTGAATGAATTAGAATGGATCATACGAATGAATTAGATTTTATCGTACGAATGAATTAGAATGGATCGTACGAATGAATTAGAATGGATCGTACGAGTGAATTAGAATGGATCGTATGAATGAATTAGAATACATCATATGAATGAATTAGAATGGATACATTCGTGCGAATGAATAAGAATGGATCGTACGAATGTATTAGAATGGATCGTACAAATGAATTAGAATAGAATGGATCTTACGAATGAATTAGAATAGATTGTACGAATGAATTAGAATGTATCCATTCATTCGTACGATTGATTCTAATTCATTCGCATGATTCATTCTAATTCATTCGTACGATCCATTCTAATTCATTCGCACGATCCATTCTAATTCATTCGCACGATCCATTAGAATGGTTCGTATGAATGAATTAGAAAGGATTGTACGAATGAATTAGAATGGATCTTACGTATGAATTAGATTGTATCGTACGAATGAATTAGAATGGATCATGCGAATGAATTAGAATGGATCGTACGAATGAATTAGAATAGATCGTACAAATGAATTAGAATAGATCGTACGAATGAATTAGAATGGATACATTCGTGCGAATGAATTACAATGGATCGTGCGAATGTATCCATTCTACTTTATTCGTACGATCCATTCTAGTTCATTCGTACGATCCATTTTAATTCATTCGTACGATACAATCTAATTCATTCGTATGATCCATTCTAATTCAGTCGTACAATCCATTCTAATTCATTCGTACGATCCATTCTAATTCATTCGCACGATCCATTCTAATTCATTCGCACGATCAATTCTAATTCATTCATATGATCCATTCTAATTCATTCGCACGATCCATTCTAATTCATTCGTACGATCCATTCTAATTCATTCGCACGAATGTATCCATTCTAATTCATTCGTACGATCTATTCTAATTCAGTCGTACGATCGATTCTAATTCATTCGTACGATCCATTCTAATTCATTCGCACGATCCAATCTAATTCATTCGTACGATCCATTCTAATACATTCGCACGAATGTATCCATTCTAATTCATTCGTACGATCTATTCTAATTCATTTGCACGATCCATTCTAATTCATTCATACGATCCATTCTAATTCATTCGTACGATCCATTCTAATTCATTCGCACGATCCATTCATATGAATGAATTAGAAAGTATCCATTCTAATTCATTCGTACGATCCATTCTAATTCATTCGCACGAATGTATCAATTCTAATTCTTTCGTACGATCTATTCTAATTCATTCGCACGATCCATTCTAATTCATTCATACGATCCATTCTAATTCATTCGTACGATCCATTCTAATTCATTCGTACGATACAATCTAATTCATTCGTATGATCCATTCTAATACAGTCGTACAATCCATTCTAATTCATTCGTACGATTCATTCTAATTCATTCACATGATCCATTCAAATTCATTCGTACGATCCATTCTATTTCATTCGTATGATCCATTCTTTCTCATTCGGATGATCCATTCTAATTCATTCACACGAATGTATCCATTCTAATTCATTCGTACGATCCATTCTAATTCATTC
This sequence comes from Chamaelirium japonicum, assembly GCA_947650365.1. Classification (NCBI taxonomy): domain Eukaryota; kingdom Viridiplantae; phylum Streptophyta; class Magnoliopsida; order Liliales; family Melanthiaceae; genus Chamaelirium; species Chamaelirium japonicum. The sequence goes on from CANTAL010000149.1 coordinate 564,574, forward strand.
GCACGATCCATACTAATTCATTCGTACGATCCATTCTAATTCATTCGCATGAATGTATCTATTCTAATTCATTTGTATGATCCATTCTAATTCATTTGCACGATCCATTCTAATTCATTCGTATGATCCATTCTAATTCATTCGCACGATCCATTCTAATTCATTCGCACGATCCATTCTAATTCATTTGTACGATCCATTCTAATTCATTCGCACGAATGTATCCATTCTACTTCATTCGTACGATCCATTCTAGTTCATTTGTACGATCCATTCTAATTCATTCGCATGATCCATTCAAATTCATTCGTACGATCCATTCTATTTCATTCGTACGATCCATTCTATTTCATTCGTACGATCCATTCTAATTCATTTGTATAATACAATCTAATTCATTCGTATGATCCATTCTAATTCAGTCGTACAATCCATTAGAATGAATTAGAATGGATCGTACGAATGAATTAGAATGGATCAGACGAATGAATTAGAATGGATTGTGCGAATGAATTAGAATGGATTGTACGAATGAATTAGGATGGATACATTCGTGCGAATGAATTAGAATGGATCGTACGAATGAATTAGAATGGATCGTGCGAATGAATTAGAATGGATCGTATGAGTGAATTAGAATGGATCGTACGAATGAATTAGAATGGATTGTACGACTGAATTAGAATGGATCATACGAATGAATTAGATTGTATCGTACGGATGAATTAGAATGGATACATTTGTGCGAATGAATTAGAATGGATCGTACGAATGAAATAGAACAGATCGTACGAATGACTTAGAATGGATCGTACGAATGAATTAGAATAGATCGTACGAATGAATTAGAATGGATACATTCGTGCGAATGAATTAGAATGGATCGTACGAATGAATTAGAATGGATCGTGCGAATGAATTAGAATAGATCGTATGAATGAATTAAAATGGATACATTCATGCGAAATATAATATTAGAATGGATTGTATGAATGAATTAGAATGGATCGTATGAATGAATTACAATGGATCGTGCGAATGAATTAGAATGGATCGTGCGAATGAATTAGAATGGATACATTCGTGCGAATGAATTAGAATGAATCGTACGAATGAGTAAGAATGGATCATACAAATGAATTAGAATGGATCGTGTGGATGAATTAGAATGGATCGTATGAATGAATTAGAATGGATACATTCGTGTGAATGAATTAGAATGGATCGTACGAATGAATTAGATTGTATCGTACGAATAAATTAGAATGGATCGTACGAATGAATTAGATTGTATCGTACGAATGAATTAGAATGGATCGTGCGAATGAATTAGAATGGATCATACGAATGAATTAGATTGTATCGTGCGAATGAATTAGAATGGATCATACGAATGAATTAGATTGTATCGTGTGAATGAATTAGAATGGATCATACGAATGAATTAGATTTTATCGTACGAATGAATTAGAATGGATCGTACGAATGAATTAGAATGGATCGTACGAGTGAATTAGAATGGATCGTATGAATGAATTAGAATACATCGTATGAATGAATTAGAATGGATACATTCGTGCGAATGAATAAGAATGGATCGTACGAATGAATTAGAATGGATCGTACAAATGAATTAGAATAGAATGGATCTTACGAATGAATTAGAATAGATTGTACGAATGAATTAGAATGTATCCATTCATTCGTACGATTGATTCTAATTCATTCGCATGATTCATTCTAATTCATTCGTACGATCCATTCTAATTCATTCGCACGATCCATTCTAATTCATTCGCACGATCCATTAGAATGGTTCGTATGAATGAATTAGAAAGGATTGTACGAATAAATTAGAATGGATCTTACGTATGAATTAGATTGTATCGTACGAATGAATTAGAATGGATCATGCGAATGAATTAGAATGGATCGTACGAATGAATTAGAATAGATCGTACAAATGAATTAGAATGGATCGTACGAATGAATTAGAATGGATACATTCGTGCGAATGAATTAGAATGGATTGTACGAATGAATTAGAATGGATCGTGCGAATGAATTAGAATGGATAGTACGAATGAATTAGAATGGATCGTACGAATGAATTAGAATGGATCGTGCGAATGTATCCATTCTAATTCATTCGTACGGTCTATTCTAATTCATTCGCACGAATGTATCCATTCTAATTCATTCGTACGATCTATTTTAATTTATTCGCACGATCCACTCTAATTCATTCATATGATCCATTCTAATTCATTCGCACGATCCATTCTAATTCATTCATACGATACAATCTAATTCATTCGTATGATCCATTCTAATTCAGTCGTACAATCCATTCTAATTCATTCGTACGATCCATTCTAATTCATTTGTACGATCTATTCTAATTCATTCGCACGATCCATTCTAATTCATTCATAAGATCCATTCTAATTCATTCGCACGATCCATTCTAATTCATTCGTACGATCCATTCTAATTCATTCGAACGAATGTATCTATTCTAGATCCATTCTAATTCATTCGTACGATCCATTCTAATTCATTTGCACGATCCAATCTAATTCATTCGTACGATCCATTCTAATTCATTCGCACGATCTATTCTAATTCATTCGCACGAATGTATCCATTCAAATTCATTCGTACGATCCATTCGCACGAATGTATCCATTCTAATTCATTCGCACGATCCATTCTAATTCATTCGTACGATCCATTCTAATTCATTCGCATGAATGTATCCATTCTAATTCATTCGCACGATCCATTCTAATTCATTCGTACGATCCATTCTAATTCATTCGTACGATCCATTCTAATTCATTCGCACGATCCATTCGAATTCATTCGTACGATACAATCTAATTCATTCGTATGATCCATTCTAATTCAGTCATACAATCAATTCTAATTCATTCGTACGATCCATTCTAATTCATTCGCACGATCCATTCTAATTCATTCGCACGATCAATTCTAATTCATTCATATGATCCATTCTAATTCATTCGCATGATCCATTCTAATTCATTCGTACGATCCATTCTAATTCATTCGCACGAATGTATCCATTCTAATTAATTCGTAAGATCTATTCTAATTCATTTATACGATCCATTGTAATTCATTCGTACGATCCATTCTAATTCATTCGCACGATCCAATCTAATTCATTCGTACGATCCATTCTAATTCATTCGCACGATCCATTCTAATTCATTCGCACGATCCATTCTAATTCATTCGCACGATCCATTCTAATTCATTCGTACGATCCATTCTAATTCATTCGCACGATCCATTCTAATTCATTCGTACGATACAATCTAATTCATTCGTACGATCCATTCATTCGTACGATCCATTCTAATTCAGTCATACGATCTATTCTAATTCATTCGTACGATCCATTCTAATTAATTCGTACGATCCATTCTAATTCATTCGCACGATCCAATCTAGTTCATTCGTACGATCCATTCTAATTCACTCGTACGATCCATTCTAAATCATTCGCACGATTCATTCTAATTCATTCGCACGATCCATTCTAATTCATACGTACGATCCATTCTAATTCATTCGTACGATCAATTCTAATTCATTCGTACGATCCATTCTAACTCATTCATACGATCCATTCTAATTCATTCGCACGATCCATTCTAATTCATACGTACGATCCATTCTAATTCATTCGGACGATCCATTCTAATTCATTCGTACGATCCATTCTAACTCATTCGTATGATCCAATCTAATTCATTCGCACGATCCAATCTAATTCATTCGTACGATCCATTCTAATTCATTCGTACGAATGAATTAGAATGGATCGTATGATGAATCGTGCGAATGGATCGTGCGATCCATTCGTTCATTCTAATTCATTCGCACGATCTATTCTTATTCATTCGCACTATCCATTCTAATTCATTCATACGATCGTACAATCCATTCTAATTCATTCATACGATCCATTCTAATTCATTCATACAAATGTATCCATTCTAATTCATTCGTACGATACAATCTAATTCATTCGTATGATCCATTCTAATTCAGTCGTACAATCCATTCTAAGTCATTCGTACGATTCATTCTAATTCATTCACATGATCCATTCAAATTCATTCGTACGATCCATTCTATTTCATTCGTACGATCCATTCTTTCTCATTCGGATGATCCATTCTAATTCATTCGCACGAATGTATCCATTCTAATTCATTCGTACGATCCATTCTAATTCATTCGCACGATCCATACTAATTCATTCGTACGATCCATTCTAATTCATTCACATGAATGTATCTATTCTAATTCATTTGTATGATCCATTCTAATTCATTCGCACGATCCATTCTAATTCATTCGCACGATCCATTCTAATTCATTCGCATGATCCATTCTAATTCATTCGCACGATCCATTCTAATTCATTCGTACGATCCATTCTAATTCATTTGTACAATCCATTCTAATTCATTCGCACGAATGTATCCATTCTACTTCATTCGTACGATCCATTCTAGTTCATTTGTACGATCCATTCTAATTCAACCGCACGATCCATTCAAATTCATTCGTACGATCCATTCTATTTCATTCGTATGATCCATTCTATTTCATTCGTACGATCCATTCTAATTCATTTGTATAATACAATCTAATTCATTCGTATGATCCATTCTAATTCAGTCGTACAATCCATTAGAATGAATTAGAATGGATCGTACGAATGAATTAGAATGGATCAGACGAATGAATTAGAATGGATCGTGCGAATGAATTAGAATGGATTGTCCGAATGAATTAGGATGGATACATTCGTGCGAATGAATTAGAATTGATCGTACGAATGAATTAGAATGGATCGTGCGAATGAATTAGAATGGATCGTATGAGTGAATTAGAATGGATCGTACGAATGAATTAGAATGGATTGTACGAATGAATTAGAATGGATCATACGAATGAATTAGATTGTATCGTACGGATGAATTAGAATGGATAGATTCGTATGAATGAATTAGAATGGATCGTATGAATGAATTAGAATGGATTGTACGAATGAATTATAATGGATTGTGCGAATGAAATAGAATGGATCGTACGAATGAATTAGAATGGATCGTACGAATGAATTAGAATGGATACATTCGTGCGAAATAATTAGAATAGATTGTATGAATGAATTAGAATGGATCGTACGAATGAACTAGAATGGATCGTATGAATGAATTAGAATGGATCGTACGAAAGAATTAGAATGGATCATGCGAATAAATTAGAATGGATCGTACGAATGAATTAGAATGGATCGTGCGAATGAATTAGAATGGATCGTATGAATGAATTAGAATGGATCGTAGGAATGAATTAGAATGAATCATACGAATGAATTAGAATAGATCGTACGAATGAATTAGAATAGATACATTCGTGCGAATGAATTAGAATGGATCGTACGAATGAATTAGAATGGATCGTGCGAATGAATTAGAATGGATCGTGCGAATGAATTAGAATGGATCGTACGAATGAATTAGAATAGATCGTACGAATGAATTAGATTGGATCGTGCGAATGAATTAGAATGGATCATACGAATGAATTAGAATGGATCATGTTAATGAATTAGAATTTATCGTACGAATGAATTAGAATGGATCGTACGAATGAATTAGAATAGATCCATTCTAATTCATTCGCACGATCCATTCTATTCTAATTAATTCATACGATCTATTCTAATTCATTCGCACGAATGTATCCATTCTAATTCATTCGTACGATCCATTAGAATGGTTCGTATGAATGAATTAGAAAGGATTGTACGACTGAATTAGAATGGATCATACGTATGAATTAGATTGTATCGTAGGAATGAATTAGAATGGATCGTACGAATGAATTAGAATGGATCTTACGTGCGAATGGATCACAAGATCCATTCTAATTCATTCGTACTAGAATGGATACATTCGTGCGAATGAATTAGAATGGATACATTCATGCAAATGAAATATAATGGACGGTACGAATGAATTAGAATGGACCGTACGAATGAATTAGATTGGATCGTGCGAATGAATTAGAATGGATCGTACGAATGAATTAGAATCGATCGTACGACTGAATTAGAATGGATACATTCGTCCGAATGAATTAGAATGGATTGTACGAATGAATTAGAATGGATCGTGCGAATGAATTAGAATGGATCGTACGAATGAATTAGAATGGATCGTACGAATGAATTAGATTGGATCGTGCGAATGAATTAGAATGGATCGTACGAATGAATTAGATTCGATTGTACGACTGAATTAGCATAGATCGTACGAATGAATTAGAATGGATACATTCGTGCGAATGAATTAGAATGGATCGTACGAATGAATTAGAATGGATCGTGCGAATGAATTAGAATGGATCATATGAATGAATTAGAATTGATTGTGCGAATGAATTAGAATGGATCGTGCGAATGAATTAGAATGGATCGTACGAATGAATTAGAATGGATTGTACGACTGAATTAGAATGGATCATACGAATGAATTAGATTGTATCGTACGAATGAATTAGAATGGATCGTGCGAATGAATTAGAATGGATAGTATGAATGAATTAGAATGGATCGTACGAATGAATTAGAATGGATCGTAAGAATGGATCGTACGACTGAAGTAGAATGGATACATTCGGACGATCTATTCTAATTCATTCGCACGAATGTATCCATTATAATTTATTCGTACGATCTATTCTAATTCATCCATATGATCCATTCTAATTCATTCGTACGATCCATTCTAATTCATTCGTACGAACCATTCTAATTCATTCGTATGTATCCATTCTAATTCATTCGTACGATCTATTCTAATTCATTCGCACGATCCATTCTAATTCATTCATACAATCCATTCTAATTCATTCAAACGTTCCATTCTAATTCATTCGCACGATCCATTTTAATTCATTCGTACGATCCATTCTAATTCATTCGTATGAGCCATTCAATTCATTCGTACGATCCATTCTAATTCATTCGTATGATCATACAATCCATTCTAATTCATTCGTACGATCCATTCGAATTCATTCGTACGATCCATTCTAATTCATTCGTACGATCCATTCTAATTCATTCGTACAATCCATTCTAATTCATTCATACGAACCATACAAATTCATTCGTAAGAATGTATTCATTCTAATTCATTCGTACGATCCATTCTAATTCATTCGCATGATCCATTCTAATTCAATCGTACGATCCATTCTAATTCAGTCGTACAATCCATTCTAATTCATTCGTATGATCCATTCTAATTCATTCGTATGATCCATTTTAATTCATTCGTACGATCCATTCTAATTCATTCGCACGATCCATTCTAATTCATTCGCACGAATGAAGTAGAATGGATACATTCGTACGATCCATTCTATTTCATTCGTACGATACAATCTAATTCATACGTATGATCCATTCTAATTCAGTCGTACAATCCTTTCTAATTCATTCATACGAACCATTCTAATGGATCGTACGACTGAATTAGAATGGATACATTCGTGCGAATGAATTAGAATAGATCGTATGAATGAATTAGAATAGATACCTTCGTGCGATCCATTCTAATTCATTCGTACGATACAATCTAATTCATTCGTACGATCCATTCATTCGTACGATCCTTTCTAATTCATTCATACGATCTATTCTAATTCATTCGTACGATCTATTCTAATTCATTCATACGATCCATTCTAATTCATTCACACGATCCAATCTAATTCATTCGTACGATCCATTCTAATTCATTCGTACGATCCATTCTACATCATTCGCACGATCCATTCTAATTCATTCGCACGATCCATTCTAATTCATTCGTACGATCCATTCTAATTCATTCGTACGATCCATTCTAATTCATTCGCATGAATGTATCCATTCTAATTCATTCGTACGATCTATTCTAATTCATTCGTACGATCCATTCTAATTCATTCATACGATCCATTCTAATTCATTCGTACGATCCATTCTAATTCATTCGCACGATCCATTCTAATTCATTCGTACGATACAATCTAATTCATTCGTACGATCCATTCTAATTCATTCGTACGATCCATTCTAATTCATTCGTACTATCCATTCTAATTCATTCGTACGATCCATTCTAATTCATTCGTGCGAATGAATTAGAATGGATCGTACGAATGAATTAGAATGGATACATTCGTGCGAATGAATTAGAATGGATCGCACGAATGAGTAAGAATGAATCGTACGAATGAAATAGAATGGATCAAACAAATGAATTTGAATGGATCGTGCGAATGAATTAGAATGGATCGTACGAATGAACTAGAATGGATCGTACGAATGAAATAGAATGGATCGTACGAATGACTTAGAATGGATCGTACGAATGAATTAGAATAGATCGTACGAATGAATTAGAATGGATACATTCATGCGAATGAATTAGAATGGATCGTACGAATGAATTAGAATGGATCGTGCGAATGAATTAGAATAGATCGTACGAATGAATTAGAATGGATACATTCGTGCGAAAGAATTAGAATGGATTGTATGAATGAATTAGAATGGATCGTATGAATGAATTACAATGGATCGTGCGAATGAATTAGAATGGATCGTGCGAATGAATTAGAATGGATACATTCGTGCGAATGAATTAGAATGAATCGTACGAATGAGTAGGAATGGATCATACAAATGAATTAGAATGGATCGTGTGGATGAATTAGAATGGATCGTATGAATGAATTAGAATGGATACATTCGTGTGAATGAATTAGAATGGATCGTACGAATGAATTAGATTGTATCATACGAATGAATTAGAATGGATCGTACGAATGAATTAGATTGTATCGTACGAATGAATTAGAATGGATCGTGCGAATGAATTAGAATGGATCATACGAATGAATTAGATTGTATCGTGCGAATGAATTAGAATGGATCATACGAATGAATTAAATTGTATCGTGCGAATGAATTAGAATGGATCATACGAATGAATTAGATTGTATCGTACGAATGAATTAGAATGGATCGTACGAATGAATTAGAATGGATCGTATGAATGAATTAGAATGGATCGTACAAATGAATTAGAATACATCGTACGAATGAATTAGAATGGATACATTCGTGCGAATGAATAAGAATGGATCGTACGAATGAATTAGAATGGATCGTACGAATGAATTAGAATAGAATGGATCTTACGAATGAATTAGAATAGATCGTACGAATGAATTAGAATGGATCCATTCATTCGTACGATTTATTCTAATTCATTCGCACGATTCATTCTAATTCATTCGTACGATCCATTCTAATTCATTCGCACGATCCATTCTAATTCATTCGTATGATCCATTCTAATTCATTCGCACGATCCATTCTAGTTCATTCGTACGATACAATCTAATTCATTCGTATGATCCATTCTAATTCAGTCGTACAATCCATTCTAATTCATTCGTACGATCCATTCTAATTCATTCGCACGATCCATTCTAATTCATTCGCACGATCAATTCTAATTCATTCATACGAATGAATTAGAATGGATCGTGCGAATGAATTAGAATGGATCGTACGAATGAATTAGAATGGATACATTCGTGCGAATGAATTACAATGGATCGTGCGAATGTATCCATTCTACTTCATTCGTACGATCCATTCATGCGAATGAATTAGAATGGATCATACGAATGAATTAGAATCGATCGTACGACTGAATTAGAATAGATCGTACGAATGAATTAGAATGGATACATTCGTGCGAATGAATTAGAATGGATCGTACGAATGAATTATAATGGATCGTGCGAATGAATTAGAATGGATCATATGAATGAATTAGAATTGATCGTGCGAATGAATTAGAATGGATCGTGCGAATGAATTAGAATGGATCGTACGAATGAATTAGAATGGATCGTACGAACGAATTAGAATTGATCGTGCGAATGAATTAGAATGGATCCTACGAATGAATTAGAATGGATCGTATGAATAAATTAGAATGGATCTTGCGAATGAATTAGAATAGATCGAACGAATGAATTAGAATGGATACATTCGTGCGAATGAATTTGAATGGATTGTACGAATGAATTAGAATGGATCGTGTGAATGAATTAGAATGGACCGTACGAATGAATTAGAATTGATTGTACGACTGAATTAGAATGGATCATACGAATGAATTAGATTGTATCGTACGAATGAATTAGAATGGATCGTGCGAATGAATTAGAATGGATCATACGAATGAATTAGAATGGATTGTGCGAATGAATTAGAACGGATCGTGCAAATGAATTAGAATGGATCATACGAATGAATTAGAATAGATCATACGAATGAATTAGAATGGATCGTATGAATGAATTAGAATGGATCGTACGAATGAATTAGAATGGATTGTACGACTGAATTAGAATGGATCGTACGAATGAAATAGAATGGATTGTACGAATGAATTAGAATGGATCGTACGAATGAATTAGAATAGATCGTATTAATGAATTAGAATGGATCGTACGAATGAATTAGAATAGATCGTACGAATGAATTAGAATGGATACATTCGTGCGAATTAATTAGAATGGATCGTACGAATGAATTAGAATGGATCGTGTGAATGAATTAGAATGGATCGTACGAATGAATTAGAATGGATCGTATGAATGAATTAGAATGGATCGTGCGAATAAATTAGAATAGATCGTACGAATGAATTAGAATGGATACATTCGTGCGAATGAATTAGAATGGATCGTACGAATGAATTAGAATGAGTTAGAATGAATCGTGCGAATGAATTAGAATGGATCGTACGAATGAATTAGAATGGATCGTACGAATGAATTAGAATGGATCGTACGAATGAATTAGAATGGATCGTGCGAATGAATTAGAATGGATTGTACGATCCATTCATACGATCCATTCTAATTCATTCTAATTCATTCGCACGATCCATTCTAATTCATTAGAATGGATTGTACGACTGAATTAGAATGGATCATACGAATGAATTAGATTGTATCGTACGAATGAATTAGAATGGATTGTGCGAATGAATTAGAATGGATCGTAGGAATGAATTAGAATGGATCGTACGAATGAATTACAATAGATCGTAGGAATGAATTAGACTGAATCGTGCGAATGAATTAGAATAAATCGTACGAATGAATGGATCCATTCTAATTCATTCGTACGATTTATTCTAATTCATTCGTACAATCCATTCTAATTCATTCGCACGATCCATTCGCACGATCCAATCAAATTCATTCGTACGATCCATTCTAATTTATTCGTACGATCCATTCTAATTCATTCGCACGATCCATTCTAATTCATTCGTACGATCCATTCTAATTCATTCGCACGATCCATTCTAATTCATTCATACGATCCATTCTAATTCATTCGTACGATCCATTCTAATTCATTCGCACGATCCATTCTAATTCATTCATACGATACAATCTAATTCATTCGTACGATCCATTCTAATTCATTTGTATGATCCATTCTAATTCATTCGTATTATCCATTCTAATTCATTCGCACGATCCATTCTAATTCATTCGTACGATATAATCTAATTCATTCGTATGATCCATTCTAATTCAAACGTACGATCCATTCTAATTCATTCGTACGAACCATACAAATTCATTCGTAAGAATGTATTCATTCTAATTCATTCGTACGATCCATTCTAATTCATTCGCATGATCCAATCTAATTCATTCGTATGATCCATTGTAATTCAGTCATACAATCCATTCTAATTCATTCGTACGATCCATTCTAATTCATTCGCACGAATGTATCCATTCTAATTCATTCGTACGATCTATTCTAATTCATTCGCATGATCCATTCTAATTCATTAATACGATCCATTCTAATTCATTCCTACGATCCATTCTAATTCATTCGCACAATCCAATCTAATTCATTCGTACGATCCATTCTAATTCATTCGCACGATCCATTCTAAATCATTCGCACGATCCATTCTAATTCATTCGTACGATCCATTCTAATTCATTCGCACGAATGTATCCATTCTAATTCATTCGTACAATCTATTCTAATTCATTCGTACGATCCATTCTAATTCATTGGTACGATCCATTCTAATTCATTCGTACGATACAATCTAATTCATTCGTATGATCCATTCTAATTCATTCGTACGAATGTATCCATTCTAATTAGAATGGATCCATTCTAATTAGAATGGATCGTACAATCCTTTCTAATTCATTCATACGAACCATTCTAATGGATGGTGCTAATCAATTAGAATGGATCGTGCGAATGAATTGGAATGGATCGTACGAATGAATTAGAATGAATCGTGCGAATGAATTAGAATCAATCGTACGAATGAACGGATCCATTCTAATTCATTCGTACGATCTATTCTAATTCATTCATAAGATCCATTCTATTCTAATTCATTCGTACGATCCATTCTTATTCATTCGCACGAATGTATCCATTCTAATTCATTCGTACGATGTATTCTAATTCATTCATACGATCCATTCTAATTCATTCGTACGATCCATTCTAATTCATTCGTACGATCCATTCTAATTCATTCGTACGATACAATCTAATTCATTCGTATGATCCATTCTAATTCATTCGCACGATACAATCTAATTCATTCGTATGATCCATTCTAATTCATTTGCACGATACAATCTAATTCATTCGTATGATCCATTCTAATTCATTCGCACGATCCATTCTAATTCATTCGTACGATACAATCTAATTCATTCGTACGATCCATTCTAATTCATTCGTACGATACAATCTAATTCATTCGTACGATCCATTCTAATTCATTCACATGAATGTATCCATTCTAATTCATTCATACGATCCATTCTAATTCATCCACACGATCCATTCTAATTCATCCACACGATCCATTCTAATACATTTGTATGATCCATTCTTACTCATTCGTACGATTCATTCTAATTCATTCGCACGAATGTATCCATTCTAATTCATTCGCACGATCCATTCTAATTCATTCGCACGATCCATTGTAATTCATTCATACGATCCATTCTAATTCATTCATACAATCCATTCTAATTCTTTCTCACGAATGTATCCATTCTAATTCATTCGTACGATCTATTCTAATTCATTCGCACGATCCATTATAATTCATTCGTACGATCCATTCTAATTCATTCGCACGAATGTATCCATTCTAATTCATTCGTACGATCTAATCTAATTCATTCGTACGATCCATTCTAAGTCATTCGTACGATCCATTCTATTTCATTCATACGATCCATTCTAATTCATTCGTACGATCCATTCTAATTCATTAACACGATCCATTCTAATTCATTCGTAAGATCCATTCTAATTCATTCGTACGATCCATTCTAATTCATTCGCACGATCCATTTTATTTCATTCGTACGATCCATTCTTACTCATTCGTACGATCCATTCTAATTCATTCGTACGATCCATTCTAATTCATTCACACGATCCAATCTAATTCATTCGTACGATCCATTCTAATTCATTCGCACGAATGTATCCATTCTAATTCATTCGTACGATCTATTCTAATTCAGTCGTACAATCCATTCTAATTCATTCGTACGATCCATTCTAATTCATTCGTACGATCCATTCTAATTCATTCGCACGATCCATTCTAATTCATTCATACGATCCATTCTAATTCATTTGCACAATCTATTCTAATTCATTCGTACGATCGATTCTAATTCATTCGCACAAATGTATCCATTCTAATTCATTCGTGAATTAGAATGGATACATTTGTGCGAATGAATTACAATGGATCGTGCGAATGTATCCATTCTACTTCATTCGTACGATCCATTCTAATTTATTCGTACGATCCATTCTAATTCATTCGCACGATCCAATCTAATTCATTCGTACGATCCATTCTAATTCATTCGCACGATCCATTCTAATTCATTCGCACGAATGTATCCATTATAATTTATTCGTACGATCTATTCTAATTCATTCGCATGATCCATTCTAATTCATTCATACGATCTATTCTAATTCATTCGCACAATCCATTCTAATTCATTCGTACGATCGATTCTAATTCATTCGCACAAATGTATCCATTCTAATTCATTCGTATGATCTATTCTAATTCATTCGTACGATCCATTCTAGTTTATTCGTACGATCATTCTAATTCATTCGTACGATCCATTCTAATTCATTCGCACGAATGTATCCATTCTACTTCATTCGTACGAATGGAATGGATCGTACGAATGAATTAGAATGGATCGTGCGACTGAATTAGAATGGATCGTACGAATGAATTAGAATGGATCGTGCGAATGAATTAGAATGGATCGTGCGAATGAATTAGAATGGATCGTGCGAATGAATTAGAATGGATCGTACGAATGAATTAGAATGGATCGTACGAATGAATTAGAATGGATACATTCGTGCGAATGAATTAGAATGGATCGTACGAATGAATTAGAATGGATCGTGTGAATGAATTAGAATGGATCGTACGAATGAAGTAGATTGGATCGTGCGAATGAATTAGAATGGATCGTACGAATGAATTAGAATCGATCGTATGAATGAATTAGAATAGATCGTACAAATGAATTAGAATGGATACATTCGTGCGAATAAATTAGAATGGATCATACGAATGAATTAGAATGGATCGTGAGAATGAATTAGAATGGATCGTACGAATGTATTAGAATGGATCGTGCGAATGAATTAGAATGGATCATACGATTGAATTAGAATGGATCCATTCTAATTCATTCGCACGATCATACGAATGAATTAGAATGGATCTAATTCATTCGTACGATCGATTCTAATTCATTCGTACGATCCATTCTAATTCATTCGCACGATCAATTCTAATTCATTCATATGATCCATTCTAATTCATTCGCACGATCCATTCTAATTCATTCGTACGATCCATTCTAATTCATTCGCACGAATGTATCCATTCTAATTCATTCGTACGATCTATTCTAATTCATTTGCACGATCCATTCTAATTCATTCATACGATCCATTCTAATTCATTCGTACGATCCAATCTAATTCATTCGTACGATCCATTCTAATTCATTCGTACGATCCATTCTAATTCATTTATACGATCCATTCTAATTCATTCGCACGATCCAATCTAATTCATTTGTACGATCCATTCTAATTCATTCGCACGATCCATTCTAATTCATTCGTATGATCCATTCTAATTCATTCGCACGAATGTATCCATTCTAATTCATTCGTACGATCTATTCTAATTCATTCGCATGATCCATTCTAATTCATTCATACGATCCATTCTAATTCATTCGTACGATCCATTCTAATTCATTCGCACGATCCATTCTAATTCGTTCGTACGATACAATCTAATTCATTCGTACGATCCATTCTAATTCAGTCGTACGATCCATTCTAATTCATTCGGATGATCCATTCTAACTCATTCGCACGATCCATTCTAATTCATTCACACGATCCATTCTAATTCATTCATACGATCCATTCTAATTCATTCGCACGATCCATTCTAATTCATTCGTACAATCCATTCTAATACATTCATAGGAATGTATCTATTCTAATTCATTCGTACGATCTATTCTAATTCATTCGTACGATCGATTCTAATTCATTCGTACGATCCATTCTAATTCATTCGCACGATCCAATCTAATTTATTCGTACGATCCATTCTAATTCATTCGTACGATCCATTCTAATTCATTCGCACGATCCATTCTAATTCATTCGTACGATCCATTCTAATTCATTCGCACGAATGTATCCATTCTAATTCATTCGTACGATCTATTCTAATTCATTTGCACGATCCATTCTAATTCATTCATACGATCCATTCTAATTCATTCGTATGATCAATTCTAATTCATTCACACGATCCATTCTAATTCATTCGTACGATCCATTCTAATTCATTCGCACGAATGTATCCATTCTAATTCATTCGTACGATCTATTCTAATTCATTCGTACGATCCATTCTAATTCATTATTACGATCCATTCTAATTCATTCGCACGATCCATTCTAATTCATTCGCACGATCCATTCTAATTCATTCATACGATCCATTCTAATTCATTCGCACGATCCATTCTAATTCATTCGTACGATCCATTCTAATATATTCGCACGAATGTATCCATTCTAATTTATTCGTACGATCTATTCTAATTCATTCGCATGATCCATTATAATTCATCCGTACGATCCATTCTATTTCATTCGTACGATCCATTCTAATTCATTCGTACGATCCATTCTAATTCATTCATACGATCCATTCTAATTCATTCGTACGATCCATTCTAATTCATTCGTACGATCCATTCTAATTCATTTGCACGAATGTATCCATTCTAATTCATTCGTACGAAATATTCTAATTCATTCGCATGATCCATTCTAATCCATTCATACGATCCATTCTAATTCATTCGTACGATCCATTCTAATTCATTCGCACGATCCATTCTAATTCATTCGTACGATACAATCTAATTCATTCGTACGATCCATTCTAATTCAGTCGTACGATCCATTCTAATTCATTCGTACGATCCATTCTAATTCATTCGTACGATCTATTCTAATTCATTCGCACGAATGTATCCATTCTAATTCATTCGTACGATCTATTCTAATTCATTCGTACGATACATTCTAATTCATTCATACGATCCATTCTAATTCATTCGTACGATCCATGCTAATTCATTCGCACGATCCATTCTAATTCATTCATACGATACAATCTAATTCATTCATACGATCCATTCTAATTCATTCGTACGATCCATTCTAATTCATTCATACGATCCATTCTAATTCATTTGTACGATCCATTCTAATTCATTCGCACTATCCATTCTAATTCATTCGTACGATACAATCTAATTCATTCGTACGATCCATTCTAATTCATTCGTACGATCCATTCTAATTCATTCGTACTATCCATTCTAATTCATTCGCACGATTCATTCTAATTCATTCGTACGATACAATCTAATTCATTTGTATGATCCATTCTAATTCAGTCGTACAATCGATTCTAATTCATTCATACGAATGAATTAGATCGTGCGAATGAATTAGATTGTATCGTACGAATGAATTAGAATCAATCGTACGTCTGAATTAGAATAGATCGTACGAATGAATTAGAATGGATACATTCGTGCGAATGAATTAGAATGGATCGTACGAATGAATTAGAATGGATCGTGCGAATGAATTAGAATGGATCGTATGAATGAATTAGAATTGATCGTGCGAATGAATTAGAATGGATCGTGCGAATGAATTAGAATGGATCGTACGAATGAATTAGAATGGATTGTACGACTGAATTAGAATGGATCATACGAATGAATTAGATTGTATCGTACGAATGAATTAGAATGGATCGTACGAATGAATTAGAATGGATCGTATGAATGAATTAGAATGGATCGTACGAATGAATTAGAATGGATCGTACGAATGAATTAGATTGTATCGTACGAATGAATTAGAATGGATCGTGCGAATGAATTAGAATGGATCGTACGAATGAATTAGAATAGATCGTATTAATGAATTAGAATGGATCGTACGAATGAATTAGAATAGATCGTACGAATGAATTAGAATGGATACATTCGTGCGAATTAATTAGAATGGATCGTACGAATGAATTAGAATGGATCGTGTGAATGAATTAGAATGGATCATACGAATGAAGTAGATTGGATCGTGCGAATGAATTAGAATGGATCGTACGAATGAATTAGAATCGATCGTACGAATGAATTAGAATAGATCGTATGAATGAATTAGAATGGATCGTACGAATGAATTAGAATGGATACATTCGTGCGAATGAATTAGAATGGATCATACGAATGAATTAGAATGGATCGTGCGAATGAATTAGAATGGATCGTACGAATGTATTAGAATGGATCGTACGATCCATTCTAATTCATTCGCACGATCCAATCTAATTCATTCGCACGATCCAATCTAAGTCATTCGTACGATCCATTTTAATTCATTCGCACAATCTATTCTAATTCATTCGCACGATCCATTCTAATTCATTCGTACGATCCATTCTAATTCATTCGCACAATCCATTCTAATTCATTCATACGATCCATTCTAATTCTTTCGCATGATCCATTCTAATTCATTCGTACGATCCATTCAAATTCATACGATACATGCGAAAGAACTAGAATTAGAATGGATCGTACGAATGAGTAAGAATGGATCGTACGAATGAATTAGATTGGATCGTGCGAATGAATTAGAATGGATCGTACGAATGAATTAGAATGGATCGTACGAATGAATTAGAATGGATCGTACGAATGAATTAGAATGGATACATTCGTGCGAAAGAATTAGAATGGATCGTACGAATGAGTAAGAATGGATCGTACGAATGAAATAGAATGGATCGTACGAATGAATTTGAATGGATCGTGCGAATGAATTAGAATGGATCGTACGAATGAATTAGAATGGATACATTCGTGCGAATGAATTAGAATGGATCGTACGAATGAGTAAGAATGGATCGTACGAATGAATTAGAATGGATCGTACGAATGAATTAGAATGGATCGTACGAATGAGTAAGAATGGATCGTACGAATGAAATAAAATGGATCGTACGAATGAAATAGAATTGATCGTACGAATGAATTTGAATGGATCGTGCGAATGAATTAGAATGGATCGTACGAATGAACTACAATGGATCGTACGAATGAAGTAGAATGGATACATTTGTGCGAATGAATTAGAATGGATCATACGAATGAATTAGAATGGATTGTACGACTGAATTATAATGGATCGTACGAATGAATTAGAATGGATCATGCGAATGAATTAGAATGGATCGTACAAATGAATTAGAATGGATCGTACGAATGAATTAGAATGGATACATTCGTGCGAATGAATTAGAATGGATCGTATGAATGAATTAGAATGGATCGTATGAATGAATTAGAATGGATCGTGTGAATGAATTAGAATAGATCTTACGAATGAATTAGAATGGATACATTCGTGCGAATGAATTAGAATGGATCGTACGAATGAATTAGAATGGATCGTGCGAATAAATTAGAATGGATCGTACGAATGAATTAGAATGGATATATTCGTGCGAATGAATTAGAATGGATCGTACAAATGAGTAAGAATGGTTCGGACGAATGAAATAGAATGGATTGTACGAATGAATTTGAATGGATCGTGCGAATGAATTAGAATGGATCTTACGAATGAACTAGAATGGATCGTACGAATGAAATAGAATGGATCGTGTGAATGAATTAGATTGGATCGTGCGAATAAATTAGAATAGATAATACGAATGAAATAGAATGGATACATTCATGCGAATGAATTAGAATTGATCGTACGAATGAATTAGAATGGATCGTACGAATGAATTAGAATGGATCGTATGAATGAATTAGAATGGATCGTGCGAATGAATTAGAATAGATCGTACGAATGAATTAGAATGGATACATTCGTGCGAATGAATTATAATGGATCGTGCGAATGAATTAGAATGAATACATTCTTACGAATGAATTTGTACGGTTTGTATGAATAAATTAGAATGGATTGTACGACTGAATTAGAATGGATCATACGAATGAATTAGATTGTATCGTACGAATGAATTAGAATGGATCGTGCGAATGAATTAGAATGGTTCGTACGAATGAATTAGAATAGATCGTATGAATGAATTAGAATGGATCGTGCGAAAGAATTAGAACAGATCGTAAGAATGAATTAGAATAGATACATTTGTGCGAATGAATTAGAATGGATCGTACGAATGAATTAGAATGGATCGTGCGAATGAATTAGAATGGATCGTACGAATGAATTAGAATGAATATATTCGTGCGAATGAATTAGAATGGATCGTACGAATGAATTAGATTGTATCGTACGAATGAATTAGAATGGATCGTGCGAATGAATTAGAATGGATCGTACGAATGTATTAGAATGGATCGTGCGAATGAATTAGAATAGATCGTACGAATGAATTAGAATGGATATATTCGTGTGAATGAATTAGAATGGATCATACGAATGAATTAGATGGATCGTGCGAATGAATTAGAATGGGTCGTACGAATGAATTAGAATGGATCGTACGAATGAATTAGATTGGATCATGCGAATGAATTAGAATGGATCGTACGAATGAATTAGAATGGATACATTCATGCGAATGAAATAGAATGGATGGTACGAATGAATTAGAATGGATCGTGCGAATGAATTAGAATGGATCGTACGAATGAATTAGAATGGATCGTACGAATGAATTAAATGGATCGTACGAATGAATTAGATTGGATACATTCTAATTCATTCGTACGATCCATTCAAATTCATTCGCACAATCTATTCTAATTCATTCGTACAATCCATTCTAATTCATTAACACGATCCATTCTAATTCATTCGTAAGATCCATTCTAATTCATTCGTACGATCCATTCTAATTCATTCGCACGATCCAATCAAATTCATTCGTACGATCCATTCTAATTTTTTCGTACGATCCATTCTAATTCATTCGCATGATCCATTCTAATTCATTCGTTCGATCCATTCTAATTCATTCGCACGATCCATTCTAATTCATTCCTACGATCCATTCTAATTCATTCGCATGATCCATTCTAATTCATTCATACGATCCATTCTAATTCATTCGTACGATCCAATCTAATTCATTCGCATGATCCATTCTAATTCATTCGTACGATACAATCTAATTCATTCGTATGATCCATTCTAATTCAGTCGTACAATCCATTCTAATTCATTCGTACGATTCATTCTAATTCATTCACTTGATCCATTCAAATTCATTCGTACGATCCATTCTATTTCATTCGTACGATCCATTCTTTCTCATTCGGATGATCCATTCTAATTCATTCGCACGAATGTATCCATTCTAATTCATTCGTACGATCCATTCTAATTCATTCGCACGATCCATACTAATTCATTCGTACGATCCATTCTAATTCATTCGCATGAATGTATCTATTCTAATTCATTTGTATGATCCATTCTAATTCATTCGCACGATCCATTCTAATTCATTCGCACGATCCATTCTAATTCATTCGCATGATCCATTCTAATTCATTCGCACGATCCATTCTAATTCATTCGTACGATCCATTCTAATTCATTTGTACGATCCATTCTAATTCATTCGCACGAATGTATCCATTCTACTTCATTCGTACGATCCATTCTAGTTCATTTGTACGATCCATTCTAATTCATTCGCACGATCCATTCAAATTCATTCGTACGATCCATTCTATTTCATTCGTACGATCCATTCTATTTCATTCATACGATCCATTCAAATTCATTTGTATAATACAATCTAATTCATTCGTATGATCCATTCTAATTCAGTCGCACAATCCATTAGAATGAATTAGAATGGATCGTACGAATGAATTAGAATGGATCAGAAGAATGAATTAGAATGGATCGTGTGAATGAATTAGAATGGATTGTACGAATGAATTAGGATGGATACATTCGTGCGAATGAATTAGAATGGATCGTACGAATGAATTAGAATGGATCGTGCGAATGAATTAGAATGGATTGTATGAGTGAATTATAATGGATCGTACGAATGAATTAGAATGGATTGTACGACTGAATTAGAATGGATCATACGAATGAATTAGATTGTATCGTACGGATGAATTAGAATGGATACATTCGTATGAATGAATTAGAATGGATCGTATGAATGAATTAGAATGGATTGTACGAATGAATTATAACGGATTGTGCGAATGAAATAGAATGGATCGTACGAATGAATTAGAATGGTTCGTATGAATGAATTAGAATGGATACATTCGTGCGAAAGAATTAGAATGGATTGTATGAATGAATTAGAATGGATCGTGCGAATGAACTAGAATGGATCGTACGAATGAAGTAGAATGGATACATTCGTGCGAATGAATTAGAATGGATCGTACGAATGAATTAGAATGGATCGTACAATCCATTCTAGTTCATTCGTACGATCCATTCTAAATCATTCGCAAGATCCATTCAAATTCATTCGTACGATCCATTCCATTTCATTCGTACGATCCATTCTTACTCATTCGTACGATCCATTCTAATTCATTCGCACGAATGTATACATTCTAATTCATTCGTACGATCCATTCTAATTCATTCGTATGATCCATTCTAATTCATTTGTACGATCCATTCTAATTCATTCTAATGGATTGTACGACTGAATTAGAATGGATTATACGAATGAATTAGATTGTATCGTACGAATGAAATAGAATGGATCGTACGAATTAAATAGAATGGATCGTACGAATGAATTTGAATGGATCGTGCGAATGAATTAGAATGGATTGTACGAATGAACTAGAATGGATCGTACAAATGAAGTAGAATGGATACATTCATGCGAATGAATTAGAATGGATCGTACGAATGAATTAGAATGGATCGTGCGAATGAATTAGAATAGATCGTACGAATGAATTAGATTGTATCGTACGAATGAATTAGAATGGATCGTGCGAATGAATTAGAATGGATCGTACGAATGAATTAGAATGGATCGTGCGAATGAATTAGAATGGATCGTACGAATGAATTAGAATGGATCGTACGAATGAATTAGATTGGATCGTGCGAATGAATTAGAATGGATCATACGAATGAATTAGAATCGATCGTACGACTGAATTAGAATAGATCGTACGAATGAATTAGAATGGATACATTCGTGCGAATGAATTAGAATGGATCGTACGAATGAATTAGAATAGATCGTACAAATGAATTAGAATGGATCGTATTAATGAATTAGAATGGATCATGCGAATGAATTAGAATAGATCGTACGAATGAATTAGAATGGATACATTCGTGCGAATGAATTAGAATGGATCGTACGAATGAATTAGAATGGATCGTGCGAATGAATTAGAATGGATCGTACGAATGAATTAGAATTGATCGTACGAATGAATTAGAATGGATCGTGCGAATGAATTAGAATGGATCGTACGAATGAATTAGAATGGATCGTGCGAATGAATTAGAATTGATCATGCGAATGAATTAGAATAGATCGTACGAATGAATTAGAATGGATCGTATGAATGAATTACAATGGATCATGCGAATGAATTAGAATAGATCGTACGAATGAATTAGAATGGATACATTCGTGCGAATGAATTAGAATGGATTGTACGAATGAATTAGAATGGATCGTGCGAATGAATTAGAATGGATCATACGAATGAATTAGAATGGATCGTACGAATGAATTAGAATGGATCATACGAATGAATTAGATTTTATCGTACGAATGAATTAGAAGGGATCGTGAGAATGAATTAGAATGGATCGTATGAATGAATTAGAATGGATCATACGAATGAATTAGATTGTATCATACGAATGAATTAGAATGGATCGTACGAATGAATTAGAATGGATACATTCGTGCGAATGAATTAGAATGGATCGTACGAATGAGTAAGAATGAATCATACGAATGAAATAGAATGGATCGTACGAATGAATTTGAATGGATCGTGCGAATGAATTAGAATGGATCGTATGAATGAACTAGAATGGATCGTACGAATGAAGTAGAATGGATACATTCGTGCGAATGAATTAGAATGGATCGTACGAATGAACTAGAATGATCGTACGAATGAACTAGAATGGATCGTACGAATGAATTAGAATAGATCGTACGAATGAATTAGAATAGATCGTACAAATGAATTAGAATGGATCGTACGAATGAATTAGAATGGATTAGAATGGATAGATCGTACGAATGAAGTAGAATGGATACATTCGTGCGAATGAATTAGAATGGATCGTACGAATGAATTAGAATGGATCGTGCGAATGAATTAGAATGGATCGTACGAATGAATTAGAATGGATACATTCGTGCGAAAGAATTAGAATGGATTGTATGAATGAATTAGAATGAATCGTATGAATGAATTAGAATAGATCGTGCGAATGAATTAGAATGGATCGTACGAATGAATTAGATTGGATACATTCGTGCGAATGAATTAGAATGGATCGTACGAATGAATTAGAATGGATCGTGCGAATGAATTAGAATGGATCATATGAATGAATTAAAATTGATCGTGCGAATGAATTAGAATGGATCGTGCGAATGAATTAGAATGGATCGTACAAATGAATTAGAATGGATCGTTCGAATGAATTAGAATAGATCATACGAATGAATTAGATTGAATCGTACGAATGAATTAGAATGGATCGTACGAATGAATTAGAATGGATACATTCGTGCGAATGAATTAGAATGGATCGTACGAATGAGTAAGAATGGATCGTACGAATGAAATAGAATGGATCGTACAAATGAATTTGAATGGATCGTGCGAATGAATTAGAATGAATCGTATGAATGAACTATAATGGATCGTACGAATGAATTAGAATGATCGTACGAATGAACTAGAATGGATCGTACGAATGAATTAGAATAGATCGTACGAATGAATTAGAATGGATACATTTGTGCGAATGAATTAGAATGGATCGTACGAATGAATTAGAATGGATTGTGCGAATGAATTAGAATGGATCGTATGAATGAATTAGAATGGATCGTGCGAATGAATTAGAATGGATCGTACGAATGAATTAGAATGGATCATCATACGAATGAATTAGAATGGATTGTACGAATGAATTAGAATGGATTGTACGACTGAATTAGAATGGATCGTACGAATGAATTAGAATGGATCATGCGAATGAATTAGAATGGATCGTACGAATGAATTAGAATGGATCGTACGAATGAATTAGATTGGATCGTGCGAATGAATTAGAATGGATCGTGCAAATGAATTAGAATGGATCGTACGAATGAATTAGAATGGATCGTACGAATGAATTAGATTGGATCGTGCGAATGAATTAGAATGGATCGTACGAATGAATTAGAATCGATCGTACGACTGAATTAGAATAGATCGTACGAATGAATTAGAATGAATTAGATTGTATCGTACGAATAAATTAGAATGGATACAATCGTGCGAATGAATTAGAATGGATCGTACGAATGAATTAGAATGGATCATGCGAATGAATTAGAATGGATCATATGAATGAATTAGAATTGATCGTGCGAATGAATTAGAATGGATCGTGTGAATGAATTAGAATGGATCGTACGAATGAATTAGAATGGATCGTACGACTGAATTAGAAGGATCATATGAATGAATTAGATTGTATCGTACGAATGAATTAGAATGGATCGTACGAATGAATTAGAATGGATCGTACAAATGAATTAGAATAGATTGTACGAATGAATTAGAATGGATACATTCATGCGAATGAATTAGAATGGATCGTGCGAATGAATTAGAATAGATCGTGCGAATGAATTAGAATGGATCGTACGAATGAATTAGATTGGATTGTGCGAATGAATTAGAATGGATCGTATGAATGAATTAGAAGGGATCGTATTAATGAATTAGAATGGATCATGCGAATGAATTAGAATAGATCGTACAAATGAATTAGAATGGATACATTCGTGCGAATGAATTAGAATGGATCGTACGAATGAATTAGAATGGATTGTACGACTGAATTAGAATGGATCATACGAATGAATTAGATTGGATCATGCGAATGAATTAGAATGGATCGTACGAATGAATTAGAATGAATACATTCTTACGAATGAATTTGTATGGTTCGTACGAATGAATTAGAATGGATCGTACGAATGAATTAGAATGGATCGTACGAATGAA
Source organism: Chamaelirium japonicum (assembly GCA_947650365.1). NCBI lineage: Eukaryota > Viridiplantae > Streptophyta > Magnoliopsida > Liliales > Melanthiaceae > Chamaelirium > Chamaelirium japonicum. The sequence continues at coordinate 590,710 of CANTAL010000149.1, forward strand.
TTAGATTGTATCGTACGAATGAATTAGAATGGATCGTGCGAATGAATTAGAATGGATCATACGAATGAATTAGAATGGATCGTATGAATGAATTAGAATGGATCGTACGAATGAATTAGAATAGATCGTACGAATGAATTAGAATGGATACATTCGTTCGAATGAATTAGAATGGATCATACGAATGAATTAGAATGGATCGTGCGAATGAATTAGAATGGATCGTATGAATGAATTAGAATGGATTGTGCGAATGAATTAGAATAGATCGTACAAATGAATTAGAATGGATCGTACGAATGAATTAGAATGGATTGTACGACTGAATTAGAATGGATCGTACGAATGAATTAGAATGGATCCGCATGATCCATTCTAATTCATTCGTACGATACAATCTAATTCATTCGTATGATCCATTCTAATTCAGTCGTACAATCTATTCTAATTCATTCGTACGATTCATTCTAATTCATTCACATGATCCATTCAAATTCATTCGTACGATCATTCTAATTCATTCGTACGATCCATTCTATTTCATTCGCACGAATGTATCCATTCTACTTCATTCGTACGATCCATTCTAGTTCATTCATACGATCCATTCTAATTCATTCGCACGATCCATTCAAATTCATTCGTATGATCCATTCTATTTCATTCGTACGATCCATTCTTACTCATTCGTACGATCCATTTTAATTCATTCGCACGAATGTATCCATTCTAATTCATTCGTACGATCCATTCTAATTCATTCGTACGATACAATCTAATTCATTCGTATGATCTATTCTTATTCATTCGTACGATCCATTCTAATTCATTCGTACGATCCATTCTAATTCATTCGCACGATCCATTCTAATTCATTCGCACGATCAATTCTAATTCATTCATATGATCCATTCTAATTCATTCGCAAGATCCATTCTAATTCATTCCTACGATACAATTTAATTCATTCATATGATCCATTCTAATTCAGTCGTACAATCTATTCTAATTCATTCATACGATCCATTCTAATTCATTCATACGATCCATTCTAATTCATTCACACGATCCATTCTAATTCATTCGTACGATCCATTCTAATTCATTCGCACGAATGTATCCATTCTAATTCATTCATATGATCCATTCTAATTCAGTCGTACAATCTATTCTAATTCATTCGTACGATCCATTCTAATTCATTCATACGATCCATTCTAATTCATTCGCACGATCCATTCTAATTCATTCGTGCGAATGATTATACGATCTATTCTAATTCATTCGTATGAATTACGATCCATTCTAATTCATTCATTCATTCGTACGATCCATTCTAATTCATTCTAATTTGTATGATACAAACGATTAATTCTAATTCATACGATACAATCTAATTCATTACCACGATCCATTAGAATGAATTAGAATGGATCACACGAATGAATTAGAATGGATCGTTCGAATGAATTAGAATGGATCGTGCGAATGAAATAGAATAGATCGTACGAATGAATTAGAATGGATACATACGAATGAATTAGAATGGATCGTACGAATGAATTAGAATGGATCATGCAAATGAATTAGAATGGACCGCACGATTGAATTAGAATGGATCGTACGAATGAATTAGAATGGATCGTGCGAATGAATTAGAATGGATACATTCGTGCGAATGTATTAGAATGGATCGTACGAATGAATTAGATTGTATCGTACGAATGAATTAGAATTCATCGTATGGATTAGAATGTATCCATTCTAGAATGAATTAGAATGGATTGTACGACTGAATTAGAATGGATCATACGAATGAATTAGATTGGATCATGCGAATGAATTAGAATGGATCGTATGAATGAATTAGAATGAATACATTCTTACGAATGAATTAGAATGGATCGTACGAATGAATTAGATTGTACAATTCATTCGCACGATCCATTCTAATTAGATCCATTCTAATTCATTCGTACGACCCATTCTAATTCATGCGTACGATCATATGAATTTGTACAATCCATTCTAACTCGTATGAATGAATGTATGGTTCGTAAGAATGAATTTGAATGGATCGTGAGAATAAATTAGAATAGATCGTATGAATGAATTAGAATAGATACCTTCATGCGATCCATTCTAATTCATTCGTACGATCCATTCTAATTCATTTGTACGATACATTCTAATTCATTCGTACGATACAATCTAATTCATTCGAACGATCCATTCTAATTCATTCGTGTGATCCATTCTAATTCATTCTAATTCATTCTAATGGATCGTGGTAATGAATTAGATTGTATCGTATGAATTAGAATTAATCGTTTGTATCATACAAATTAGAATGAATGATTACAAATTCATTCGTAAGAATGAATTCATTCTAAGATCCAATCTAATTCATTCGCACGAATGGATCGTGCGAATGAATTAGAATGGATCGTACGAATGAATTAGAATGGATACATTCGTGCGAATGAATTAGAATGGATTGTACGAATGAATTAGAATGGATCGTGCGAATGAATTAGAATGGATCGTACGAATGAATTAGAATGGATCGTATGAATGAATTAGATTGGATCGTGCGAATGAATTAGAATGGATCGTACGAATGAATTAGAATCGATCGTACGACTGAATTAGAATAGATCGTACGAATGAATTAGAATGGATACATTCGTGCGAATGAATTAGAATGGATCGTACGAATGAATTAGAATGGATCGTGCGAATGAATTAGAATGGATCATATGAATGAATTAGAATTGATCGTGCGAATGAATTAGAATGGATCGTGCGAATGAATTAGAATGAATTAGAATAGATTGTATGAATGAATTAGAATGGATCGTACGAATGAATTAGAATCGATCGTACGACTGAATTAGAATAGATCGTACGAATGAATTAGAATGGATACTGTTGGGGGTAGCTGAAATCTGCCCTGGAGTTCGCTCCACCCCCGTGCTCACCAAATCATCTTGACAGGGAGCGAGATCCACATTGGGCTGAAGGGGCCTAGGCATAGAGCTCGCTCAGAAGCTCGCCTAAGATCACTAAGGAGCTCGCCAAAACTCACTGGAACTCACCTAAGCTCACTCGGGAGCTCGCCAAAGCTCGCTCAGGAGTCAGGAGCTCGCCTAAGCTCGCTCAGGAGCTCGCCCATGCTCGCTAAGGAGCTCGCCCAAGCTCGCTCAGGAGGTCGCCCAAGCTCGCTCAGGAGCTCGCCCAAGCTCGCTCAGGAGCTCGCCCATGCTCGCTCAGGAGCTCGCCCAAACCCACTCCGGAGCTCGCCAAGCTCGCCAAGACTCTCCTATTTATCGAAGAGGTCGCTCCTGCGAGGTCCGACTCTTGATAGATGTGGAAGAGAAGGCGGAGCAATGGAGGACGAGCTCGCCTTGGCTTCCCCCCGGAGGTCGCCCCCATAGAAAGACATAAAGGTGGCCAGGTGTCGAAATCCCACGGAGGCTATGTGGACTAACATCCATGGAAGCCCGCCAGAGTCAGTTTTGAGATCGCCCAAACTTGAACATTCCAGAACAGCCAGCTGGCAGCAACAAGAAAGATGCTCTTCCCCACTCAAACCGCCTGGCAGGCTTGACGACAGAATGTCAGGGCGCGAGTACCAAGGACTGTCAGACCCACGCGAGCCAGAACGTGGGGGTCTAGAAGGCCCTAGAAGAATCTCCACGTGTCGGGCCACGGTAGGTCGCTGGTTGCTATAAATGCTCACCCCCAGGCTCCATAGTACAGGTTGGAATTCCTTTTCCCTACCACTTTGGTATACCGTAGCTCGCCGTTGTGCCACCGTGACTGACCTGAGCGTCGGAGGGTCTGCGCTCCTAAGGGAGCCAGCCGTTCTCACGTTCTCTTTTCTTTGTCTTGCAGGCAGCCCACACGGACCAGCGAAAAATCCCCCGAATATTTGGCGCCGTCTGTGGGATCTTTGACTGGTTCCTGCGAGAACGCCCACGGCCACGCGGTTGAGCGTCGTTCGCTCTCGTAACCCCAAAGATGGCTCCGGCGACAAGGGGACGCAGGCGACCGAGGACTCGTGCCAGATCTACGCGCAGCGAGCCTCCTATCGAGACCCCTCAGCCCCAGGTCCCGCTCAGTGACCAACTCTTGTTGGAGATATTGGCCACCCAGCGGGCCATGATGGAGGAGCTGGCACGATTGTGTCAGGCTCCGGCGGCCACCCGACGATCTGGGCCGACAAAGACGGCGTCTCCGGTGCGACCACCGGCGTCAACATCGCGCCCGCCCACGATCGCTCCGGCGCGGCAGGTTTCCCATCCGGAACCCCCAGTCGGGAGAGCGGCTGTGCGAGGGGTGCCGGAAACCCCGCTCACGAGGTTGCAGAAGCTAGTCACCCAGCGATCTAGCAACCAGGCGACCTCGCGCGCGACCATCCCTTGCCGCCATAGCCGGAGCATTGATTCTGACGGGTCGGAGGCAAGGTCTCTAGAGCGGGATCGCGACCCGCGCCATCGGCGACGAGGGAAAGAGCCTGCGGTGGAAATACCTTCCGAAGCTCGTGAGGCAACGGCCTCCCACAGACCAACTGACGCGTTGAAGGAATCCGCGGGCGGATGGCAAGGAGGCCGCCGAGCGGTTGCCCCCGAGGGTCGTCGCGGGGTGGGACCGACCTCGCCACAAGGGAGCGTACGAGACCGCCTAGGACCTGCGCAGCCGCCTTTCGGAGTTCTCCCCGGGCACTGGCAGCGATCTAGTGCGCCAGTAGATTTACTGGAAGACCTCGCCGCCCACGGAGGTAGCTCGCCTTTCACCAGCGAGGTCCACCAAGGGGGTTTTCCGCACCACTGGACCCCCCCGAAGTTTGTATTGTTCGACGGGTCGCAGGATCCTGTTGACCATCTCTTGGCCTACAGAAAGCTTCTGTTTTTTCGGGACCAAGACCACGTCTTGTGCCGAGCATTCCCGAGCAGTTTGACCGGCTCGGCGTTGAACTGGTTTCACAAGTTGCCGCCGGGCACCCTTCCAGACTTCCCAACTCTCTCCAGGTTGTTTCTGGAGCAGTACCGGTGCAACAGACAGCCCCCTAAGAGGATCGAGTCCCTCTTCACTTTGTCCATGGGAGCCCGCGAAACTCTTCGAAGTTTCGCGACACGCTTCCAAAGCGCCAACCTCGCTCTGGAGGACGCTGTCGGCCAAGATCTCACGACAGTGAGCGCATTCCGGAACGCCCTCCCCGAGGGAAGCAAGCTTCACGACGCCCTGGTAATCAAGGATCCCCGCACGATCGTGGAGCTATTCGCCCTTGTCCAGCAGCACATCAGGCTCGAGGATGCGGTGTTAGACCGGAAGGGAGAGGCAGTCGAGCAGCGACCCCCTCCGGCTCTGCGACCTCTCTTCGTTAAAGCCGTGGAGAAGCGAGGGGTGCCACAGGTGGCACCTTCGCCCGGACCGCCCGCAGCTCCTGCCGTATAGCCCGTGGAAGCCCCCCCGGTGGTCGCTGGAAGGCCGGCGAACTGGCACCTGCCTCCGGGACCCGGGGAGCGGGATTTCACCGAACGACGGAGGTTTCAACAAAGAAGTTAGCTCGGAAGCTCGGCGCAGACAGAGCCCGCATGATCTATAATGTGCAGTCCGCCGTTGTGCGGACTTAAAGCAAGACCGGGATCCTCAGAGGCAGCTGGTGGGCGACCTTGAGCTTCCCGGGGTAGTCCGCCGTTGTGCGGACTTAAAGCAAGACCGGGATCCTCAGAGGCAGCCAGTGGGCGACCTTGAACTTCCCGGGGTAGTCCGCCGTTGTGCGGACTTAAAGCAAGACCGGGATCCTCAGAGGCAGCCAGTGGGCGACCTTGAGCTTCCCGGGGTAGTCCGCCGTTGTGCGGACTTAAAGCAAGACCGGGATCCTCAGAGGCAGCCAGTGGGCGACCTTGAGCTTCCCGGGGCAGTCCGCCATTGTGCGGACTTAAAGCAAGACCGGGATCCTCAGAGGCAGCCAGTGGGCGACCTTGAGCTTCCCGGGGAAGTCCGCTGCCTAGTGGACTCTAAATCTAACCAGGATCCTTCGTGTTCACCTGCCATGAACGGAAGCATCCTGGCGTTGGCGTACCCCTCGAAGGGCGAGCCCGCCGAACAGGATCATCGAGAGGAATTAACGGGGCAGGGGGCAGATAGCACTTATTAGTTTCCTTTAAAAATAAAAATGGTTTAAGTCTCTGAGTATAGGGAAGTTTTTGAAGTCTTTTGGTTCGCTTAAATGTTTTCCGGGCTCAGAGACTATTGAGTTTTTGCGAGCATGCCGAGTTTTTCGTTCGCATATACTTTAAAATAAAAAGGTTGAATCGAATTAGCTGCCTCGCCCAGGGTATCACTCTCGAGATCACTGCGAACTCCTAGAGCGGACTCATAAGTGGCACAGAGAAAGAAAGAAACGCATATGCGAACTCAGAACGATTTCATTTCATTGATTAAACCAAAAATTACAAAGGCAGTTACGAGGCTGCGAGCTCAAGGCTTGCTATTCTCCGCCCCACTGTCGTCCCCTCGGCGCCGCTTCTTCGACCTTTCGGTCCTGTATTTCTCCACAGCGGCCAGGGCGCCTTTCTTGAGGAGATCGTCCAGCTGGGCTTGGAGGCGACCTTGCTGAGCCCGGAGGCCATCGGCGTGCGTCTCCTTCAGGGCGGCGATCTCTGTCTTCAGAGCAGCGACCTCGCCTTGAAGTTGAGCCGCCTCCCGCTGCGCGACCTCCCTGGCGGACACAGCCTCGTCTCGCTCCGCTTTAGCTTTGAGGAGGGCGGTAGCGGACAGGCCTTTGGCTGCCTCGGCCATGGTGAGGCCTGACACCAGGGCTTTGACCCTGCGGTGCAGTGCCTCCGACTCCGCCCTCAGCTCCTCGGAGCCCTTAGCTCATTGAAGCTCGTGGATGTGCTCGTCCACCTTGCGCTCGGACCCCCGAAGGGAATCGTCGAACAAGGCAGCCAGCGCCTTCCCGGCCCCAGCGACCTCCGCGGCCAGCGCCTGGCTCTGCTTCTCCGCCTACATAAGGAAGGTGAAAAGGTTAGCAAAAAGCAAAAATTAGCATCCTTGGCGGAAGGGTCAGAGAGAGCAAGATGTACCTCGGCCAGGCGTTCGCTTATTGAAGCGAAGGGGGCTCGGGCGAAGACGTTGCGGCCCAGCAGCTGCCGCACGTAGTAGGGCGCCCTCCCCTCCTCCGCAGAGGAGCCCGCGCTGGGACCCCCCGGAGCTTCAGTAGCAGGAGGCACGCCGGGAAGAGTGGAGGCTGGCACCTCCCCCGGGCGAGCTCCGGCTGCTGGCGGGCTTGGAGGGTCCGCCTCGACCCCCTTGGCCTCCGACTCCGAGCTGGAGGACTCGGAGTCGGAGCCAATATCCACGAAGGAGGGGGACCTATAGATCAAGTCCCCCATGTCCTCTGGGAAGTCCGCCTTCTCCTTGCCCCGTCCAGATGACGAGGGTAGAGGAGCAGATATGGAAGCTGCAGGGGGCGTAGAGGTCGCAGCGGCGGCGGGGGTTCCTCGTCCACTGTCCTCGCGGGAAATTTCCCGAGGAGCAGAGGGTGGCACCTCGCCCTGCTGGACCACCACCCCGGCGGGAGGAGGTGGAAGCTCCTGCCCGCTCGGTCCCGCCCCTGGCGCGGGAGCTGATGGAGCTGCGGGCTTCTCCACTTGGGCGGGAGCGGCGGGCTCCGCCTGAAGAGCTTAAGGGACGGGCCCCTCCTCCTCGGAGCCTGGCGCCTCCTCCTCGGAGTCCGTCAAACTGGGCTCTGAGTCCAAGCCCGCCTCTTCCAGCGCTTTTCATCGCTGCTCCGTCTGGGTGTTCGAAGGCGCGGGCCCCGCGCATTTGGCCTTCTTCTTCCCGCGGGCCTCCATCTCCGGCGTCAGCACTGCTGCACGAAGAGGGACGGTCAGATCGCCCGGGAAGTAGCCCATTAATATTTGGGCCATCCCGGATTCGACTTCCGCCATGGTTAGCGGGAGGTCGATGTTCGGGTCGTCGGGCTCGACCATTTGGATCTTACGGCGGACAATTGGAGTTAGGGCGGAAGGCTGACCTGGGCCGGCGTCCGGGCGAGGAGGTTGCGGAGGATCGGAGGCTTCGCCCTGGCGGAGCATCTCCATGGTGTCGGGGTCGTTGAGGCGGATAGGCGAAGCCCGCCTCCGGACCGTCTTCTTGCGGGGGTTGCCTCCCGAGCTCCCTGCCCCCTGCTGGCCCCTTTGGAGGGAGGAGCGTTCTGCATCGGCGGAATAGCGCCGACCTCCTCCTCCTTCTTCTTCCGGACGATCTTCTGCTTCAGCAGAATAGCGCCGGTCTTCCCGTTCTTCAGCTGGAAGGCAAAGTCGGGAGCGGTAATCTTCTCTGGAGTCCGCCCACCGAGGTAGTGGAGGATCGCCTCATCCAGAGATCGCTCCCGGTCGGGAGCGATGCACTTCTTCTTCCCTGCCTTGTAGAAGGAGATCTCCCGGAAGACCGCCGTCGGGGGAACCCCGGGGTGAGCCGGGACTCCGCTGAACCGCCCGCGCCAGTCGCCGACCGCCACGAAAGGATAGTCCTTCCAGTGGCGGTCCTTGCTCTCGATGGTGGAGAAGGGGAGCACCTCGCCAGGTCGCCCGGCGAGGTAGAAGTAGCCGCAGCCCGCGGAGCTGAAACCCGGCAAGGGCTTGAGGAGCCACTTTTTGAGCAGATAGCTCAGTGGGATCCTTGCCTTCAGGGCGGTCTCCAGCTGGGACAGCCCGTAAAGTATCCCCCAGGAGTTTCATGAGAGCTGAGCAGGGCAAAGCCCCGTCAACTCCAGGAGCTCCCCGGCGAGATGACTCAGGGGGAACCGCAGCCCGGACCACAGTAGCCTGACAGAAGCTACTGTGCCCTGGGGCAGCCTCCCCGAGAGTGGCATCTCGGTGACGAGGATCTCCTGAGGGAGATCGATCGCCGCCCGGATACTGTCCCCAACGGGCACCCCGCTCGGGTTTTGCAGCCAGACCACCGCCCTCTCTGCGGCGGGCTCAAAAGCTTGGGCGGCAGCAGCAGCAACAGCAGTAGCAACGTTGGAAGCGGAGGCCATTAGAGCGAAGGGCTAAGGCGAGCTAGAAGCAAAAGTGAGCAAAGGCGAGCTGAAAGCAAAGAAGGAAGGGAGAGCTGTTTTCACGCAGCGGTAAAAATCGTCCCCCGTCCCCTATTTATAGGCAAGTGAGAGACAGGTGAATCGATCCGCAGTTAATACCCAAGCGCACTCGGCGAGGCGACATGACGGCAATCGAAGCGACAGCTTGCTTCTTTCCAATCGTCAAGCGCCAC